>UESW01003827.1:782387-823776 GCA_900491605.1 Calamus simplicifolius | reverse complement strand
CCCAAGTTCAACCCCAGCCTTCCCACCTGAAAAAGGGAAGAAGAATAAAGAAGACAGTGATCGGTGAGATGGCGCAGGAAAAAAATAAACGACAGGGTGAATCTCTCTTTCTGCCTCTGTTGTTGAAGTATAATCCTCTTGATCGCATTTTAGCATTTCTCCTGCACTTGTATATTTCTATTTGTTTATAATATAGGAAAGACTTCGATCTTGGGTGAAATAGTGCACAAGATTAATGGGTTAATCTGACTTTCACCAACAAATGTCGGTCGAAAGGTAAGCGAGGATGATCTCATTGTTTTATTTTGCGACAACCAGGAAATTAGCTTCGTGGTCTAAAATTTTTTATTTTTAGGCTTTTTTCAAGCAAATTTTTGCTGGGTAAGAGATGACATTGTTGGCATGGAGAGCAGTTCTACGCTTGCACAGGCAAGAAGACCATGATCGATGAGGTGACAAGCACAAGAAGAAGGTGATGATTGATTAGTACATGAAACATAGCAGTGGAGGCTATGAAGTCCCTGAAGATGAAATCTTGGGAAAGAGATTGGATATGCCCATGTCGGACGGATGGTTGGATGAGGAAAAATTTGTTGGCTCTCATTGTTTATGATTAACATGTGCAATGGTTAACTGAAGGACTGCTTGATGGGTTCTTTGATGTATTTTTGGATTATTTTTGCAAGAAAAAGACAGTAACCTCAACAAAGATGGGATTGTTAAATCATGATGAATTTAGGCCAGATATTTATTCTTTGAGTTTATCAAAGTTATTATCCTTGCACATTTTTTTTCGGATATAGATAGCTGCTTACAATTTTCAAAGATAAATTTTGCATAAATCAAATATAGAGTTTACATGTTTATTAAATTCACTTCATTCATTTATAAAGAATTTTAGCCCTCCATCAGGTCCCACACATCCAGTGTAATCCACCTGTGTTGCATGTGCTTAGCACATGTCAGGAATAATCTTATTACGCCAAATTAGTGAACAAATTTATGTCATAATGCAAAAATGGAATGGAACTATATTTTAAATATTTGCTAACTAAATAAATTCCTCCCCTAAGAAAAGAAATTATGTTTTTCTATAACAATCAGATTTGGTGCCGGCATATGTGTTACCAGACCTCACGCTAAACTTTAGGGATTTTGGCCATTCTCTAACCCTAGCAATCACTTTCTTTCATATCAGTAGCTTTTTGTTGCATTAATAGCTTTTTTTTTTTCCAAGCATTTGTTTATTGTAAGGCTAAAAGCGTTTCATTTGGTCATCATTGCTTAATTTTGTCCAATACATTTTTTCGTATCAAGCAGCAAGCTTTTCAAAACGTAAAACATTGAAGTTTTAGGGTGCACTATCATTTAATTATTTATTTGAAGTATCTTAGTAAGTTTGGAAAATTTTTGATGTCCATGGGACCTAATGGAACAAGAAATAATTTTCAAGATAAGATATAAATCATTTTAAAACTATGCATTCCTTGTGTTTTTTTGTTTATCAATTATAATATAAATTTCTCAAAAAACATAATTTGCTACTTTATAAGGCTTCATTATTACTAAATTTTCTTTTATTCGAACTCATTGGACAATGATCGTGTTTTAATGGTCGTACCTTCTAATTTTTGAGATTCGTAAGGGCATTTCTTTAGATTTGGAGTAAATCATTTTTAAAATATCATTCGTTGATCGCTAATAAAATATGTAACATTAAAATACTACAAGTTATCAAATTCCACCACTTCATCATTAGTGAGCCTACTTTTGATTCAACACTATTGCAAATGCTCATCACCATTCATTTATAATTTCATTACAATCAACTAATAAACAAATTAACTTTATGATAAAATGAAATAATAGTTTAAAATATTACCCTACTAACTTAAGTCTATCCAATGGATGTTAAATGAATTTGACCCATAAGTGAAACTTCTCCTTTTGTTTAAATATTTCTATGGCTAAAACTGAAAATTTGTAACTCTCCATCATGGTACGCGTGAAGGGATTTTGTCCTCTCATGCACCATGCCACTCCATGTGTACATATTGATTTATTGTATTAACAGCTATTCGACTTTCTGTTCAACTTTTTCTTTGCAGTATTAATAGCTTTCCATTTTTCTTTGCTCAATATTTTCCCCTTTCTCTTCCTTATAAATATCTAAATTCTTGGTTGGTAAAGAGTCCAAGCTTTTCATATCACTATTCCTCTTTGCATCTTAGCTCTCTCCTAATCCTTTGCGTCTGCCTTCCCCTCTTCTCTCTCTCTCTCTCTCTCTCTTTGATTATAAGTGTATCACGAAGATTGATCACATTCAAAAAATCTTAAGGCCCAAGTTCAACCCCAGCCTTCCCACCTGAAAAAGGGAAGAAGAATAAAGAAGACAGTGATCGGTGAGATGGCGCAGGAAAAAAATAAACGACAGGGTGAATCTCTCTTTCTGCCTCTGTTGTTGAAGTATGATCCTCTTGATCGCATTTTAGCATTTCTCCTACACTTGGATATTTCTATTTGTTTATAATATAGGAAAGACTTCGATCTTGGGTGAAATAGTGCACAAGATTAATGGGTTAATCTGACTTTCACCAACAAATGTCGGTCGAAAGGTAAGCGAGGATGATCTCATTGTTGTATTTTGCGACCACCAGGAAATTAACTTCGTGGTCTAAAATTTTTTACTTTTAGGCTTTTTTCAAGCAAATTTTTGCTGGGTAGAGATGACTTGTTGGGATGGAGAGCAGTTCTATGCTTGCACAGGCAAGAAGACCATGATCGTTGAGGTGACAAGCCACAAGAAGAAGGTGATGATTGATTAGTACATGAAACATAGCAGTGGAGGCTATGAAGTCCCTGAAGATGAAATCTTGAGGAAGAGATTGGATATGCCCATGGTACGGATGGTTGGATGAGGAAAAATTTGTTGGCTCTCATTGTTTATGATTAACATGTGCAATGGTTAACTGAAGGACCGCTTGATGGGTTCTTTGATGTATTTTTGTTGAATTATTTTTGCAAAGAAAAAGATTGTAACCTCAAGAAAGATGGGATTGTTAAATCATGATGAATTTAGGCCAGATATTTATTCTTTGAGTTTATCAAAGTTATTATCTTAGCACATTTTTTTTGGATATAGATAGCTGCTTACAATTTTCAAAGATAAATTTTGCATAAATCAAATATAGAGTTTACATGTTTATTAAATTCACTTCATCATTTATAAAGAATTTTAGCCCTCCATCAGGTCCCACACATCCAGTGTAATCCACCTGTGTTGCATGTGCTTAGCACATGTCAGGAATAATCTTATTACGCCAAATTAGTGAACAAATTTATGTCATAATGCAAAAATGGAATGGAACTATATTTTAAATATTTGCTAACTAAATAAATTCCTCCCTAAGTAAAGAAATTATGTTTTTCTATAACAATCAGATTTGGTGCCGGCATATGTGTTACCAGACCTCACGCTAAACTTTAGGGATTTTGGCCATTCTCTAACCCTAGCAATCACTTTCTTTCATATCAGTAGCTTTTTTGTTGCATTAATAGCTTTTCTTTTTTTTTCCCAAGCATTTGTTTATTGTAAGGCTAAAAGCGTTTCATTTGGTCATCATTGCTTAATTTTGTCCAATACATTTTTTCGTATCAAGCAGCAAGCTTTTCAAAACGTAAAATGAATTTGACCCAACTAACTTAAGTCTATCCAACGGATGTTAAATGAATTTGACCCATAAGTGAAACTTCTCCTTTTGTTTAAATATTCTATGGCTAAAACAGATAAATTTGTAACTCTCCATCATGATACGCGTGAAGGGATTTTGTCCGCTCATGCACCATGCCACTCCATGCGTACATTTGATTTATTGCATTAACAGCTATTCAACTTTCTGTTCAACTTTTTCTTTGCAGTATTAATAGCTTTCCATTTTTCTTTTGCTAAATATTTTCCCCTTTCTCTTCCTTATAAATATCTAAATTCTTGGTTGGTCAAGAGTCCAAGCTTTTCATATCACTATTCCTCTTTGCATCTTAGCTCTCTCCTGATCCTTTGCGTCTGCCTTCCCCTCTCTCTCTCTCTCTCTCTCTCTCTCTTGATTATATCTCATGAAGGCCTTCTTGGGTGGGATAAGCTGGGATCGAACTCTGAGCCTTAAGATTATAAGTGTATCACGAAGAGTGATCACATTCAAAAAATCTTAAGGCCCAAGTTCAACCCCAGCCTTCCCACCTGAAAAAGGGAAGAAGAATAAAGAAGACAGTGATCGGTGAGATGGCGCAGGAAAAAAATAAACGACAGGGTGAATCTCTCTTTCTGCCTCTGTTGTTGAAGTATAATCCTCTTGATCGCATTTTAGCATTTCTCCTGCACTTGGATATTTCTATTTGTTTATAATATAGGAAAGACTTCGATCTTGGGTGAAATAGTGCACAAGATTAATGGGTTAATCTGACTTTCACCAACAAATGTCGGTCGAAAGGTAAGCGAGGATGATCTCATTGTTGTATTTTGCGACAACCAGGAAATTAGCTTCGTGGTCTAAAATTTTTTACTTTTAGGCTTTTTTCAAGCAAATTTTTGCTGGGTAAGAGATGACTTTGTTGGCATGGAGAGCAGTTCTACGCTTGCACAGGCAAGAAGACCATGATCGATGAGGTGACAAGCCACAAGAAGAAGGTGATGATTGATTAGTACATGAAACATAGCAGTGGAGGCTATGAAGTCCCTGAAGATGAAATCTTGAGAAAGAGATTGGATATGCCCATGGTCGGACGGATGGTTGGATGAGGAAAAATTTGTTGGCTCTCATTGTTTATGATTAACATGTGCAATGGTTAACTAAAGGACTGCTTGATGGGTTCTTTGATGTATTTTTGTTGAATTATTTTTGCAAAGAAAAAGATTGTAACCTCAAGAAAGACGGGATTGTTAAATCATGATGAATTTAGGCCAGATATTTATTCTTTGAGTTTATCAAAGTTATTATCTTAGCACATTTTTTTTCGGATATAGATAGCTGCTTACAATTTTCAAAGATAAATTTTGCATAAATCAAATATAGAGTTTACATGTTTATTAAATTCACTTCAATCATTTATAAAGAATTTTAGCCCTCCATCAGGTCCCACACATCTAGTGTAATCCACCTGTGTTGCATGTGCTTAGCACATGTCAGGAATAATCTTATTACGACCAAATTAGTGAACAAATTTATGTCATAATGCAAAAATGGAATGGAACTATATTTTAAATATTTGCTAACTAAATAAATTCGTCCCCTAAGAAAGAAATTATGTTTTTCTATAACAATCAGATTTGGTGCCGGCATATGTGTTACCAGACCTCACGCTAAACTTTAGGGTTTTGGCCATTCTCTAACCCTGGCAATCACTTTCTTTCATATCAGTAGCTTTTTTGTTGCATTAATAGCTTTTCTTTTTTTTTCCAAGCATTTGTTTATTGTAAGGCTAAAAGCTTTTCATTTGGTCATCATTGCTTAATTTTGTCCAATACATTTTTTCGTATCAAGCAGCAAGCTTTTCAAAATGTAAAATAGTGAAGTTTTAGGGTGCACTATCATTTAATTATTTTATTTGAAGTATCTTAGTAAGTTTGGAAAATTTTTGATGTCCATGGGACCTAATGGCACAAGAAATAATTGTCAAGATAAGATATAAATCCTTTTAAAACTATGCATTCCTTGTGTTTTGATTGTTTATCAATTATAAAATATAAATTTCTCAAAAAACACAATTTGCTACTTTATAAGGCTTCATTATTACTGAATTTTCTTTTTATTCGAACTCATTGGACAATGGTCATGTTTTAATGGTCCGTACCTTCTAATTTTTGAGATTCGTAAAGGCATTTCTTTAGATTTGGAGTAAATCATTTTTAAATATCATTCGTTGATCGCTAATAAAATATGTAACATTAAAATACTACAAGTTATCAAATTCCAACACTTCATCATTAGTGAGCCTACTTTTGATTCAAACAAGCTTGACAATTGACCATGTTTTCGTTATTTGTTTTCTAATTTGAGATTCAATCTATCCAATTTAAGTCATTTCAGAAACTTCATTTGTCATGTTTCGATTCTTGTCGCTTGTCAAATACAATAATTTGATGCTTTTCGGTAATTCATGATTAGCAAATCTACTTCTGATTCGAACTAGCTTAACAGCTATCTTTTTTTTTTTTGATATAGTCTATTTTTCAATATGCAAGACATCCATCAAACATTTATCATGATATAAATCATTTTAGAAAAGTGCATTTGTCATTTTTTGATTCATATCACTTGTAAGACACGTAATAAGAAAAAACTATATTCTTTCATTTTTGGCACCTTGAGATTGATAGATCTTCTTTTAACTTAAACTGGCTTAGTTGTCGGTAATGTTTTCTTATTATAGTTTTTTCCAATTTCCAAGGAAACCATCGAAGCCTTTCTCAAGATCCAATAAAAATCTATTTAGAAAAGTATATTTGTCGTATATTGTTTCTTACCACTAGTAAAATACATAATGAAAAATTTTTACATTGTTTAATGATTAGCAAATCTTTTTTTAAACGAGGCTAGCTTAACATGACCCATGTTTTATAGTTACTATTTTTTTTATAATTTATGACAAATTAATCATGAATGCATGTAAGCTTTGCTTTGCCTCTAACCTCATCCACCAAAATATATGAAACCTTCATGTAGCACACATAAATAAAATGTTATAAAGCATGTTATTTTTTTGAAAATATTTTTCTCAAAAATGGTTTGAAAAGGTTTTATATCTCTCCTCCTACAATTTCCATATTGAAAAAATCTAAGACCATTCAGGATTAGTTCGATTAATCACAATATCATTTGATTATTTAAAAGCCCATCCATAAACTCTAAGTTAGTTTTTCTTAGAAACATTTTGAGCTTAACCAATCAAATTATACGTGAACTTTTCAAATTTATAATTGCATAGATGCAAGTCTGGCCACTTATTTTTATGTGTTATAAATTTTTAAAACATTAATTTTTAGCATATCTAGTTCATGGAATCCAATATTTCTCTTAAACAAAAGGAAGGAAAGAGAAATCATTGTTTGTAAGCCCAAGAATATAGTGGTGGCTTTCAAATGTAACATATAGCATGGTTATGTAGTCTTCCTATTCATCCACCTTAGCTTCTCCTATTTTAATTCATTTATTTTTTCCCCGTTTGGTAAACATGCAAGCCACTGATAAAGAAATGCACAAATTAAATTGAAATTTGTTTATATCAAATATGCCTCAAGAAAAAATAACTGATAAAATCGTAATAATTCATCGAATGTCGCTAGACTTCCGCAACATGTGGGCATTGCAAATGCTCATCACATTCATTTATAATTTCATTACAATCAACTAATAAACAAATTAACTTTATGATAAAATGGAAAGAAATAATAGTTTAAAATATTACCCAACTAACTTAAGTCTATCCAACGGATGTTAAATGAATTTGACCCATAAGTGAAACTTCTCCTTTTGTTTAAATATTTCTATGGCTAAAACCGATAAATTTGTAACTCTCCATCATGATACGCGTGAAGGGATTTTGTCCGCTCATGCACCATGCCACTCATGCGTACATATTGATTTATTGCATTAACAGCTATTCAACTTTCTGTTCAACTTTTTCTTTGCAGTATTAATAGCTTTCCATTTTTCTTTTGCTCAATATTTTCCCCTTTCTCTTCCTTATAAATATCTAAATTCTTGGTTGGTAAAGAGTCCAAGCTTTTCATATCACTATTCCTCTTTGCATCTTAGCTCTCTCCTGATCCTTTGCGTCTCCCTCTTCTCTCTCTCTCTCTCTCTCTCTCTCTCTGATTATATCTCATGAAGGCCTTCTTGGGTGGGATAAGCTGGGATCGAACTCTGAGCCTTAAGATTATAAGTGTATCACGAAGAGTGATCACATTCAAAAAATCTTAAGGCCCAAGTTCAACCCCAGCCTTCCCACCTGAAAAAGGGAAGAAGAATAAAGAAGACAGTGATCGGTGAGATGGCGCAGGAAAAAAAAAAAGGGTGAATCTCTCTTTCTGCCTCTGTTGTTGAAGTATGATCCTCTTGATCGCATTTTAGCATTTCTCCTACACTTGGATATTTCTATTTGTTTATAATATAGGAAAGACTTCGATCTTGGGTGAAATAGTGCACAAGATTAATGGGTTAATCTGACTTTCACCAACAAATGTCGGTCGAAAGGTAAGCGAGGATGATCTCATTGTTGTATTTTGCGACCACCAGGAAATTAACTTCGTGGTCTAAAATTTTTTACTTTTAGGCTTTTTTCAAGCAAATTTTTGCTGGGTAAGAGATGACTTTGTTGGCATGGAGAGCAGTTCTACGCTTGCACAGGCAAGAAGACCATGATCGATGAGGTGACAAGCCACAAGAAGAAGGTGATGATTGATTAGTACATGAAACATAGCAGTGGAGGCTATGAAGTCCCTGAAGATGAAATCTTGAGAAAGAGATTGGATATGCCCATGGTCGGATGGATGGTTGGATGAGGAAAAATTTGTTGGCTCTCATTGTTTATGATTAACATGTGCAATGGTTAACTGAAGGACTGCTTGATGGGTTCTTTGATGTATTTTTGTTGAATTATTTTTGCAAAGAAAAAGATTGTAACCTCAAGAAAGATGGGATTGTTAAATCATGATGAATTTAGGCCAGATATTTATTCTTTGAGTTTATCAAAGTTATTATCTTAGCACATTTTTTTCGGATATAGATAGCTGCTTACAATTTTCAAAGATAAATTTTGCATAAATCAAATATAGAGTTTACATGTTATTAAATTCACTTCAATCATTTATAAAGAATTTTAGCCCTCCATCAGGTCCCACACATCCAGTGTAATCCACCTGTGTTGCATGTGCACATGTCAGGAATAATCTTATTACGACCAAATTAGTGAACAAATTTATGTCATAATGCAAAAATGGAATGGAACTATATTTTAAATATTTGCTAACTAAATAAATTCGTCCCCTAAGAAAAGAAATTATGTTTTTCTATAACAATCAGATTTGGTGCCGGCATATGTGTTACCAGACCTCACGCTAAACTTTAGGGGTTTTGGCCATTCTCTAACCCTGGCAATCACTTTCTTTCATATCAGTAGCTTTTTTGTTGCATTAATAGCTTTTCTTTTTTTTTCCAAGCATTTGTTTATTGTAAGGCTAAAAGCTTTTCATTTGGTCATCATTGCTTAATTTTGTCCAATACATTTTTTCGTATCAAGCAGCAAGCTTTTCAAAATGTAAAAGTGAAGTTTTAGGGTGCACTATCATTTAATTATTTTATTTGAAGTATCTTAGTAAGTTTGGAAAATTTTTGATGTCCATGGGACCTAATGGCACAAGAAATAATTGTCAAGATAAGTTATAAATCTTTTAAAACTATGCATTCCTTGTGTTTTGATTGTTTATCAATTATAAAATATAAATTTCTCAAAAAACACAATTTGCTACTTTATAAGGCTTCATTATTACTGAATTTTTTTTTATTCGAACTCATTGGACAATGGTCGTGTTTTAATGGTCCGTACCTTCTAATTTTCGAGATTCGTAAAGGCATTTCTTTAGATTTGGAGTAAATCATTTTTAAAATATCATTCGTTGATCGCTAATAAAATATGTAACATTAAAATACTACAAGTTATCAAATTCCAACACTTCATCATTAGTGAGCCTACTTTGATTCAAACTAGCTTGATAATTGACCATGTTTTTTATTTGTTTTCTAATTTACATGAGATTCATAAAACCATTTCTCTAGATCCAATTTAAGTCATTTCGGAAACTTCATTTGTCATGTTTCGATTCTTGTCGCTTGTCAAATACAATAATTTGATGCTTTTCGGTAATTCATGATTAGTAAATCTACTTCTGATTCGATCTAGCTTAACAGCTATCTATTTTTTTTTGATATAGTCTATTTTTCAATATGCAAGACATCCATCAAACATTTATCACGATTTGATATAAATCATTTTAGAAAAGTGCATTTGTCATTTTTTGATTCATATCACTTGTAAGACACGTAATAAGAAAAAAACTATATTCTTTCATTTTTTGGCACCTTGAGATTGATAGATCTTCTTTTAACTTAAACTGGCTTAGTTGTCGGTAATGTTTTCTTATTATAGTTTGTTTCCAATTTCCAAGGAAACCATCGAAGCCTTTCTCAAGATCCAATAAAAATCTATTTAGAAAAGTATATTTGTCGTATATTGTTTCTTACCACTAGTAAAATACATAATGAAAAATTTTTACATTGTTTAATGATTAGCAAATCTTTTTTTAAACGAGGCTAGCTTAACATGACCCATGTTTTATAGTTACTATTTGTTTTATAATTTATGACAAATTAATCATGAATGCATGTAAGCTTTGCTTTGCCTCTAACCTCATCCACCAAAATATATGAAACCTTCATGTAGCACACATAAATAAAATGTTATAAAGCATGTTATTTTTTTGAAAATATTTTTCTCAAAAATGGTTTGAAAAGGTTTTATGTCTCTCCTACTACAATTTCCATATTGAAAAAATCTAAGACCATTCAGGATTAGTTCGATTAATCACAATATCATTTGATTATTTAAAAGCCCATCCATAAACTCTAAGTTAGTTTTTCTTAGAAACATTTTGAGCTTAACCAATCAAATTATACGTGAACTTTTCAAATTTATAATTGCATAGATGCAAGTCTGGCCACTTATTTTTATGTGTTATAAATTTTTAAAACATTAATTTTTAGCATATCTAGTTCATGGAATCCAATATTTCTCTCATTATTTCTCTCAACAAAAGGAAGGAAAGAGAAATCATTGTTTGTAAGCCCAAGAATATAGTGGTGGCTTTCAAATGTAACATATAGCATGGTTATGTAGTCTTCCTATTCATCCACCTTAGCTTCTCCTATTTTAATTCATTTATTTTTTCCCCGTTTGGTAAACATGCAAGCCACTGATAAAGAAATGCACAAATTAAATTGAAATTTGTTTATATCAAATATGCCTCAAGAAAAAATAACTGATAAAATCGTAATAATTCATCGAATGTCGCTAGACTTCCGCAACATGTGGGCATTGCAAATGCTCATCACCATTCATTTATAATTTCATTACAATCAACTAATAAACAAATTAACTTTATGATAAAATGGAAAGAAATAATAGTTTAAAATATTACCCAACTAACTTAAGTCTATCCAACGGATGTTAAATGAATTTGACCCATAAGTGAAACTTCTCCTTTTGTTTAAATATTTCTATGGCTAAAACCGATAAATTTGTAACTCTCCATCATGATACGCGTGAAGGGATTTTGTCCGCTCATGCACCATGCCACTCCATGCGTACATATTGATTTATTGCATTAACAGCTATTCAACTTTTGTTCAACTTTTTCTTTGCAGTATTAATAGCTTTCCATTTTTCTTTTGCTCAATATTTTCCCCTTTCTCTTCCTTATAAATATCTAAATTCTTGGTTGGTAAAGAGTCCAAGCTTTTCATATCACTATTCCTCTTTGCATCTTAGCTCTCTCCTGATCCTTTGCGTCTGCCTTCCCTCTCTCTCTCTCTCTCTCTCTCTCTCTCTGATTATATCTCATGAAGGCCTTCTTGGGTGGGATAAGCTGGGATCGAACTCTGAGCCTTAAGATTATAAGTGTATCACGAAGAGTGATCACATTCAAAAAATCTTAAGGCCCAAGTTCAACCCCAGCCTTCCCACCTGAAAAAGGGAAGAAGAATAAAGAAGACAGTGATCGGTGAGATGGCGCAGGAAAAAAATAAACAGGTGAATCTCTCTTTCTGCCTCTTGTTGAAGTATGATCCTCTTGATCGCATTTTAGCATTTCTCCTACACTTGGATATTTCTATTTGTTTATAATATAGGAAAGACTTCGATCTTGGGTGAAATAGTGCACAAGATTAATGGGTTAATCTGACTTTCACCAACAAATGTCGGTCGAAAGGTAAGCGAGGATGATCTCATTGTTGTATTTTGCGACCACCAGGAAATTAACTTCGTGGTCTAAAATTTTTTACTTTTAGGCTTTTTTCAAGCAAATTTTTGCTGGGTAAGAGATGACTTTGTTGGCATGGAGAGCAGTTCTACGCTTGCACAGGCAAGAAGACCATGATCGATGAGGTGACAAGCCACAAGAAGAAGGTGATGATTGATTAGTACATGAAACATAGCAGTGGAGGCTATGAAGTCCCTGAAGATGAAATCTTGAGAAAGAGATTGGATATGCCCATGGTCGGACGGATGGTTGGATGAGGAAAAATTTGTTGGCTCTCATTGTTTATGATTAACATGTGCAATGGTTAACTGAAGGACTGCTTGATGGGTTCTTTGATGTATTTTTTGAATTATTTTTGCAAAGAAAAAGATTGTAACCTCAAGAAAGATGGGATTGTTAAATCATGATGAATTTAGGCCAGATATTTATTCTTTGAGTTTATCAAAGTTATTATCTTAGCACATTTTTTTTCGGATATAGATAGCTGCTTACAATTTTCAAAGATAAATTTTGCATAAATCAAATATAGAGTTTACATGTTTATTAAATTCACTTCAATCATTTATAAAGAATTTTAGCCCTCCATCAGGTCCCACACATCCAGTGTAATCCACCTGTGTTGCATGTGCTTAGCACATGTCAGGAATAATCTTATTACGACCAAATTAGTGAACAAATTTATGTCATAATGCAAAAATGGAATGGAACTATATTTTAAAATTTGCTAACTAAATAAATTCGTCCCCTAAGAAAAGAAATTATGTTTTTCTATAACAATCAGATTTGGTGCCGGCATATGTGTTACCAGACCTCACGCTAAACTTTAGGGGTTTTGGCCATTCTCTAACCCTGCAATCACTTTCTTTCATATCAGTAGCTTTTTTGTTGCATTAATAGCTTTTTTTTTTTTTCCAAGCATTTGTTTATTGTAAGGCTAAAAGCTTTTCATTTGGTCATCATTGCTTAATTTTGTCCAATACATTTTTTCGTATCAAGCAGCAAGCTTTTCAAAATGTAAAATAGTGAAGTTTTAGGGTGCACTATCATTTAATTATTTTATTTGAAGTATCTTAGTAAGTTTGGAAAATTTTTGATGTCCATGGGACCTAATGGCACAAGAAATAATTGTCAAGATAAGTTATAAATCCTTTTAAAACTATGCATTCCTTGTGTTTTGATTGTTTATCAATTATAAAATAAAATTTCTCAAAAAACACAATTTGCTACTTTATAAGGCTTCATTATTACTGAATTTTCTTTTTATTCGAACTCATTGGACAATGGTCGTGTTTTAATGGTCCGTACCTTCTAATTTTGAGATTCGTAAAGGCATTTCTTTAGATTTGGAGTAAATCATTTTTAAAATATCATTCATTGATCGCTAATAAAATATGTAACATTAAAATACTACAAGTTATCAAATTCCAACACTTCATCATTAGTGAGCCTACTTTTGATTCAAACTAGCTTGATAATTGACCATGTTTTTATTTGTTTTCTAATTTACATGAGATTCATAAAACCATTTCTCTAGATCCAATTTAAGTCATTTCAGAAACTTCATTTGTCATGTTTCGATTCTTGTCGCTTGTCAAATACAATAATTTGATGCTTTTCGGTAATTCATGATTAGTAAATCTACTTCTGATTCGATCTAGCTTAACAGCTATTTTTTTTTTGATATAGTCTATTTTTCAATATGCAAGACATCCATCAAACATTTATCACGATTTGATATAAATCATTTAGAAAAGTGCATTTGTTTTTTTGATTCATATCACTTGTAAGACACGTAATAAGAAAAAAACTATATTCTTTCATTTTTTGGCACCTTGAGATTGATAGATCTTCTTTTAACTTAAACTGGCTTAGTTGTCGGTAATGTTTTCTTATTATAGTTTGTTTCCAATTTCCAAGGAAACCATCGAAGCCTTTCTCAAGATCCAATAAAAATCTATTTAGAAAAGTATATTTGTCGTATATTGTTTCTTACCACTAGTAAAATACATAATGAAAAATTTTTACATTGTTTAATGATTAGCAAATCTTTTTTTAAACGAGGCTAGCTTAACATGACCCATGTTTTATAGTTACTATTTGTTTTATAATTTATGACAAATTAATCATGAATGCATGTAAGCTTTGCTTTGCCTCTAACCTCATCCACCAAAATATATGAAACCTTCATGTAGCACACATAAATAAAATGTTATAAAGCATGTTATTTTTTTGAAAATATTTTTCTCAAAAATGGTTTGAAAAGGTTTTATGTCTCCTACTACAATTTCCATATTGAAAAAATCTAAGACCATTCAGGATTAGTTCGATTAATCACAATATCATTTGATTATTTAAAAGCCCATCCATAAACTCTAAGTTAGTTTTTCTTAGAAACATTTTGAGCTTAACCAATCAAATTACATGAACATTTCAAATTTATAATTGCATAGATGCAAGTCTGGCCACTTATTTTTATGTGTTATAAATTTTTAAAACATTAATTTTTAGCATATCAGTTCATGGAATCCAATATTTCTCTCATTATTTCTCTCAACAAAGGGAAGGAAAGAGAAATCATTGTTTGTAAGCCCAAGAATATTGTGGTGGCTTCAAATGTAACATATAGCATGGTTATGTAGTCTTCCTATTCATCCACCTTAGCTTCGCCTATTTTAATTCATTTATTTTTTCCCCGTTTGGTAAACATGCAAGCCACTGATAAAGAAATGCACAAATTAATTGAAATTTGTTTATATCAAATATGCCTCAAGAAAAAATAACTGATAAAATCGTAATAATTCATCGAATGTCGCTAGACTTCCGCAACATGTGGGCATTGCAAATGCTCATCACCATCATTTATAATTTCATTACAATCAACTAATAAACAATTAACTTTATGATAAAATGGAAAGAAATAATGGTTTAAAATTTTACCCTACTAACTTAAGTCTATCCAACGGTTGTTAAATGAATTTGACCCATAAGTGAAACTTCTCCTTTTGTTTAAATATTTCTATGGCTAAAACCGATAAATTTGTAACTCTCCATCATGATGTGAAGGGATTTTGTCCGCTGTGCACCATGCCACTCCATGCGTACATATTGATTTATTGCATTAATAGCTATTCAACTTTTGTTCAACTTTTCTTTGCAGTATTAATAGCTTTCCATTTTTCTTTTGCTCAATATTTTCCCCTTCCTCTTCCTTATAAATATCTAAATTCTTGGTTGGTAAAGAGTCCAAGCTTTTTATATCACTATTCCTCTTTGCGTCTTAGCTCTCTCCTAATCATTTGCATTTGCCTTCCCTCTCTCTCTCTCTCTCTCTCTCTCTTCTCTCTCTCTCTCTCTCTCTCTCTCTCTCTCTTGGCCATTCTCTAACCCTGCAACCACTTTCTTTCATATCAGTAGCTTTTTTGTTGCATTAATAGCTTTTTTTTTTTTTTCAAGTATTTGTTTATTTTAAGGCTAAAAGCTTTTCATTTGCTTATCATTGCTTAATTTTGTCCAATACATTTTTCGTATCAAGCAGCAAGCTTTTCAAAATGTAAAACAGTGAAGTTTTAGGGTGCACTATCATTTAATTATTTTATTTGAAGTATCTTAGTAAGTTTGTAAAATTTTGATGTCCATGGGACCTAATGGTACAAGAAATAATTGTCAAGATAAGTTATAAATCATTTTAAAACTATGCATTCCTTGTGTTTTGATTGTTTATCAATTATAAAATATAAATTTCTCGAAAAACACAATTTGCTACTTTATAAGGTTTCATTATTTCTGAATTTTCTTTTTATTCGAACTCATTGGACAATGTTCATGTTTTAATGGTCCGTACATTCTAATTTTGAGATTCGTAAAGGATTTCTTTAGATTTGGAGTAAATCATTTTTAAAATTCGTTGATCGCTAATGAAATATGTAACATTAAAATACTACAAGTTATCAAATTCCAACACTTCATCATTAGTGAGCCTACTTTTGATTCAAACTACTTGATAATTGACCATGTTTTTATTATTTTTTTCTAATTTACATGAGATTCATAAAACATTTCTCTAGATCCAATTTAAGTCATTTCAGAAACTTCATTTATCATGTCGATTCTTGTCGCTTGTCAAATACATAATTCTAAAATACAATAATTTGATGCTTTCTGGTAATTCATGATTAGTAAATCTACTTTTGATTTGAACTAGATTAACAGCTAGCTATTTTTTATTGATATATTCTATATTTCAATATGCAAGACATCCATCAAACATTTATCATGATTTGATATAAATCATTTTAGAAAAGTGTGTTTGTCATTTTTTGATTAATTTCTCTTGTAAGATACGTAATAAGAAAAAGAACTATATTCTTTCATTTTTTGGCACCTTGAGATTGATAGATCATCTTTTAACTTAAACTGGCTTAGTTGTTTGTAATGTTTTCTTATTATAGTTTGTTTTCAATTTCCAAGGAAACCATCGAAGCCTTTCTCAAGATCCAGTAAAAATCTATTTAGAAAAGTATATTTGTCGTATATTGTTTCTTACCACTAGTAAAATACATAATGAAAAAATTTACATTGCTTAATAATTAGCAAATCTTATTTTAAATGAAGCTAGCATAACATGACCCCTATTTTCTAGTTACCGTTTGTTTTATAATTTATTATAAATTAATTATGAATGCATGTAAGCTTTGCTTTGCCTCTAACCTAATCCACCAAATATATGAAACCTTAATGTAGCACACACACACACACACACACACACTCATATATATATATATATATATATATATATATATATATATATATATAGCATGTTATTTTTAAAAATATTTTTCTTAAAAATGGTTTGAAAAGGTTTTATGCCTCTTCTTCTATGATTTCCATATTGAAAAAATCTAAGAACATTCAAGGTCAGTACAACTAATCACAATATCATTCATTATTTAAAGGCCCATCAATAAACTCTAAGTTTTGCTTAGAGTCATTTTGAGCTTAACTAAGCAGATTACATGAACATTTCAAATTTATAATTGCATAGTGCGAGTCTGGCCACTTATTTTTATGTGTTATAAATTTTTAAAATTAATTTTCAGCATATCTAGTTCATGGAATCCAATATTTCTCTTCTCATTTCTCTCAACAAAAGGAGAGAAAGAGAAATCGTTGTTCATATGCCCAAGGATATAATGGTAACTTTCAAATAAACATATAGCATGGTTAGTAGTCGTTCTATTCATCCAACTTAGCTTCTCCTATTTTAATTCATTTATTTTTTTGCCCTTTTGGTAAACATGCATGCAAGCACTGATAAAGAAGTGCAAAATTAAATTAAAAATTATATATATCAAAAATTCCTCAAGCAAAAATATCTTGTAAAATCTTAATAATTCATCAAATGTTGCTAGACATCCGTAATTTATGGGCATTGCCAATGCTCATCCCCATTCATTTATAATTTCATTTCAATTAACTAATAAACAAATTAACTTTATGAAAAAATGGAAAGAAATAATAATTTAAAATATCACCCTACTAACAGAAGTCTATCCATCAGATGTTAAATGAATTTGACCCATAAGTGAATTTTCCTTTTGTTCAAATATTTCTATAGCTAAAACCAATAAATTTGTAACTCTCCATCATGATACGCATGAGGGTTTTTGTTCGCTCATGCGCCATGCTACTCCACATGTATATATCAATTTATTGCATCAGCAACTATTTGACTTTCTATTCAACTTTTTATTTGCAGTATTAATAGCTTTCCATTTTTCTTTTGCATAATATTTTCCCTTTCCTTCTTTATAAATATCCAAATTCTTGGTTGGTGGAGAGTCCAAGCTTTTCATATCACTATTCCTCTTTGCATCTTTGCTCTCTCCTTATCCTTTGTGTCTACCTTCCCCTCCTCTCTCTCTCTCTCTCTCTCTCTTCTTTCTCTCTCTCTCATTATCTCTTGAAGGCCTTCTTGAATGGGGTAAGCTAGGATCAAACTCTGAGCCTTAAGATCATAAGTAAAGTGTATCAAGAAGAGTGACCGATGAGATGGTGCAAGGAAAAATAAAACGATAAGGTGAATCTCTCTTGCTCCTTCTATTGCTAAAATATGATCCTCTTGGTCGCATTTTAGCATTTCTCCAACACTTGTATACTTCTAGTTATTTATAATATAGGAAAGACTTCGATCTAAGATGAAATAGTGCACAAGATTAATGGGTTAATCTGACTTTCACCAACAAATATCGGCCAAAAGGTAAGTTAGGATGATCTTATCGTTGTATTTGTGACCATCAGGAAATTAACTTTATAGTCTAAAATTTTTTACATTTAGGCTTTCTTCAAGCTAATCTTTGCTAGATAAGATATGACTTTCTTGGCATCGAGAGCAAATCTATACTTGCATAGGCAAGAAGACCACGATCAAAGAGGTGGCAAACCACAAGCAAAAGGTTATGATTGATTAGTACATGAACAAATGGAGGCTATGAAGTCCTTGAAGAAAAAATCTTGAGGAAGAGACTGAATTTTTTTCTCATGGTCTCACGGATGGTTGGATGAGAAAAATTGTATTGGCTCTTGTTGTTTATGATTAACATGTGCAATGGTTAACTCAAAGACTACTTCATAGGTTCTTTGTTGTATTTTCATCACACTATTCTTGCAAAGAAGAAGATTGTAACCTCATGAAAGATATGATTATTAAATCATGATGAATTTAGGGCCAAATATTTAGTCTTTAAGTTCATTAAATTTTCTTACCTTAACAAGCTTCTTTTCGGTACAGATAACCTTTTATATTTTTAAAGATAAATGTTACATAAATTAAATAAAGTTTAATATTTGCTTATTAAATTCACTTTAATCATTATAAGTATTAGAATCTTAGCCATCCTTTAAGTATCAAACAGCTAATGCAAACCATGTGTGTCCCATCTTCTTAGCACCTAATAATAATAATATTATTACCCCAAGTTAGTAAACAAATTTATGTGATAATGCAAACAAAGGAATGGAGCTATATTTTAAATATTTACTCACTAAATAAATTTTCTTTAAGTAAAAAACTTATGTTTTCTTATTACCATAACAACTAATACTAACATACTTGTTAGCGAACCTCGTGCTAAACATTAGGATGTTTTTGCCTATTCTTGAATCATTCTATCACTTTAGTATTTGTAGGCCCAGATGGCAACCCAAGAGGGGGGGGTGAATTGGGTACTTAAAAAATTTAACTCTTTTTTCCCTTTAAAATCAATGGCCTAAGTAAATGTGCACAAGTGAATTGAAAGAATGAAATGTTAAGCACAAATAGAGAAGATAGAGAGAGAGATAAATGCAGGCAAACACAAAGATTTTATAGTGGTTCGGTGTATCCAACACCTACATCCATTCCCAAGCAACACTTGGGTCCACACTATAATCCCACCGATTACAGTCGAGTTGTTTTACAAGCTCACAACTCCAACTTATTGTTTTATCCGGGATCACAATGAACCCAGCCGGTTTTTTCTCGGGCTCACCAGCAGATAATCCAAACCACAAGCTAACCTTAGCTTGTTCCGAGGTAAACTACCTCCACTAATTCAATCCCTGATTGAATTAGCAAACAACAATTCAATATAATGTATTACAGCAATTTAAAGCTCCTTAAATGAGCAAATGTGCAATATAAATAAACAAAGGTTAGAAAAGCCTGAATGAAGCAAATTTAATGTGAGCTTTTCTTCTTTTCTTCTTTTCCTCCTCTCTTTTGACTAGTTGAATCAAGCTATAGCTCTGATTCTTCACAGATGGTTGTTGTAGAGAAGTTGAGAAAAGAGGGCTTTTAAGCTTCTTCTTTTCTTCTTTGTAAATCCTTTGAAAATGATCTTTGAGAGCTTTGGATTTCTCTTGAATCTCTCTTCAGTAGATGGACATAGATTCGAAGATTTCTCTTTGAAAATTTCTCTCTCGTTTTCACTTGATTTTTCAAATTTTCTCTCTCTTTTCTGTCTCTCATTTTTTAAATGGACGGATGCCCTTTTTATAGATTTCTTAATCCAAGATTAGGTGAGAAAATAGCCGCTACAGAGTAGTTGGATCGCTTCTACACACAAAGAAATATAGCCGTTAGAGATTAGGTAGAAAAATATTACCGTTGGAGTCCGTTCTGACATTTGAAAATCCGTTCCTGATAGGTTGGAGTCGGCTCCAACTTTTTATGTGTCGGCTCCAAGTCGTGTTCCCAAAAATGGTAAAAAATTGATTCGATGTAAAGTCGGCTCCGACTTTACAATGTGTCGACTTACCACTGACTGAGTCGGCTCCCGATTTCTGAAGTGTTGGCTCCGAGAAATGCTCTTAAAATGAAGTCTTTGTGAATCAGTTGGAGTCGAATCCCCAAATCCATGTGTCAGCTTTGACTTCTGAAGCAGAAAACAGACTCTCTATATCTCAGGTTGGAGTCGGCTCCGCAGGTTGGGTGTCGGCTCTGAACCGTGCCAAAATTCTGATACGCTCTGGAGTCGGCTCTAGACATAGTGGGGTCAACTCCAAGTTCTGAACTTAAATATATTCTATTGAAATTGAATTCAAAACTATTCAAAATTGTTTCAATATGTCTTTTGGATAAATAATCGATCCTAACTCCTGAAACACTCGTCAAATCTATCAGAAACATAATGAATATACTCATAGCTTTTGTTAATCATCAAAATCAATAATTAGATAAATAATTCATCAATAATTTCCCTAACAATCTCTTCCTTTTTGATGATGACAAAAATACTGAGTATATGCATAAGCAATTAATGCATAATTACTACTCAATTTGATATAAAGGTTAAGCTCCTCCTAAATTTGTGCATATGTTAAGTTCATTGAATCTTCATACATATCTTGAATTCATTTGATATAAAATGTATCATTGAAGTATTATTCTTAAGTGCCATTCTCTTTATTATCTTATTAGGTTAAGCTCCACCTTAATGAGGTAGCTCCCCTAAATTTGTGCATATGTTAAGTTCATTGAATCTTCATACATATCTTGAATTCATTTGATATAAAATGTATCATTGAAGTATTATTCTTAAGTGTCATTCTCTTTATTATCTTCTTTCCATTGTACATTCAATTATAACTTTTATGCATATACAAATATCATTTACTTCTTCCCCTTTTTTGTAATCAACAAAAAGGTTAAGAAGTTGCAAATAGTATCAATGCATTAAACATTAAGTGAATCAAAATTTAATCCAAGTCACTCAATATCAAAGTTCAAAGATAGCAAATATGATATTCATTAAAGTATCAAAACATTACATCATAATTGCTTTCATACATCATTCAACTATAACAAAATATACTTCAATTACATCAAAACATCAAAATATATTAAACTAAACATCAACTTCTAATTACATCAAAAATACAAACTAAACTTCAAAGACTAAGTACATCAAAATATAAATCAAACATCAAAAGTTAAAAACATCAAAATCTAATAAGTCTTTTGAGCTCTTCAAGAATCTTTCCCATTCCTTCACTTTGAATCTTGATAAAATCATTCAATCTTTTGTCAATAAATGCAGATGCCACCGTAATTTTCTCTTGTAATTCTACATTGCATTTAGAATATATCTCAGAATCTCCTCCTATTTCTTTGATTTTTTCAAATATATGCATTAACTCTATCTTTAGTGCTTCTGAAGATGATCCAAGGGATGACTCAATGCATCTAATTTTGTCTTCCAAAGAGTAACACATTTCTCTTATACTAAGCAATCTACTATCAATTTCAATCTTCATTCTTTCTTTATGAATAGCAAATAACTCCTTAAGCTGCTCTAACTGAACACTAGAAAAACTAGTAGTAGGAACAAATAGGGGTACAGGTGTAGGAACTGGAGTAGGTACCGGTGGTGGTGATGATCTGCTAGGCTCTGTGAAGGATGCCTCATCGATGGACCAGCCTCTGATGGTGCAGTAGCTCCCATATTAGCTGCTCTCTCATCTAGATATCCTTTCCTTTCCCATTTGCCATCCACCTTTACAAATTCCATTCGATGCACTATAGCAAGACTATAATAATCTGTGTGCCTAAGGTTTTTCATGGGCTCACTATCTGAAATAACTACACCCTGACTCTGGAATGCCATGGTCAAGATCTTCTATAAGGCAAGGTCGATCTCTTCTTGCTCCCGACCTCAACCATGTATCAAATCATCATACCTGCTAGGTTAATTGGCTAACCCATCAGAACACTGTCCATAATCACTATATCTCACTCTGAGACATACTCAAATCTATCGATTTTAGGAAACAAGATTCTACCACATATATTATGTAAAAGTCTAAGCTCAAGGGGCAATTGGTTTGCCCTAACTTCCTTAAACTCAGCAAAATCTCTTCCTAACATCCTTGATAATGCTCCTGCTCTATCACTGTGGCTGTTGCAATTAATCCAACTATTGGAATTTCTAAAAGATTACCCAAAATCTCAGATGTAAGATGGATTCTTTTTCCTCTAACCATACTGACTAATCCTCCATCTCCTCTTGACAAATTGAAATAGAATTCTTTAACTAGGGCCAGATATGTGGGAACATCTAAAGAGCATACCTTTTCCCAACCGAGCTCCTTGATTTGTCATCCAATATAAAATCCCTCAGCCTCAAAAAAATAAAAATCCATTTTTCTATCCATGGTGATGATTCGGCCGGCTAGGGTATCAATTTTGGGTGAGAAGGGGCTAGGTATAGCACTAGGAGTGGATGCGGTTGAGCTGGAGGAAGAACTCGGAGCAGGTTCACGGGCCGAATGCCTTGCCATTCACTTCCCCATAGTCACTCTACCTCCAAACAATGATCCTTTACGCTTGGCACCATTGAGTGCTAGGAAGAGGTTAATTTGAGAAATTTAGGGTTTTGGGGAGAGTTTGGAAGAATTTGGAAAGCCTTGGTGTGAGTGAAATGATGGAGGTGTCGACTCTACCCTAAATAAGTCAACCTAGGACCACTTGGAGTTGACTCTGGCAAAGCGAGATGTTGGATCCAGTTACTAACACAATCAGCACTCGAAGTGGAGTCGACTCTGGAAAGGCAGGTGTCGGCTCCAAAATCTCAAACAAAATTGGAGTCAACTCCAATAACTAAGGTGTCGGCTCTAAGACAGTTTCAGTGATAAAAAATAAGAGTTTCAAATAATCTAAAACTTATCTGGATTGTCATCAAATTTTGGATAAATCAACTTTGGAATGTGGTGAATCAAAGGGTTTAAATATCTAGATAAATTATCTTTAAAATCATGAAAGAATTTTCAAGAAATTGATTGGATTCTAGATAGTCATTCTTAAGGGTTTCAAAATCATTCCAATGGGTCACAAATCCCTAACTCTCCTCTAAGATAACAAAATCTTTCTTCACTCAAGGTTTGTAAATATATCAGCTAATTGTTCATTAGTACAAACATAATCAAGACAAATTTCATTATTAGCTACATGTTCTCTAATAAAATGATATCTTATTTCAATGTGCTTAGTTCTTGAATGTTGGATTGGATTTTTAGTTAACTTTATTGCACTAATGTTATCACATCTAATAGGAGTTTTATCAAGTGTTATGCCATAATCTTCAAGTTGTCGCTTAATCTAAAGGATTTGAGTACAGCAACTTCAGCTGCAACATATTCAGCCTCAGCAGTAGATAATGCAACCGAATTTTGCTTTTTGCTAAACCAAGAGATTAAGTTACTTCCTAAAAATTGATGTGCACCACTTGTACTCTTTCTATCTAATTTACAACCAGCATAATCAGAATCAGAATAAGCAATTAAATTTAGTGTTGAGTCTCTAGAATACCATAATCCTACATTTTTAGTTCCACTTAATATCTAAGAATTCTTTTCACAGCAATTAAGTGAGATTCTTTAGGTTCAGATTGATATCTAGCACATAAACAAATAGCAAACATTATATCAGGTCTACTTGCAGTTAAGTAAAATAGAGATCCGATCATACCTCTATAATGCTTTTGATCAACAGGCTTACCTTCTTCATCTTTATCCAATTTGCATGAAGGACTCATTGGTGTTCCGAGAAGTTTAACTTGTTCCATACCAAATTTTTTGAGAATTTTTTTTGTGTACTTTGTTTGGTTGATGAAGATTCCCTCTCTCTCTTGTTTGATTTGTAGTCCTAGAAAGAAGTTGAGTTCTTCCATCATGCTTATCTCGAATTTACCCTTCCATCATGCTCATCTCAAATTCACCCTGCATTAACTTAGCAAATTCTTGACACAAGAGATTGTTAGTAGCACCGAATACAATATCATCTACATATATTTGTACTACCAATAAATCTTTATCTTTTCTTTTCAAAAATAAGGTTTTATCAATATTTCCTCTAGAAAAATTATTTTTAATTAGAAATTTTCTTAACCTATCATACCAAGCTCTAGGTGCTTATTTTAAACCATAAAGTGCTTTGTGAAATTTAAAAACATGATTTGGAAATTCATGATCTTCAAAACCTGGTGGTTGTTTAATAAAAACTTTTTCATTTATAAATCCATTTAAGAATGCACTTTTAACATCGATTTGGAATAAATTGATATTCATATGATATGCAAATGTAAGTAATAGTCTAATTGCTTCTAATCTAGCTACAGGTGCAAAGGTTTCATCAAAATCAATTTCTTCTTCTTGATTATATCCTTTTGCAACTAATCTAGCTTTATTTCTAATTATTATGCCATTTTTATCTAATTTATTTCTAAATACCCATTTAGATCCTATAACCGACTGACCTTCAGGTCTATCTACAAGGGACCATACATTATTCCTAGTAAATTGATTTAATTCCTCTTGCATAGCTAACATTCAATTACTATCTTTTTTGGCTTCTTCGATAGTTTTAGGTTCAATTTGAGATACAAATTAAGATGATTATTGATATTTCTCATTGATGATCTAGTTCGTACTCCTTGAGATGGATCACCTATAATCAATTCCTTTGGATGACCATAGTATATCTCCAATCTCTAGGAAGATCTACCTCATTATGATTAGTATCAATAATATCAACTCTAGGAGAATCATATATTTAGCTTCTTGTTCATGATTTGAAGATACATCTATATTTAATTTTTCAATATCTCTTTCAAGCAAATTGTATCTTCCTCATCATCAATCTTTTCTGAACTTGATGCTAAAGACTCATCAAAAACTACATGTATAGATTCTTCTACAATTAAGTTCCTCTTGTTAAATACTCTATAGGCTTTACTGGATGTTGAATATCCTAAGAATATGCCTTCATTAGATTTTACATCAAACTTCCAAGGTTGTCTTTACCATTATTATGAATAAAACATCTACAACCAAATGCATAAAATAACTAATATTTGGTTTTCTATTATACCATAATTCATAAGGAGTTTTCTTAAAATTGGTCTAATTAGGGCTCTATTTAAGATGTAATATGCCATGTTTATGGATTTGCCCAAAATATTTTGGGAGTTGGCTTTCACATAGCATGGTACGGGCCATGTCTTCTAAAGTCCTATTCTTTCTTTCTACAACTTCATTTTGTTGGGGTGTCCTAGGTGTAGAGAAATTATGATGAATGCCATTTTTAATACAAAAATTTTCAAATAGATGATTTTAAATTCTGTGCTATGATCACTTCTAAGAGACACTACGGTGTTGTTTTTCTCATTTGTGACTTTCTTGAAGACTTTCAGAAATATCGAGAAAGTCTCATCGTTGTGAGCCAAAAATAATACCCATGTGAATCTAGAATAATCATCTACTATCACAAGACCATATTTCTTTCCTTCTAGACTAGTGGTTCTAGTAGGTCCAAAAAGGTCCATGTGAAGTAGTTCAAGTGGCCTAGAAGTGGAAATAATATTTTTAGATATGAAAGAATTTTTAGTTTATTTTTCGAATTGACATGTATCACAAATTCTGTTATTTTCAAAATCTAACTTTGAAGTCCTTTAACTAAATCCATTCTAATTAATTTTGAAATTAGGTGTGTGCTTGCATGACCTAATCTACGATGCTATAACCATCTAATCTTATTTACATTAGCATTATCAGCAACTAAGCAATGATTACTAGTAGACAAATTGTCTAAATCAATTAGGTACATATTGCCATTTCTATTACCAACAAATATAATGCTATTGTTAATGGGATTAGAAACTGTGCAGATAGAAGCTTCAAATGAAACTTTGAAACCTTTATCACACAATTGGCTAATGCTAATTAGATTATGCTTTAAACCATCAACATATAAAATATTTTCAATAAAGGTGGATGGAGTTATTTGAATTTTACCAAGGCCCATAATTTGACCTTTGCCATTGTCTCCAAAGTAACAACTCCTCCTCTTTTATTCTCAAGGGTGATGAATTGATCCTTGTCACCCGTCATGTGCCTTGAGCAGCCACTATCAAAATACTCCTGCAAGATAATCATATCTTATGTTTAGGTATCCAAGCTTTCTTGGGTCCTTCATGGTTAGTCGCAATAAAATTGTTCCTCTTAGAACCCATATTTCTTGCCTTTAATATTTAAATTCTTATTGATTTTTCTAAAATTGCATTCATAAGATTTATGTCCTTTTTGTTGCAATGATAACATGAAACATAATTCTTGGTTGTTTTCTTAATGAAGAAATTATTTATAAATTTTTGTTTTATGTGAGGTCTAAACCTAATCCGGCTTTATCAAAAACTGCTCTTTGATTACTTAAAAGTAAATTTAATTTTTTTGAGCTATATATAAATTTATCAACAATGTTTTTATACTTATCAACTTCTTTCTTTAAATTAATGTTTTTATTAAAAATTGATTCTTTTTCTTTTAGAAAACCTTCCTTTTCAGTTTTTAAATCTTTAATTTCAAGAGTTAATTCATTTTTCTCTTTAAGAAGATTTAAATTTTTAGTTTTTAAAGATTTGTTTTTCTTTTTCAAAATTTGAAGTCACTAATTACGTCATTAAATGCCTCATATAATTCATCAAATGTAAAATCATGAGTTTTAGAACTTACCTCATCTCGTTTGCCATAAAGCAAATGTTTGCAACTTCTTTTTGTTCCTCCTCGGAAGAAGATTCTTCGCTATCACTCCATGTTGCAACATATGCCTTCTTCTTCTTGTAACCCTTCTTTAATTGAGGACATTCATATCTAAAATGCCCCGGCTTCTTACACTCATAACATGTTAAGGATTATTTTTCTTTTTCTTTGTCCTTCTCTTTCTTCCTTTGTCCTTCCATTTTTATTCCAGACTTTCTCTTATGGAAGGGTCTCCTTCTTTGCATAAATTTCTTAAATTTCTAGCAAGGAGAGTTGTTTCATTATCATCATCATCACTGTTGCTTTCTTCAATTTCTGTAGCCTTAAGAGCTATGGTTCTCTTCTTTTTGACCTATTCCTCTTGATGTTGCTTTATTGTTAGTTCATGGGTCATCAAGGATCCAAGTAGCTCCTCTAAAGGTAGAGCATTTAAATCTTTAGCTTCTTGGATTGCAGTCACCTTGGCTTTCCATGATCTTGGAAGAGACCTAAGAATTTTGCGCACTAATTCAGAGTTACTATAGATCTTGCCAAGACTCTTCAAGCCATTCACAATATCAATGAATATAGTGTACATGCATGTGATTGATTCAGTTTGTTTCATGCTAAACAATTCATATTTATGCACTAAAATATTAATTTTAGATTCTTCAACTTGATTAGTACCCTCATGGGTAACTTCTAATCTATCCCAAATTTCTTTTGCGAAAATACAAGTAAGATGCGATTAAACTCATTAGCATCCAAAGAATAGTACAAAACATTCATGGCTTTAGCGTTGAGCTGAGCCAACTTCTTATCATATTCATCCCATTCCGTTTTTGACTTAGGAATCACCATGTTATCTACTCTTATTGTGGGTGTGTGAGGACCATTTACTATGATTCCCCATAGTTCATAGTTAAGTGCTTGAATAAAAATTTTCATTCTAGCTTTCCAAAAACCATAGTTTGTACCATTAAATAAAGGAGGTCGATTAGTGGATTGACCTTTGAAAAAGATGATCCAACTTGAGCTGCTATTAGATCTTTGACTCTTGATCGTTAGATCAAATTTAAATGAGCACTAGCTCTGATACCAATTGTTGGCCCAGATGGTAACCCAAGACGGGGGATGAATTGGGTACTTAAAAAATTTAACTATTTTTGCCCTTTGAAATCAATGGTCTAAGTAAATGTGCACAAGTGAATTGAAAGAATAAAATGTTAAGCACAAATAGAGAAGATAGAGAGAGAGATAAATGCATGGCAAACTCAAAGATTTTATAGTGGTTCGATGTATCAACACCTACATCTACTCCCAAGCAATACTTGGGTCCACACTATAATCCCACCGATTACAATCGAGTTGTTTTACAAGCTCACAACTCCAACTTGTTGTTTTACCCAGGATCACAACGAACCCAGCCAATTTTTCTCCGAGCTCACCAGCACACAATCCAAACCACAAGCTAACCTTAGCTTGTCCCAAAGTAAACTACCTCCACTAATTCAATCCCCTGAATGAATTAGCAAACAATAATTCAATATAATGCATTACAGCAATTTAAAGCTCCTTAAATGAGCAAATGTGCAATATAAATAAACAAAGGTTAGAAAAGCCTGAATGAAGCAAATTTGATGTGAGCTTTTCTTCTTTCTTCTTTTCCTCCTCTCTTTTGACTAGTTGAATCAAGCTATAGCTCTGATTCTTCACAGAAGGTTGTTGTAGAGAAGTCAAGGAAAGAGGGGCTTTTGAGCTTCTTGAGTGTAAATCCTCCGAAAATGATCTTTGAGAGCTTTGGATTTCTCTTGAATCTCTCTTCAGTAGATGGACGTGGATTCAAAGATTTCTCTTTGAAAATTTCTCTCTCATTTTCACTTGATTTTTTTGATTTTTTCTCTCTTTTTTGTCTCTCCTTTTTTAAACGGACGGATGCCCCTTTTATAGATTTCTTAATCCAAGATTAGGTGAGAAAAATAGCCATTACAGTGTAGTTGGATTGCTTCTACACAAAGAAATATAGCCGTTAGAGATTAGGTAGAAAAATATTACCGTTGGAGTCCGTTCTAACATTTGAAAATCCGTTCCTGATAGGTTGGAGTCGGCTCCAACTTTTTATGTGTCGGCTCCAAGTCGTGTTTCCAAAAATGGCAAAAAATTGATTCGATGTAGAGTCTATATCTCAGGTTGGAGTCGGCTCACCAGGTTGGGTGTCGGCTCTGAACCGTGCCAAAATTTTGATACGCTTTGGAGTCGGCTCCAGACACAGTGGGTGTCGGCTTCAAGTTCTGAACTTAAATATATTCTATTGAAATTCAATTCAAAACTGATTCAAACTTGTTTCAATATGTCTTTTGGATAAATAATCGATCTTAACTCCTGAAACACTCGTCAAATCTATCAGAAACATAATAAATATACTCATGGCTTTTGTTAATCATCAAAATCAATAATTGGGTAAATAATTCATCAATAATTTCCCCAACAGTATTGAAAAAATTCATAAATCAGTAAAGGTCAGTTTTAACTAATTATAGTATCATTTGATTATTTAAAAACTCAGCCATAAATTCTAAGTTAGTTTTGTCCAATATCGTTTCGAGCATAATCAATAAGGTATTATTAACATTTCTTATTTGTAATTATAAATATGTGGGTATGGCCACTTATTTCTATATGTTATGAGTTTTTAGCATCTTCCTATTCAACCAACTTTTCTTATTTAAATTCATTTCCTTTTTCTCTTTTTTGGTAAATATGCAAAGCTAGAAATAAAGTAGTGCACAAATTAAATTAAAAATTATATTTATCAAATATTATCCAGGCCAACATAAGCGGTAAAATCATAGTCATTCATCACATGGGCATCGCACATGCTCATCACCATTTATTTATAATTCCATTACAATCAACTAATAAGCATGCTATCTGATGGGGCCAGTTGACCCCATGGGCTACAACGACCGCATCCAGACCTAGTCCCGCTCCAAGGCGCCCCCTGCTCCAAGGCGACCCCGCCCTAACAGGACAGGACCACCAACTGCCTACAGCCCATGTGCCTGATGAGACCTGGCTCCACCACTGTTCGCACAAGACAACAAACGTGTGATGCACGAGGACATATTTGGCAAGCCGTAGCAACCGCCCTGCAGCAGCTTGCAACAACCTGCATTTGCCATTTAAATCAAGTGGCCACCCACTCTGATGGGACTTGACCCATCAACTATGTTGCCACCCACATTTGACGGGATATGGCCTGCAGTTTTGAGAGAAGACGAAAAAGTCTTCATCCATCATGAAGCCCCAATTACTCAAATTATATGGAACAAACCCAACTAATCCTGACATTCAGCCCAGAAAGTCATTACCTATAAAGTCATTGTCTATCATGAGACTTCATGTGACTCATTCCACATCCATCCATAATGTCACCATCCATCATGAGATTCCACTTGACTCGTTTCATCACTAGATGACAAGTAATAAGAAACATCAATAAAATGGGTAAGAGGAACCCCCGACCAAGTAATTCACAACTCATAACCAACACAATACTCCTAAACACTCATTCTGGCTCATACAGAGAGCGCTTCTCTAATTAAGCCTCTCTCTCTTCTTTCGGACTTTCTTAAGATCACGGCTATTGCCCATAGCACTGACTTGAGGTCGGAGGGTCCCATCAGAATCTTTGGTCTCTGGGACTTTTTGCAGGCTTCCGAATGAGAGAAGCTCGCTGAAAGATCTCGGCTCGCTGAAGAAGGCAACCGGATGCTCGCAGATGTTCAAGGAGGGTGATCTGGCTGCATCAGATTAGCGTGCCAAGTAAGGGGCAGAGCACGGATCGTCAGCGATGCTATCTTGTAAATCCTCATTCCCCTTAGATCAAAATGATGGATCAAAGAAGATGGTGATGGCAAGAGCCCAAGTAGAAAGCTAGCCGCTCTACACCATCATCACCACCACCTCAATCCATTCAGGTGGACCAGCTCGCCGCCATCACCCAACAAGTCCAAGCACTGATGGCAGTTGTCAAAAAGCTCTAGGAGCAATATTCCATGGCCATGCAGTAGCAAGCAAGAGCTTCCGCTTCCCTTTAGTTGCTGCTTAGGCTAGCCATCAAGCTCTTCAGCAAGAGCATCATCAAGCTCTCCAGTAAGAGCCTCCTCAAGCTCTCTAGCAAAAGCATCATCAAGCTCTCTAGCAAGAGCGCCACCACCACTCCGTCCAAACGGTCTCCTCTCCTACAGACGGCAATGCATGAGGAAGCCCAAGTAAGGGTGCCAGTACCTTCCCTCCAATCAACATGATTCCCTGGAAGGCAGATCACCAGCATATCGAGGTATTCAAATCAGCGGAAAGAGATAAATTCCTCCAAAGATATTTTACAAAGGAGCTCCAAGCATGCTGCTTCATCGTCCAATCTCTCCATGCAGTGAAGATGGACCTTCTGACTTCATGAAGGATGCCCCTCCAACAGGCCACCTGGGTAGGATCTTCAACAAGCCATCCAAGTAAGAACTCCAATCTTCTTACAATATGAAGATCAATTTCTTAACTCTACATCAGATGAGTCCAGCCAACTCATGGTTAGGAGAGGTAGACCTCCTGCTCACAGTTGTTGGATGCCCCCGAGCTGGCCTCAACGGCCCAAGCCTGCCTCGGCAACTCCAAGTTGGCAGATGGCAATGAAGAGACTTCTAAACTTTATGTCAAAAAAAGAAGACAAAGTAAACTCACAGATGGGAGAAACCTATTTTCCAACTCATAGTTGACAGTGCTGGCCACTCTTAGCCAGCCAAGAATCCAAAGTCAACTCATAGTTGAGAGAGACCAACTCCTTAGCTCACAGTTGACGAAGTTGGCCGCTCCCAGCTGACCAAGAAGATCTAGCCAGCCTCCCAAGTAGGACTCCGACCTATTTGGCCACTCAGGCTATGCTTTATCTCATCCTCAATGGCTCCATATCAGCTCCAGGGTTTTTTTCTGCTCCACGGTCTTATTTCAGCCCCAGCGGCTTGATCTCCACTTCAGCAATTTTATCTTAACTCAACGCTTTATCTCTGCTTCAGCAGTTTTATCTTAGCCTTAACGGCTTTATCTCAGTCACAACAGCACCATTTCAGCCTTCATAGCTTTATTTTTTCCTTAGTAGCTTTGTTTTAGCTTCGGCGGCCAATGACCAACTAGGTAAAGCCTTTGCTCAAATTGTGTAACAAGTTCACTGTGCTGGTCACTCTTAGAAGCCCCAAGTCACTCTTAGAAGCCCCAAGTCAACTCACAACAGGAGATATCAGCCCACTAGCTCACAGTTGACGGACATCCACTTCCAGACTCTGCGTCGAAAAAGGATTATTAGCTGCCCTCAACCAATCAAAGCCAGCTTTTTGGGTAGGACTCCATCCATTCGGTCATCCAGGCTGCGCTCCATCTCTGCCTCAAAGGCTCAACTCTGCTTCGATGGCCAATGGCCAACTGGGTAAGGCCTTTGCTCAAATTATGCACTAACAACAAATTGGAGCATAGCCCTTGGGTCGGTCTCAGTAGCCCTTAGGTGACCAAAGAAACCCCCGAGCCGATCTCAGCAGCCTCCGAGCTAGTCTCAGCAGCCCTCAAGCCTATCTTGGTAAATTCAAGCCAATTAGAATCCCCAAGTCAACTCACAGTGGGAGAGATCAACTCAGCTCACAGTTGACGAGCATCCACTTTCAGACTTTGCATCGGAAGAGGATTACTGGCTGCCCTCAGCTAGTCAAAGGTAATCAACTTACCCCCAACATCGCCTAAAAGTTTTTTGAGCAAGCAAATGCACAGCTTCAGAAAGAAAGCATGAAAAGACAAGTGTAAAGATAAAGAATTCTACACTCCTTTCACTTGGTGGATGCAAGGCACACAGTCATACAAACTCAGGGGTGTGGGGGCATTGATAGGGCCAGTTGACCCCATGGGCTACAATGACTGTATCCGGACCTAGCCTCGCTCCAAGGCAGCCCCGACTCCAAGATAGCCCCGATCTAACAAGATAGGGCCCACCAACTACCTGCTCCAAGGTGGCCCCACTCCAAGGCGGCCCCCCTCCAACAAGACAGGGCCCACCAACTGCCTGTAGTCCATGTGTCTGATGGGACCTGGCTCCACCACTATCCGCACAAGACAACAAACATGTGACGTGAGAAACATATCTGGCAAGCACCATAGCAACCACCCTGCAGCAGCCTGCAACAACCTGTATTTGCCATCTAAATCAAGTGGCAACCCACTCTGATAAAACTTGACCCACCAACTATGCAGCCACTCATATTTGATGGGACAAGGCCTAGTTCTGGTAGAAGACAAAGAAGTCTTCATCCATCATGAACCCCAATTACTTAGATTATATGGGACAAACCCTACTAATCCTGACATTTATCCCAGAAAGTCATCACTACAAAGTCACCGTTCATCATGAGACTCCACGTGACTCATTCCACATCCATCCACAAAGTCAACGTCCATCATGAGACTCCACGTGACTCGTTCCATCACTAGATGACAAGGAACAAGGAACATCAAAAAATGGGTAAGAGGGACCCTCGACCAGATAATTCACAACTCATAACCAACACAACACTCCTAAACGCTCATTCTGGCTCATACAGAGAGCGCTTATCTAAGCCTCTCTCTCTCTTTTAGGCTTTTCAAGCTCACAGTTGTTGCCCAAAGCACTAACTTTAGCGTCGGAGGGTCCCCGCTAAATCTTAGGTCCCTAAAACTTTTTGTAGGCTTCCGAATGAGAGAAGCTTATCGAAGAAGGTGATCGGACGCTCGCGGATGTTCAACGAGGGTGACTGGCTGAATCACTATCATTATGGTGAAATGGAATGAGATAATATTTTAAATATCAACCTACTAAATGAGTTCTATCCTTTGGACAGCAAATGGGTTCAGCCCACCGGTAAAACATTTTCTATTTTTCAAATACTTGATATCTAAAAACCAATTTGTAACTCGCCGTCATGATAAACATTAGCTGTAGTAAAAGTTATCCAAAAATCCCCTAAACCTCCACTTTAAATATTGCCAACTATTTTCCAGAGGCATCTCATACATGTAGTAAAAGTTATCCAAAAAGAATTTAGATCTTGATCTCTAAGGAAAATTTCAAGGGTAGAATGATGCGCCCAACTCATTGTAAATCACCAAAAAAAAAATGAAGTTAATAATCTTTCCTTGACATTATTTTGAGATTGCACTGTGCTAATCTTAATAAAGATATACTATAAATAGTTCAACTTAGAAAGAATAAGTGCATCAGCAAAAACCAATAGTGGAAGGACATTTAGGATCTATTTGGTCTTGAAAATAGGCTTATTTTTTATTTTATTTTTATAAAAAATTTAAAAATATTGTAAAAATATATTTGGTACTTAAAATGAAAATAATTTTATAGAGAGCATAATTTTAAATAATATAAAATTGAAAACAATTTAAAAGATGTTTTCATCATTTTTTATTAAAATAAAAAAGAGCACAGAAAACATAAGGTTGGAAAATTTGAAAATATAAATGTAAAAGATATATCTTTTTTTGTCTCTCTTTTAAAAGGCATCATTTATAATAAAAGTAAAAAATAAAAAAATATTTTTTATTTAACAAACATTATTTTATAAATGATGACAACAATCATTATTACTCACTTTCTTTTATGGAAAAGTCTTTGTACATTGTCCGGTGATTCGCCCATGCACAGACTTGTGCATCAATGATGTGAACCCATGGGCAGGCTCTGCATGAGCTCGCATGCCACGTCCGATATAGACCATGCTGCACCAGGAGCGATGTTTAAAGACTTTTCCTTCTCTCATTATTTTTTACCAAAGCAATAGGTTCTTCTTCTCATATTAATCACAAAACCCGGTCAAGGTGGGATCAAATTGGATGTTAAAGCTTGGCCTCTTGAAAGTAGTATGGATATGATTTTAAAAGTCCCATGCCTTTCATGATTGGTTCATGATTTTTTGTGCAATATTTTTTAAATGATACTATACATAAAATAAAAAATTTAAAAACATATAAAAATTTATTTAAAAAAAGCAGGCCGATATCCACCTATCTTTTTCCTTTTTTAAGGATAAGAACTATGAACTAACCATGCATTCAGGATTCCTGACGCTAAGGTAGTGTTTGGTTCACAAAAAGTTATTCCTAGATAAGTGTACAGGATAGCATTTATCTAGGGGATAGCTCAAGGGATAACCATCTTTTTTAAATAATAACTTTGCCATCAAGGGATAGCTCTAGTTATTTTTGAAATCCCTAGGGAATAAGTTGTGAGGATAACCCATGGTTAAACATGGGTTATCCTCTCTAGTTAAACTTTTTCAAAGTTATCCCTTGTAGTTATAACTTTTGGGATAAAAGGGAATATCCAGGAAATATCCCTCTTTATCTCCTATTTCAAACACAACCTAAGGATTTATTATTGGCCATGACTTGCCATGCGATGAGCGACCAACTAATCCACAGGACAGCTGGTCAAAATCAAACGAGACCCTACAAGCATACATGCTCGACGCCTTTCGCCCATGAGATTTCATGCACCATGAGGGTCACGCCGCTGTCGTATATTATAACTATGCAACTATACGCATGTAATTGGCCTGCAAACGTCATTCATGTCGTAAGGGGTGGGTGAAGAAAATGCCAAAGATGCTAACGTGTTTTCCATTGTTATGTGCAAATGGTTCACTACGAGAGAGTAGATTTTTTGTGGCGAACTTATTATGATGAATTATTTTTATCACTATAGTTTCACTTATTATAACGAAATCAAAAATAAATTCATCATAATAACTATTTTTTATGGTGAAAAAAAATTTTGTCATTAAAAATTCATTTATAACGACGAAATAAGTTGTTGTCATTATAGTTAAAAATTTTATTTAAAAATTATTATTTTTTCATGATATTACAGAGAAAAATAATTTTTTCCATAATAATTATATATATTATGGTGAAATTTATAATTGCCTTTCTTAAGATCCAATAAAAATCTATTTAGAAAATATATTTGTCGTATATTGTTTCTTACCACTAGTAAAATACATAATGAAAAATTTTTACATTGTTTAATGATTAGCAAATCTTTTCTTAAACGAGGCTAGCTTGACATGACCCATGTTTTATAGTTACTATTTGTTTTATAATTTATGACAAATTAATCATGAATGCATGTTAGCTTTGCTTTGCCTCTAACCTCATCCACCAAAATATATGAAACCTTCATGTAGCACACATAAATAAAATGTTATTAAGCATGTTATTTTTTTGAAAATATTTTTCTCAAAAATGGTTTGAAAAGGTTTTATGTCTCTCCAACTACAATTTCCATATTGAAAAAATCTAAGACCATTTAGGATTAGTTCGATTAAACACAATATCATTTGATTATTTAAAAGCCCATCCATAAACAAGTTAGTTTTCTTAGAAACATTTTGAGCTTAACCAATCAAATTATACATGAACATTTCAAATTTATAATTGCATAGATGCAAGTCTGGCCATTTATTTTTTGTGTTATAAATTTTTAAAACATTAATTTTTAACATATCTAGTTCATGGAATCCAATATTTCTCTCATTATTTCTCTCAACAAAAGGAAGGAAAGAGAAATCATTGTTTGTAAGCCCAAGAATATAGTGGTGGCTTTCAAATGTAACATATAGCATGGTTATGTAGTCTTCCTATTCATCCACATTAGATTCTCCTATTTTAATTCATTTATTTTTTTCCTGTTTGGTAAACATGCAAGCCACTGATAAAGAAATGCACAAATTAATTGAAATTTGTTTATATCAAATATGCCTCAAGAAAAAATAACTAATAAAATCGTAATAATTCATCGAATGTCGCTAGACTTCCGCAACATGTGGGCATTGCAAATGCTCATCACCATTCATTTATATTTCATTACAATCAACTAATAAAAAATTAACTTTATGATAAAATGGAAAGAAATAATAGTTTAAAATATTACCGAACTAACTTAAGTCTATCCAATGGATGTTAAATGAATTTGACCCATAAGTGAAACTTCTCCTTTTGTTTAAATATTTCTATGGCTAAAACCAATAAATTTGTAACTCTCCATCATAATACGCGTGAAGGGATTTTGTCCGCTCTTGCACCATGCCACTCCATGCGTACATATTGATTTATTGCATTAACAGCTATTCAACTTTCTGTTCAACTTTTTATTTGCAGTATTAATAGCTTTCCATTTTTCTTTTGCTCAATATTTTCCCCTTCCTCTTCCTTATAAATATCTAAATTCTTGGTTGGTAAAGAGTCCAAGCATTTCATATCACTATTCCTCTTTGCATCTTAGCTCTCTCCTGATCCTTTGTGTCTGCCTTCCCCTCTTCTCTCTCTCTCTCTCTTTGGCCATTCTCTAACCCAGCAATCACTTTCTTTCATATTAGTAGCTTTTTTGTTGCATTAATAGCCTTTCTTTTTGTTTTGCCAAGCATTTGTTTATTGTAAGGCTAAAAGCTTATCATTTGGTCATCATTGCTTAATTTTGTCCAATACATTTTTTCGTATCAAGTAGCAAGCTTTTCAAAACATAAAACAGTGAAGTTTTAGGGTGCACTATCATTTAATTATTTTATTTGAAGTATCTTAGTAATTTTGGAAAATTTTCGATGTCCATGGGACCTAATGGCACAAGAAATTATTGTCAAGATAAGTTATAAATCATTTTAAAGCTATGCATTCCTTGTGTTTTGATTGTTTATCAATTATAAAATATAAATTTCTCAAAAAACACATTTGCTACTTTATAAGGCTTCATTATTTCTGAATTTTCTTTTTATTCGAACTCATTGGACAATGATCATGTTTTAATGGTCCGTACCTTCTAATTTTTGAGATTCATAAAGGCATTTCTTTAGATTTCGAGATTCGTAAATCATTTCTTTAGATTTGGAGTAAATCATTAGTGATCCTACTTTGATTCAAACTAGCTTGATAATTGACCATGTTTTTTTATTTGTTTTCTAATTTACATGAGATTCATAAAACAATTTCTCTAGATCCAATTTAAGTCATTTCAGAAACTTCATTTGTCATGTTTCAATTCTTGTCACTTGTCAAATACAGAATTCTAAAATACAATAATTTGATGCTTTCCGGTAATTCATGATTAGTAAATCTACTTCTGATTCGAACTAGATTAATAGCTAGCTATTTTTTATTGATATAGTATATATTTCAATATGCAAGACATCCATCAAACATTTATCATGATTTGATATAAATCATTTTAGAAAAGTGCATTTGTCATTTTTTTATTCATATCTCTTGTAAGATACGTAATAAGAAAAAGAACTATATTCTTTCATTTTTTGGCACCTTGAGATTGATAGATCATCTTTTAACTTAAACTGGCTTAGTTGTTTGTAATGTTTTCTTATTATAGTTTGTTTTCAATTTATATGAAAGCATCGAAGCCTTTCTCAAGATCCAATAAAAATCTATTTAGAAAAGTATATTTGTTGTATATTGTTTCTTACCACTAGTAAAATACATAATGAAAAAATTTTACAGCGCTTAATGATTAGCAAATCTTATTTTAAATGAAGCTAGCAAAACATGACCCCTATTTTCTAGTTACCGTTTGTCTTATAATTTATTATAAATTAATTATGAATGCATGTAAGCTTTGCTTTGCCTCTAACCTAATCCACCAAATATATGAAACCTTGATGTAGCACACATATATATATATATATATATATATATAATTTAAAGCATGTTATTTTTAAAAAATATTTTTCTCAAAATGGTTTGAAAAGGTTTATGCCTCTTCTTCTATGATTTACATATTGAAAAAATCTAAGAACATTCAAGGTCAGTTCAACTAATCACAATATCATTTCATTATTTAAAGGCCATCAATAAACTCTAAGTTTTGCTTAGAGTCGTTTTGAGCTTAACTAAGCAGATTACATGAACATTTCAAATTTATAATTGTATAGTGCGAGTCTGGCCACTTATTTTTATGTGTTATAAATTTTTAAAACATTAATTTTCAGCATATCTAGTTCATGGAATCCAATATTTCTCTCTCATTTCTCTCAACAAAAGGAGAGAAAGAGAAATCGTTGTTCGTATGCCCAAGGATATAATGGTAACTTTCAAATAAACATATAGCATGGTTATGTAGTCGTTCTATTCATCCAACTTAGCTTCTCCTATTTTAGTTCATTTATTTTTTGCCCTTTTGGTAAACATGCAAGCTACTGATAAAGAAGTGCAAAAATTAAATTAAAAATTGTATATATCAAAAATGCCTCAAGCAAAAATATCTCATAAAATCATAATAATTTATCAAATGTTGCTAGACATCCATAATTTATGGGCATTGCCAATGCTCATCCCCATTCATTTATAATTTCATTTCAATCAACTAATAAACAATTAACTTTATGAAAAAATGGAAAGAAATAATAATTTAAAATATCACCCTACTAACAGAAGTCTATCCATCGGATGTTAAATGAATTTGAGCCATAAGTAAAATTTTCCTTTTGTTCAAATATTTATAGCTAAAACCAATAAATTTGTAACTCTCCATCATGATACGTGTGAGGGGATTTTGTTCGCTCATGCGCCATGCTACTCCACATGTATATATCAATTTATTGCATCAGCAATTGTTTGACTTTTTGTTCAACTATTTATTTTTGCAGTATTAATAGCTTTCCATTTTTCTTTTGCTTACTATTTTCCCCTTTCCTTCTTTATAAATATCCAAATTCTTGGTTGGTGGAGAGTCCAAGCTTTTCATATCACTATTCCTCTTTGCATCTTTGCTCTCTCCTTATCCTTTGTGTCTACCTTCCCCTCTTCTCTCTCTCTCTCTCTCATTATTTCTCTCGAAGGCCTTCTTGAATGGGATAAGCTAGGATCGAACTCTGAGCCTTAAGATCATAAGTAAAGTGTATCAAGAAGAGTGATTACATTCAACAAATCTTAAGCACTACAAGAAAATACTGAAATAGCGACGCAAATTTAGCGACGCCAAATTGCGTCGCTAAATTGCGACCACTTTGCGACGCCTTTGTGATAACAAAATATTGCGACGCATTAGCGACTCATTAGCGACTCAATTAACCAAAAAATCAAAAAAATTATATTTTTAATATTGCGATGCAAATATTGCGTCACAATATTTTTAAATTAATTTTTTATAAAATATAAATATCGATAAAAATATTGCGACGCAATATTTGCATCGCAATGTTTTAGTAGAATTAAAAAATTAAATTTTAATATTGCGACACAAATATTGCATCGCAATATTTTTAAATTAATTTTTTATGAAATATAAATATTAATAAAAATATTGCGACGCAATATTTGAGTCGCAATGTTTTTAGCAGAATTAAATATTTTACATTTTTAATATTGCGACGTAAATATGCATCGCAATATTTTAAATTAATTTTTAATGAAATATAAATATCATTAAAAATATTGCGATGCAATATTTGCATCACAATGTTTTTAGCAGATTAAATAATTTAAATTTTAATATTGCGACGCAAATATTGCGTCGCAATATCTTTAAATTAATTTTTTATGAAATATAAATATCAATAAAAATATTGCGATGCAATATTTGCGTCGCAATGTATGTAGCAGAATTAAAAAAATTAAATTTTTAATATTACGATGCAAATATTGCGTCGTAATATTTTTAAATTAATTTTTTATGAAATATAATATCAATAAAAATAGTGCGACGCAATATTTGCATCGCAATGTATGTAGCAGAATTAAAAAAATTAAATTTTTAATATTGCGATGCAAATATTGCATCGCAATATTTTTAAATTAATTTTTTATGAAATATAATATAATAAAAATATTGCGACGCAATATTTGCATCACAATGTTTTTAGCAGAATTAAATATTTTAAATTTTTAATATTGCGACGCAATATTGCGTCGCAATATTTTTAAATTAATTTTTAATGAAATATAAATATCATTAAAAATATTGCGACGCAATATTTGCGTCGCAATGGTTTTAGCAGAATTAAAAAAATTAAATTTTTAATATTGCGATGCAAATATTGCGTCACAATATTTTTAAATTAATTTTTATGAAATATAAATATCAATAAAAATATTGCGACGCAATATTTGCGTCGCAATGGTTTTAGTAGAATTAAAAAATTAAATTTTAATATTGCGATGCAATATTGC
>UESW01003827.1:409728-780603 GCA_900491605.1 Calamus simplicifolius | reverse complement strand
GCCGGCCCGACTCGGCCCCGGCGTCTCCAGTTCCGCCGAGTCGACCAAGGCCATCCCCGGCCGGCCCGACTCGGACCCGGCGTCTCCAGTTCCGCCGAGTTGGCCAAGGCCATCCCCGGCCGGCTCGACTCAGACCCGGCGTCTCCAGTTCCACCGAGTCGGCCAAGGCCATCCCCGGCCGGCCTTACTCGGCCCCGGTGTCTCCAGTTCTGCCGAGTCGGCCAAGGCCATCCCCGGCTGGCCCGACTCGGACCCGGCATCTCCAGTTCCGCCGAGTCGGCCAAGGCCATCCCGGGCTGGCCCGACTCGGACCCGGTGTCTCCAGTTCCGCCGAGTCGGCCAAGGCCATCCCCGGCCAGCCCGACTCGGCCCCGACGCCTCCAAGTCTGTCGATTCGGCCCCGCCCCGGTACTATCTTGCCAGCGGGATTGGCCCCAGCCATCTCGGGTTGACCCGGCTCGGCCCTGATAAGATGGGATTTCCCAGTTCCCGCCAAATCAGCCCCAGCGGTTCAAGAAACCGCCTCTCTGACGTGCGCCGCCCGATAGCGCCAGACACGCGCCGCCCAACAGCCCCGCCGACTGATGGGACGTAGCCCACTAACCAGCCCAGATTCACGCAAGGGCTCAGCAGATCTTCTGACTTCACGCAATCCCCCGTGATCATGCCAGGATCAACCCCTATAAAAAGGTGAATCCACCCAGCAAACAGGTATGCGCGATAACCCCCAAAATCGCCATCTCAACTTTTAGGAAGGAATCCCTCCTCCGGGAGACCTCCTTTCTCAAACTAAAAAGGGCTCTCTTGAGCCCCTCTTCAGCTGTGACCTCAGTCACTAACTTGGCCGTCGGAGGGTTCCACCGGAGACCCCCTCCGGTCCCGGACTTTTCTGCAGGTAACCTGGTGAAGAAGAGCCTCCGTTCCCAACGTTCAGGAGAGGTGATTGAGCGTCATCAGTGGGCACTCATGACAGAAGGACGAATGGATACCTGTAAAAGACTACGAAGGTTGAGAGCACTGAGTTTACTAGTGCAAATTTCCTTCCCATTGGGAGTAGCAACCCTTCTCATCCAGCTAGTCTGAACTTGAACTTGTTTAGGAGAGGTTGCCAATGGGGAGTTACAGAGAGGCCTAAGTATGATATCGGCTAGCTATTGTTCTTTCTTAAAATTTTGTAGCAGCTATGACATGGAGCTCTTAGAAAAGTTGATCTCGAGTCCAGAGGCTAGCTAAAAGCCCATAAAGATCAACTTGAGATGGAAGACTTGAGGTGGCTCTACTTCACAGAAAAGAATGGAATCATCAGCATATTGGAGGCTGGACATCCCACCATTAATCTTAGACTTAAACATCTAATTGAAGCACAGACCTTGCAAGGACTTCTAGCTAGGGATCTCTGAAGCTAATACAAATAACTATGGCAAAAGAAGTTCACTCTGATGAAATCCATTTTTGCACCAAATTCTGTCCACCAAGTAGCCCTATTGTTATGCTGGATTGTAGCTCTTTGATCCATCTGAGCTATTGTTGTCCAAAGTCTCTCTTGTTAAGTGATTTGAGAATGAAATCACATTTTAACTCCAAATGCTTTCTCAAAAATCGAGGTTGGAAAGAACTCTTTCCATTTTTTTTTTCTTTTTTTTTGTTCTTCCTATGACCACAGGTAATGATCTTATAGGCACTCATATAGCAGTCTAGGATGCATCTCTTTCTGAATAACACCACTTGAGCTCAATCGATGTTATCTGACATCAGTATATTGCACTCTCAAGGCTGATAGTTTGGTGATATATCCAATGAGCAGCTTAGAAGACAAAAGGGTCAGGACTCAGAAGAATGCTTGACTGCTCCTTTCTTGGGTACAAGGGATATATAGGAAAAATATGTTAAAAAAAAGAACATTACAAACACACACACACACACATTTGATCATACTCAAGTCTTGATCTTATAATCTTCCTCATCTTTAGATCAATATAATTTATGGATCCCAAAGATGAAAAAAATGGGATGACTCCGGCATTTGTATGGATTTAAGAGTAAGAAAGGTGACTAAATCTTGAACTTGCTTACATTTGAATATAAATAAACCTCTCCCTCCCTCTCTCTCTCTCTCTCTCTAAATAAACTATATAAATTCTTCTTTAAAAATAATTAATCAAACTAAATAAAACGCACCTAAGCCTAAAACCACCTAAGCTTATAAAGCTAATAACATTACCAAAATTTATCTTTCCAACTTTATCCTAAACTTAGTCCAATAATAATGATAGAACCATGCCGAACTAAATAGAATTACTCATGGCAATCTTTATTCTTTTTTTCTCCCTTTCTTCTCATATTATTGATTGTTGATGGGTGTATGTTGGCAGATGGTGGCTACCTAATGAATCAGACTGAGGCTAGAGTTTCACTCTATGTCCTTAAGACAATTTCGTCCCGCAATGTGCTTACGGTCAGTATGACGATTGTCTCCAGGATACAACAGTCTCCTTTTGATGAAAGCAGCACTACAATTCACCAGAAATATCGAACCAAGAATGCCACTCTCTTTTCAATGCACTATTGCTATACTACCCTTAGGAAAGTATGCAAATGCCTAAGAGAGGAGAAGACTAGAATTGATTCAGATTGAACTCAATTTGGAATGGTTTGGGATTAATAAATGCTTAGGTCTAGGGTCCTATTTATAGGTTTTAGGTACCCTTTGGAAGCAACCCTACGAATTTAATTTAATTTAAATTCTAAAATCAAAGGATATGAGGGTTAAGGGCTTATCACCCTTGATATGCCCTTTAGACATTGTGATCTTCAGATCAGGCGATCGGATAAGCCTTTTCATGGCTATGATCTGAAGATCAGCTGATCAGATAAGCCTATCCTTATCCTGATAAGTCTTTTCATCATCGTGATCTGATGATCACATTATCAGATAGGTGGTTGCATGTCTTTGATATGTCTTTTCATGATCGAACCGTTGACTTATCTCTAACCGACGATCGAACGGGTGCCTTATCACCAACTGACGCGAACGGATGCCTTATCACCAACCGTCCTGTTGACTGGTCAAGTGCAAAGTGCCCCTACAAAGCGCCCATTGCGCCCTTCGCACACGCGCATGCGCATGCACGAGGGTGATGCATAGCATCACCCTCAAGCTCTCCACTTATGGTGAGCCTAAGGAACTTAAGCTTCAAGGAAGTTGTTTCATATAAGTGAACCTTCCTTTCTTGTTCTTTCTGATATAGGACTAAATATCCCCGTAATTTCTCATTCACACACTAAAGGGCGATGATGGGCTTTCAAGGCCCATTAGGGTATTTAGGCATATTTTGGCCCATTACCCAACAATCCCTCACATGAATGGAAATTGGACTTAGATCAATGATCATCAAAGATCAGTAAAGGCAAACCCCCATATAAAGGATTTTAATGCAAATGAATATGCAGACACACTAAAGAGAGTATAATGGGATGAAGTTGTATCGGGATAGGTAGCTTGTGGCTTTGAACCTTCCTTAGTGAGTTGTTATCGAGTTTACTTGCTAAAAGATGAACATGATGTCTTGAACCTTTCAGCGTTTTGTGTAAACTAAGACAATAACAATCACGCAACTTCTTCCCGAGTATTCTTTTGGTTCTTATGGTTGTGTTCATTTTGGCCTCGAACAACTCCTGGTCTCATCAGTGCTTCAGAGAATTAAACCTTAAAATTCTCATAGAATTGGCCCAGTTACACTCACATAGGTGATTCTTATTAAGAGTATCCTGCTATACCCCACATGAATGTTCATGTCATAAGAATCATTAAAAGCAATGCTTATCCTAGTACCTTTAGCAGGTAGCACCAATTATCATAGGAATGAGTAGGATTGTACATCCTTAGTGCTATCAAGTCTCTTCATAATTTAGTTGTCCCTTTTGAACCTAGATCTTGGGATCTCCAGTCAGCTAGGTTGGGTATCCACTATGAAGATTTTCAGTTATAGGTTTTAAACACATTCCCCTCGATAAACAGTTTAATTGATCTCTTGGTAACCCCTTTGTTAATGGATCCGCTAGGTTTTTCTTTGACTGAACATAGTCAATAGAAATTACACCAATTTCAAGTAACTGCTTAATGGTATTATGTCTGCGATGTATATGTCTAGACTTACCATTATACATTTTATTGTGCTCTGCAAATTACCGATTGACTATCACAATGTATGCATATTGCAGACACAGGCTTTAACCAACATGGAATATCTTCTAAAAGGTTTGAAGCCATTCTGCTTCTTCAGCTGCCTTTTCTAAGGCAATAAACTCAGATTCCATAGTGGATCGAGCTATATATTTGCTTAGAAGATTTCCATGACACAGCACCTCCTCCTAAGGTGAATACATATCCACTTGTGGATTTTGTATCTTCTGTGTTAGATATCCAATTTGCATTACTGTATCCTTCTAGTACAGCTGGATATCTTGAATAATGTAATCATAACTTAGGGTATATCGTAGATATCTTAATACCCTTATTAAAGGTGTCCAATGATTTGGACCTGGATTACTTGTAAATCTACTCAACTTATTGACAGCATATGCTATGTCAGGACGAGTGCAATTCATAACATACATTAAACTACCAATTATACGTGAGTATTCCAATTAAGATATGGGTTCTCCAGTATACTTAGCCAAATGTAGATTAACATCTACAGGTATTTTCACCGGGCTAGTATCATACTTTTTATACTTATTTAATATTTTCTCAATATAATGAGATTGAGATAATATTATTTCTTAGATGTTCTAGTGATTCAAATCCCTAGTATAACATCTGCAACACCCATATTTTTCATATCAAAATGTTTGATTAACATTTTCTTTGTCTGTTTAATCATTTCTGTATTACTACCAATGATTAACAGGTCATCTACATATAAGCAGATTATCACATACCTTCAGGCAGGGTTTTGGCATATATACATTTGTCACATTCATTTATTTTGAATCCATTTGATAACATGACATTATCAAATTTTATATGTCATTGCTTAGGTGCTTGCTTTAATCCATATAAGGATTTAACAAGTCTACACACCTTTTTTCTTGTCCTGGAACAATAAATCCCTATGTTGTTCCATGTATATTTCTTCATCTAATTCACCATTCAGAAAAGCAGTTTTAACATCCATTTGATGAATTTCAAGATTGTTAATGGCTGCAAAAGCGATTAACATTCTTATAGATGTTATTCTACTTACTGGTGAATAGGTATCAAAGAAGTCTATACCTTCTTTTTTTTTGAAGCCCTTAGCCACTAATCCGGCTTTATACTTGTCAATTGATCCATCAACCTTTAGCTTTTTCTTAAAGATCCACTTGCACCCTAAAGGTTTCATACCAGATGGTAAGTCTACCAACTTCCAGGTATAATTATGCATGATGGACTCAATTTCATTATTGACGCTTCTTTCAAAAGGGTGCTTCTGGATTAGACATTGCCTCCTTGAATGTCTGAGGTTCATCTTGTAACATATAAGTTACATAATCAGGACTAAAAGACTTTGCAACTCTTGGTCTCTTACTGCGTCTGGGTTCATCTTCAGGATATTCTTCCTGATGACTACTACTAGCAGTATTATCATCATAAGTTCTTTTATTTGAACTTATTTTAATTTCCTTTTACTTAGAAATATATCTTCAAAGAATGTTCATTCCTTGATTCCATGATTGTATTTTTCTGTATATCAGTTATATCTGATTTATACACAAGAAAGCGATAAGCACTACTATTATGTGCATAACCAATAATTATACAATCAACAGTTTTAGGTCCTATTTTGACCTTTTTGGGGTCGGAATAGCTACTTTAGCTAGACACCCCCACACTCTTAAGTAATTGTAAGAAGGCTTCTTTCCTTTCCATAACTCATATGGACTAATTTCCTTCTTCTTAAGAGGTATCTTGTTAAAAATATGATTTGCTGAGAGAATTACTTCTCTCCATAAATTCTGTGGTGTACCAGAATTTATTAACATAGCATTATCATTTCTTTTAATGTACGGTTTTTACGTTCTGCAATTCCATTAGATTGGGGAGAATAAGGAGCAGTAGTTTGATGAATAATGCCATGCTCTTGATAGAATTCGTCAAAAGGTGCATCGTATTCACCACCTCTATCACTCCTTATGGCCTTAATCTTTTTTTCAAGTTGATTTTCAACTTCATTCTTATAACATTTAAAAATTTCTAAGGCCTCATCCTTAGACTTTAGTAGATACACATAGCAGTATCTAGTTGAATCATCAATAAATGTTATAAAATACTTTTATCTCTTCTAGTTTGAACTGACTTTAAGTCATATATCACTATGAATTAAGTCAAGAGGTTTAGTATTTCTTTCAACTGATGGAAATGGTGTTTTTGCTAACTTAGCTTCAACACACACTTCACACTTGTAATGTGGATCGATTTCACGATTAGGTAATAATTCTAATTTATTAATTTTTAATGAATTAAAATTCACATGTCCTAATCTATCATGCCATAGACAAGAAGAGTCAACCATATAAGCAGAAGAAGAAGCTTTATTTATTTCAAGGTTTATGTGTACAGTCATTGCATTCACCTTGAATAATCTATTATTCAAGTAACCCCTGCCATAAATATCCCCCCCTTAGTGAGTACAAATTTATCAACTCAAAGACCATCCTAAAGCCATGTTTGCTTAGGAGGGAGCCTGATATAAGATTCTTCCGGATGTCAGGGATATGTAGCACATCATTCAGTAGAAGCTCCTTGCCAGATGTCATCTTCATAACGATGCGGCCAAGTCCTTCTATCTTGGATGTAGCGGAGTTACCCATGACCAAATTTCTACCATTGATAGGAGTATATGATGAGAACATACTCTTATCAGAGCAGACATGTCTGGTAGCTCCAGTGTCGATGTACATTCATTTGCTTTGTCAACCATGTTTGCTTCAAATACAACAGCTGACAGCATCATCTCGGATACCCCTTTGGATAGGGTTTCAGTAATTTGACCTCTTTCCTTTTTTATCCTTGAAACGACAGTCCTTGGATTTGTGTCCTTGCTTTCCACAAACAAAGCACTTTCCCTTGAATTTATATTTCTTAAGATTGCCTTCTTCTGTTTAAAGCCTTCGCCTGGAAACTTGCATTTCTTTCTTCCTTCTATGAGGTTGGCCTTTGGCTCAGCAGGTTGTTCTCCTGTCTTCTTGTCTTGGCTCTTATTGTCCTCCTCGATCTTCAGGCGGACAATTAGGTCTTCAAGTCCCATCTCCTTCCGCTTATGCTTCAGGTAGTTCTTGAAGTCCTTCCATAGTGGTGGTAGCTTCTCTATGATAGCAGCTACCTGGAATGACTCACTGAGAGACATTCTCTCTGCATGTATCTCATGCAGGATGATCTGGAGCTCTTGGACTTGCTCATAACAGTTTTGTGGTCGACCATTTTGTAGTCTAGGAACCTTCAACCATAAACTTCTTGTGTCCAGCATCCTCTATTTGTACTTTTTATCTAGGAATTCCTATAACTCCTTGGCAGTAGCAATACTGCGTACACATTGTACAGGGTATTGTCCATACCATTCAGGATATAGTTCTTGCAAAGAAAGTCTGAGTGCTTCCATGCCTCCACCGTAGCAATGACTTGCTTGTCGGTCTCCCCTTCCTTCAGGACAGGCGGATCTTCATTCAGCACTCTAACCAGGTTCAGAGTTGTGAAGTAGAACAGCATCTTCTGTTGCCACCTCTTGAAGTCCGTGCCAGAGAATTTCTTCGGTCTCTCGGCTTGAACTGATGTCGTCATAGTAGCCATCTGCAGCAGCACTTCGGTAGCACGTAAAATTGTCTTAAGATTATTTGTGGGTGTATGTTGGTAGATGATGGCTACCTAATGAATCAGACTGAGGCTAGAGTTTCACTCTATGTCCTTAAGACAATTTCGTCCCACAATGGTGCTTACGGTCAATATGACGATTGTCTCTCAATACAACAGTCTCCTTTTGATGAAAGTAGCACTACAATTCACCAAAAATATCGAACCAAGAATGCTACTCTCTTTTCAATGCACTATTGCTATACTACCCATAGGAAAGTATGCAAATGCCTAAGAGAGGAGAAGACTAGAATTGATTCAGATTGAACTCAATTCGGAATGGCTTGGGATTAATGAAATGCTTAGGTCTAGGGTCCTATTTATAGGTTTTAGGTACCCTTTGGAAGCAACCCTACGAATTTAATTTAATTTAAATTCTAAAATCAAAGGATGTGAGGGTTAAGGGCTTATCACCCTTGATATGCCCTTTAGACATTGTGATCTTCAGATCAGGCGATCGGATAAGCCTTTTTATGGTTGTGATCTGAAGATCAGCCGATCAGATAAGCCTATCATTATCCTGATAAGCCTTTTCATTATCGTGATCTGATGATCACATTATCAGATAGGCGGTTGCATGTCTTTGATATGCCTTTTCATAATCGACCGTTGACTTATCTCTAACCGACGATCGAACGGGTGCCTTATCACCAACTGACGATCGGACGGATGCTTTATCACCAACCATCATGTTGACTGGTCAACTGACGGGTGTCAACCATTGGATCGTGATCGCGATCATGATTTGATCACTACATCTCGACTCTTCATCTGATCGATCAATGATCAATTGATTTCAGCCCCTTATCTTGATCCGATTAGTCTCCACCGTCGGATCATCATGATCTAGAAAAAATTTAAAGCCCCTCAAGCTCCTCGCGATGATGCGCACATGCGAAGTGCGCCTACAAAGCGCCCATTGCGCCCTTTGCACACGCGCGTGCGCGAGGGTGATGCTACGCATCACCCTCAAGCTCTCCATTTATGATGAGCCTAAGGAACTTAAGCTTCAAGGAAGAGGTTTCCATATAAGTGAACCTTCCTTTCTTGTTCTTTCTGATATAGGACTAAATGTTCCCGCAATTTCTCATTCACACACTAAAAGGCGATGATGGGCTTTCAAGGCCCATTAGGGTATTTAGGCATATTTTGGCCCATTACCCAACATTGATTTGTTATCTCTAGCTTTGTGGTTATATAACTTTTTTTTTTAATGTGGCAAGATTTCCTAGTCTTTTTCTAAACCATAGGTTGGCTTAATTATTTTAATATTTAGGTTAGAATATTTTTATTTATTGCTTTTCTAAATGGGTAAAAAAAGTAAGGGCCCTTAGTAGCCTTACAAATTCCTTATGAGAGCCCAATATTCAACCTAGACTTAAAACTATTTTTTAGTATACTGCTAAATTGAGATGTAACATGATATCTAAGTTGGCTTTTGATATGGATACAGCCAAAATTAACCTAGGCTTGACTCATTACCACCTCTAGCATACTTAGAAAGGGTTTTATATGTGAGCACCTCATTGTTATGAAATATCAAGATTAGTTGCCTATATGGTGGTTTTATCCTTCTTATTCTCATCCTTCCATCATGTGGAAGAGATATGTTTGGACATACGAGTTAACAAATTTCTTACATATATCTTCATAAGTATAGTTTGGTTAATTATATATTTACTTAACAAAAGTTATTATTTGTATAATATCTCTCGAATCATCCTATTTTTTTTTTGCACAGATATCCCTTTCTTAGTTCTTTGACTTATGGTATTAAAACTATTTTTTAAATGTAAAATAACTTTATTATCTTCTTGTATTAATATCGTTAATAAAATTATGCAAAAAACAGTCATTTTCAATACAAGGTGAATATTATATTTTTTCATGAATATTAATGTTAAAAGATGATAGCGTCAAATAAAACCTTAAATGATTTTTTAATACTATCAACCAGAAATCTCATAGGGGGTGCATCTATGTAAAAACAAAACAAGTTGAGAGATGTATAGTAATTTTTAGAGAGTAAATATAGAATTGCAAAGATTTATGGTAGAAAAAACTCTTAAATTATTTACCTAAAGACCATACGTTATGTTTATGTAGACCTATCCTTCACTTACTCTCATTCTGAAATTTATTCTCAACCAGATTTAGTTAAAAACTATTAAAAAATCTCAAAATGGAGACAACGGTAAACACTTACCAGAAAATAACAATAACAAATATAGAAAACAAAGTTGTTTATATATTTTTGAAAACTTGAAAGCACAAAATAATACAAAGTTTCATGATCCATATATTTGATGATCAAATTCAAAAAAAAAAATTTTCATGAAATTATAAATTTAATTATTTTCTCACTATTTTCAATTCTCAAGTGCCTTCTTTGGTGTAGTGGCCTAGAAGTGGATAATATATAATTATAAATGAGAATTAGCTTGTTTGAATCTTAAAATATATTAAAAGTAGGTATATACTCGTGCAATGCATGGACATGATATAATTAGTAATTTTTTATAATTTAATTTTATAGATATATCATTAGATAGAAAAATAATAGAAAAATATAGTTATTAGGTTGTACAAACTTGGCACTAATTGAAATTTATTTTTTATTTTTCTTAAATTTAAAAAATCAATCCATATTTTTTATGAGTAAATTTAATTTTTAGTTTGGAAAAAAGTTTCTCAAAATTTTGATATCTCAATTTACTAATGTTTAGGAGCTTATTAAAGTTCTATAATTATACTTAGGAATGACAAAATTGAATATGATACACAAGAATATGATACACAAGCACTGTTGGCTCAAATTGCAACCCTAGAGGAGGGGATGAATTGGGTTCTTAAAAAATTTGATACTTAAAATTAATTTCACAAAGTGAAAGTACATAAGGAGAGTGTAGTAAGTGTGGTACTAAGAACGCAATGCTAAATATAAAGATAGAGTAAAGAGAAGAAGAGACAAGCATGACAACACAAGGATTTATAGTGGTTCGGTGTTAGCTACACCTATATCCACTCCCAAGCAACTCTTGGGCCCACACTATAATCACTCTGATTACAGCCGAGTTATTTTACAAGCTCATAACCCAAACTTATTATTTTATAACGGGATCATAACAAACCCAGCCGATTTTCACAGGCTCACCAGCACACAACCTATCACAAGCTAACCTTAGCTTGCACAAGGCCAACTGCCTCACCTGATTTAATCACCTGATTGAATCAAAAACCAAATGTATCAAAGAAATGATTACAATAAATGAAAGCTCCTCAAATGAATGAATAAATAATATAAGTGAGATGGAGATAGAAATGCCTAATTAGAAGATCGTTAAGGTTGAGCTTTTCTTCTTTTCTTCTTGGATGATCTTCCTTAAGATATAATTGAAGCTTTGGAAGAAACGTTGATGCAGAGGATGTAGAAGAACTAGGGCTTTTATTTTTCTTTTTCTATTTGATGGAAATCCTTCAGAGTTGGCTTTTGAATACTTTAGATTTCTCTAAACTCTTTTTGAATACTTGAAATTTTAAATCTGAGCTTTTTCTCTTGATATTTCTCTATTCTTTTCTTGATTTCTCCTTTTTATTTCAAATGGTCAGAACATTCCTTTTATAATCTCCTCTTAATTCATATTTTGATGTAAGTAGCCGTTAAAAGTGCTTGTGGATGAGTTTATCATGAAAAAGAAAAGAGCCGTTAGGGTTTATTTGAAAAAGATATCCTTCGGAGTCATTTTGATACTTTTGAAAATCGCCTTTGATAAATTAGAGTCAGCTCTAATCTGGCTTGGGTCGGCTCTAAGTCGGGATGCTTAAAAGTAAAATCCGTCCAATGCGGAGTCGGCTCTAACTTTTCTTAGGATTGACACATGCGTGCTGGAGTCGGCTCTAACTGAAGCGGGAGTCAGCTCTAATTTTCCTCAAAAAAATATATTCCTTATTTGTTAATTAGAGTCGGCTCTAATTCCTTGTAGGAGTTGGCTCTAATTTGACTCCGAAAAGAGATTCTCTATTAGTCAGCTCTAATTTTTTTAGTCATCTTTAAACCGTGCCGAAAGTGCCAAACTATTCCGATACACTCCAGAGTCGACTCTAATGTTTGAAACTTGACACTTAACACTTGAATTAGATCCAAATTCAATTTTCTTGAGTTATGAATACTTAACCATTTTAAATCCATGAAACACTTTATCAAACTTATTAGTAACATAAGAAATATACTCATATGATTTTTGTTAATCATCAAAATCAATAAATAAATCAACAAGCACGATTCAAACCTAATACGAAATAAGTAGGTTTAGGTTGACCTTAAATGAATTCATATTATAAATATGTTGACATAATTATGATATAAAATAATCATGCTATGTTGGAGATTGATCCATCAATTCAAAAGTGTTACGTTTAGAACCCGCATAGTTGATAACATACTAGTAAGTCATGTTAAGTAGATCCATTGTGTTTATTCATGTTAAGTAAATTAGATCATTTCTATTTATAATAAATGAGTCTTATTTTATTAATCCAATGCAATCTGTTTATTAAACAAGTTATGCATGTTATATTTTTTTTGTTTAATAATCATATCGTATTTGTATTTGGATTTTTAACATTATTAATTAATCACATCATATTTGTATTAATTCATATAATATTATACCTTTGCTTCAACACAATATGAATGGAAACATGAATTGCAACCCCTAATTGAATTTGCACTACATGCTAAGTTCTCTAATGCATTTTACCTTACTTAGAGTGTTGTAATTTAATTACCATGCAAATCAAGTTATACATAAACTGTAAGGGATATCTTAAAAATATGCAAGTTAACTTGCCACTAAATTGATTTACGGATGGTTTACGGATAATATTTTTAACTACGAATCTAGAATTTGGGTTTGGCTACGTGCCAGCTAAATCCATCCATTATACATAACGCTTCAATTCTCTCGGGGTGGTCTGGCGCCGTCGTTGAAATCTAGAAAAACGGGGGCTGAATCCCGCGAATCCTACGAACGGCGCGTCGGTATCCCAACCCGACCGCCTTCGTCCCTTCGCTCTGAAGAGCACCATAACATCACTTCCATTGAAATTCTTCCGCCCTTTATAAGCCGAAAGCCTATCGAGGAGGAAGGAATGACCTCGCGGCCAGCAGCGCTGGAGGGGCGATGCTGCTACCGGGGCTTCGGTTGGAGATCGGCGGCGGCGCTGCACTACCGACCAGGGCGGAGCCAGTCGCGTCCGACGCCATCCGAAGGAGACCGTCTCCTTCCGGCGGATCCCAAGGATTGTTTTACGAAACAAATTCGGGATTTCCCTGCTCGTCTTCGTCTCGGCCGCCGCCGTCGCTTTTCATCTCTCCTTAACCGTCTCTCGTTCTCTCTTTAACGAAGGTTCAATCTTTTGCCCCTTTCGTCTCTCCTTTAACGTCCCTTGTTCTCTCTTTATTCCTTCTAGTCATTCTCTCTAGGGCCATTTTTTATTCTTAAGTAGTTTTATGCGTTTTAATCGAAGACGGAATCTTGGATCCATGTACAGTATCATGATGCCTCGGTTTGGCCGGTTGATCTTGCCTTTGTTTCACGTGCTGCTTCTTTTACTCACATTAGTCATCTTGGACGTTCTCATTAACTTGATTGATTCCTTGGTTTGATCAGTTTATCATGATTCGAGACGTAGCAGTACTTTGATTCTATTAGTTTAATTGAAGTATCGTTGGTTCTTGAGTTTCATGTGCTTCTTTGACTCAAAGATTTGATATTGGAATATATCCATTTTCTTGAAACCTGATGCCTGGCTTCTGACAGTCAAACATGATTAAGATGAGTATTTTATGATCATATTAGTTTGATTGAGTTATTGTTGATTCCTGAGTTTCATGTCTGTCATTAACTCAAAGATGGAATCTTGGAACATACTGATTATCGGGATGCCTCAGTTTGACCAGTTGATCATGTTTTGTTTACTTTTCACTGACGATGGCACTGGTTTCGTTTGTATTGTCTACGATCAATGGGAACAGCAAATTCAAGTTTTCCTTCACATAGATTAATCGTGAAAGAAAAGTTTATGTTTCATCTGCTTGCATGGTTAAAGAAACAATACGCATTGATCGCTGTCAAGCATCCATTTTAGGCTAGTCATTATGGCTCCTTGAATCTTCAGGGTGTTTTCCTGCTTGCTATGAAAGCTCAAGTTTGTTTGAATGTGGAATTTACAGTTCATCAACAACCAGTAAGCTGTGAATATGGGGGTTGGCATTCTGGGAGATATTGCCAGCCAAAGGCCAATCCCACACCACATCCTTGTGCAAATTTCTCATTTCCTCCTCCACCTGTTGACAAGAAGCGTACTGGCCCCCGACGTAAGTTGGACTTATCTTCTATTATACTGTTTTCTTGTTTAATTTGCTGTAAAGCTATGCTAACATGCCGATGGTTTTGTTCATCACCTTTCTTTAGCTTGTCCTGTTTGCTATGTCCCTGTGGAGCAGGCAATGGCATCCATGCCAACTTCACCATCAGTATCAACTGTCCTTAAGGATCTAAATTATGTTGTTGAGGAGGAAAACTCGGTCGAAACTGAATCAAAAGGAGGTTCTGCTTTTGGTGGGCATCCATCTCTGCAGCAGAGGAATGAGTCCTTTGATATAAAAGAATCGATGACTGTGCATTGCGGGTATGTTCATAAATTTATTTGAATCTTCGCAATTTTTTTTTCCTTGCCTAAATTTTTTCCTTTGAGGAAAGCTCAGTCTATGTTTTCCTGCATTGATCAGATTTATTAATGGAAAGAAACCTGGATGTGGTACTCTGTTTGACATTAGTGATGCTGATCTTCATGAGATGGAGCAATGTCATGGAATTGTTGTTGCCTCAGCTATATTTGGTACGAGTTTTGCAGCATTTATCTTTTCTTCTCGACCCTGCTCGCCTTCCTTCTTAATTCCCCTCATGATTGTCCTTTTGATCAGGAAATTATGATATAATGCAGCAGCCCAAGAACATAAGTGAAGCTGCAAAGAGAAGTGCATGCTTTTATATGTTCGTGGATGGAGAGACTGCAGCCTATCTATCCAACTCAACTAAATTGGACAGGACAAATAGAGTTGGGCTGTGGAGAGTGGTTGTCGTCCAGAATCTTCCCTATATGGATCCAAGGCGAAATGGAAAGGTGCCATATTCTCTTGACTTATATAAAGTCAGCTACGTGGGCTCCAATTCATAATCATTCTGTAAAAATTTCAGGATAAAATTGGCATGCATTTAATACCATTAAATATTTTTTCAGTTTGCATTGAATATTTGAATGTGATTCTGCAAAACAAATTGTAAAATCATCATATTCTTGCTTGTATAATTCTTGTGATAATATATACCTTTTAACAGGTTCCCAAGCTGCTACTCCATAGACTATTTCCCAATGCACAATATTCGATATGGATTGATGGAAAGCTTGAGCTCGTTGTGGATCCCTATCTTATACTAGAGCGGTATACTTCATGTGAAATTTTCTTATATATTGCCTGCTCACAGTTGGTTACATTCATGCCAAGGGAAAAGTTTGATCCTTCCTGCATACAATTCGTGACATATGGCTCAGATATAGGCTAAATTTGACTTGAATATGTAAAACTATATTTTATTTGTCCCTTATAAAGGTATTTTTCAGGTTTGTTAATGCACTTACCACCCCCATGACCACAGCACCTTGTGTCGTGCATCTCCATTGTGCTCTACTCTTGGTAGTGCCCATATTTCCAATGTTTATCTTTTGAATGAATTGACAAGGGGTTACTGTCAACCTATAAACGTGCATGGAATGCTTTGTAGGATGTGTTTAAAACTTCATTTAAGTATAAATAGGTCTTGCACACAAGTTCATTGTGAAGATATTCAAATTGAGAATTCAATTAAACTTAGTGGCCCAATTTAACATAAAGGGATCATTTCTCACTGCTAGTTATAATGTTCTAGATTGTGACATGTGTGATGCACATGTGCTTTTTATTTCTTGAGATGAAATCTATTCAAGTAAATAAATAACAAATGGCAGAGAAGGGATTCAAACCTTCAGGCTTATGGTTAACAGCCATGTGCTCTAACCAATGTGGAATGACAAAGGTAAAAAACAAGTTGGATGGATAAACATGGGCTTGGGAGCCATGGATGGTAAGATGCACCTCATCCATAGTTGCACTATAGGATTTTCTGCTATACATACGTACATACATATATAGTTTTAGTTATATTTGAATGTAGCCAAGTCTATATTTGGTCATCTTTTCATCCTTGAATTCATAGAGTTCACGAATCTAAAAATGAAAAAAAAAAAAAAGTGGAAAGGCTTTGAGATTCGTGTAGGTCTAAGGGTGAGGAAGATAATCGGATCCTAAACTTGGCTATGAATGAAGCCCAGTCTACCCCCTCTTTCTATATATATATATATATATATATGCGTGTGTATGTATATGTATATGCAGATTTATAGATGCTAAAGATCTTAGATTGGGGATGATTTAACTAAATTTTAATCTCATATTTTATTTTTTCTAATACATTAAATCTCTTCTTATGTCTTGGTTAAGAAGTATCTCTCTTCCTTTTTCTTCAAAATTATAAGTCTTGATATGCTAAGATATCTCTTTCATAAGTCTAGCCAAATTAGATTTTCTTTCACTTGATGGTTTGGAAGCATGAGCAGTTTTATTCCTATGTACTGTCTCTATTCCTTTTCTTATTCTTGAATCTAGCAATTTAAGAATCCTTCTTTTGTAGAAGTTTAACATGTTTTAAACATTTTATAAGAGAAATCTAATTATAGTTATTATAGAAATATTTTAAAGCTTAAATGGAGTCATCTGATTAGGATCATTTTTGAAATTGAAAAATTAGGAAATTCAGCAACTTTTATATAGTTTAAGGAGAAGGATTTAAGGACGCAACTCCTTTGAGTTTTTGCATCAGTTTCTTGTTTTTGTCATTGTTTTTGCATATTTGCATTATAATATGCTGATGGGATTACTAAGTAGGATATAAATGAGTTGGCTTTTCAATGGTGGAAAGATTATAGCAGCAGCAGTAATAACAAAGCTTAATCCCAAACTAATTGTGATTAGCTACATAATTTTTTTTCTTTATTTAGCTTGATTTTGAGTCATATTTTTAATAAGATGCAAAAATTTTAAGTATTTCTTTATGACTTCCTCTTACACTTTCTTCTATATAATTTTTGTATACCCTTACCTCTTTTTCTTTCTATATATATGTATTGCTCCTTCGGATAGACATCTCTAGATCTACATTGCATATATCCAAACCATCTAAGTCATCCTTCCCTCCCTTAATTTATCATCGATTGGTATTATTCTCATATTTTTATGAATGACTTCGCTTTTTATTCTATCTATTCTTGTGTTACCACACATCCATTTCAACATTCTCATTTTAGCTATATTCATCTTGTGTACATATAATTTTTTAACTGTCCAACTTTCTATACCACCAAGTATAATTATCTTATGGTTGTTCTATAAAATTTTCTTTTTAAGTTAGTAGATACTTTACAATCATATAATATTCTAATTGCACCTTTTCATTCATCTAACCTACTTTAATTCTATGGAATATTATCTTCAATCTCTCATTCTTTATAAATAATCAATTCTAAATATCAAAAATGATAATTTGTAAGAATTTTATGATTTTTAAATTTTATTCTACATTCATCTCTATTTTTTATTATACTAAAATTATATTCCATATATTTCGTATTTGTCTTAACCTAAAACATCTAGATTCTAATGTATTTCTCTATAATTCTAATTTATGATTAATTCTAGCCTTAGTTTCATTCACTTTAAACAACATGTACCATGGAATATTATCCTGAATATATCTAGTAAGCTCATTCATAACAAAAAGCAAAAAGGTAAAAATTTCTTTATTAGATTCATGTTCATTGTGTATGACTATAGTTTTACACTAGCCGTCAACGGACTAAAATAGTTTATGAGTGAGCACCGATTAGGATGTTGAGGTAGATTTTTGTATAAAACCATGAAAGAAAATTAAAAACAAATTTATTGGAGGGAGCTTACTTAGGAGTCTTCAGCAATCATGCATGATGTGATGGAGAGCCAACTGAGATGATATGCTTATTTGATAAATGACAGACATCTAAATTCCTGCCAAGGAATTAGAGTGGGTTTCTGGATTCATGAGAAAATTAAAAAACAAATTTAGTGGAGGAAGCTTGCTTAGGAGTCTTCAGATTTCATGCATGATGTGATGGAGAACCAACTGAGATGATATGCTTATGTGATAAATGACAGACACCTAAATTCCTGCCAAGGAATTGGAGTGGGTTGCTGGATTCATGGGCCTACCTGTTAAGCGAGAAGGATCTTTTACCTGTTATGGCATGGATGCAATATTCCAGTAAGTGTTAAATGAATCCCAATGTGATAGCAGGTATATCTTTCATAAGAATTCAATGATTCCCAAGTAGATTTGGAAGGCTTTCCAATTGTAATTACCCAGTAAAACAGTCATCTATCCTTTGCGAGTTGAATTTTTGTTGCATTATCTTTTTCAGTATGACAATTGATAAAATTATTGTCCTTAAGCTTTAGTAACTGTCCATCTATCTATCTACTGCCTTGTTGTTTCCGGTATATTTCACTTGTAGGGGAGAGAGGGAGAGAGAGACCCTGTTCATTGTCATATGTGCGTGTCTTTGGACTCAGACTAGGTGCATGCAGGCCATCATATGTGCTCAAAAATGAGTGGATTTATAGATTCTCTTTATATTTCTCATCAAGAATTATGAAGACTACTTAGCCTTGCTTCTCTTGCTGCACAATAAATAATATATACATGGGCATCTGCTCCCTACGAATGATGGTCCTATTAAAGAAAAAAAAACATCTGAGTGGCATGCTGATTTGTTTTTCCCTCCAAAACACATTTCATCCATTTGTTGGCTGTACTATCATAGACTAGCATGGTTGGGATGTGGAACTAGAAGCTCTTGTTTTTTGGTGAGTTTGGACATCATGGTACCATGACCTTACTGTAACTATGCAACTCATTAATCCTTGCAGTTTCTTCTTTTTATTGATTTATTTATTTGTTAAATAAATGGAGGATGTTGTTTCTCTGTTTCAGATTCTTGTGGCGTGTGAATGCCACTTTTGCAATCTCTAGGCATTATAAACGGTTTGATGTTTTTGAGGAGGGAAAGGCCAATATAGCTGCTAAAAAATATGATAGCGTCTCCATTGAAGCACAACTTGAGCTTTATAGGAAAGAGGGTTTGACTCCCTATTCTCAAGCCAAGCTTCCTATAACAAGTGGTGAGTGCAGGATTATATTTTAGCACTTGCTTTTGTGTATATGATCTGATGACTCGGTTCTATGACTTCTGAGGCTTCCAGATGTCCCTGAAGGCTGCGTGATAATCAGAGAACATATCCCCATTACCAATCTTTTCACATGTCTCTGGTTCAATGAGGTCGACCGTTTTACTTCAAGGGATCAACTTAGTTTCTGCACCGTGAGGGACAAAATAATGGCTAAAGTTGATTTGAATCTCAACATGTTTGATGACTGTCAAAGACGTAACTTTGTTAATCAGGTAGCAACAGTAAAAAAATCTTCAAGGTTTCAGATTTTCTGTAACTCTGGACCAGACAATTTGTACATTTTATATTGGCAAACTGCTTTTTAATTTATCATTGGTATCTTGCAGGCATATCATAGAGATGTGATGCAACAAAAAAGCAGCCCTCCTCCACCAGTGGCACTTGGTAATCCACAATCAAAGAGGAGTAAAAGCTCTCAACAGAGGAAGCCAGTCCGGCATAGGAAGGATAAGAAAACGCATTTGAGACATTGATGCCCAGGGACGGCAGTAATTCGTAGATCACTCCATACATATCTTTCATACTAATCCGAGGGTTTTGACAGTTGCCCTTCAACAGGCTTGATTCATGGCTGTTGATATCGATTCATTTTATTGTAATTAGTTGATTCAAAATAAACTGCATACGTGCTGTGGCATCTCCCTAAAAAAATAGTGCTAGTTTGTTTATGGAAAACAAGCTTGTCTCATAAAGTATTCGTTAGATATCGTATTTCTTCTAGGTTGATTGCTCTCACCAATGGGTGCTTGCAGTATTGGTTAATCCCAAACTCCTGTTTATAAGTATACATTCTAGAAGTAGGATATAATTATCAAAATAATAGATAATTGAACTTTTTTTTTTTTTAACTAAAACGTTCTAGTTTCAATTCTGGACTTCGTTATCTTCTCCCTTAACAAGGGATCAATCGTGTGCTGGTATCGGCAGCCTATGATTTAATACAATCATCTGGGAATGGTATTGATTTTAATTGTCCTTTAATATGTTTTCCACTGTTGAATTTGATTATTAGGCCTCCTGTTGGTGATGGTGGCGTCTTTGGAAGGTAGCCCACTGGTTGAATGTTTGTGATCTGGCAGAATGCAACAGGCCAACCTACTGGGAATCGAGAGATGTGCCAGTTGGTTTGAAAAGAATGTACTAATCAATTAATATAACTAATGGCTGCTATTAACTATTAGGATGGCAACAAAAATGTATTATTACGATATTATTATGATATATTTAAAATATTAATATAAAATAATAATTTGGATTGTAGCAATATTTTTGACATTGGTTCAGGGCTTGTCTGTTCGCTCGATGGAATAGAAACATGAGTTTTTGTTCAGCTCTGTTCGACAGAGGAAAGTAGGTAATGTGTCTATATATATATATATATAGAGAAAGAAAAAGAAAAGAGAGAGAGAGTTTGGCTTAACTATCCTTGGATCTGATGCCATTCTTCATAGAGATGTCACGACAAGGCGAAAGGAGAAGTAGACACTGCCTATCTCATCCTATAATTTGACAAAATGATTCGATGAGGCCTTGTTGACAATAGCTTATCATGAGTATCTGCTGTTAGGTGCCAGTTGAGATGCTATGCAACAAAACTTTCTTTGTCCTGTTTTTTTCTACCTCGCTTAACATTGATGTAACAATATACAAGATAACATCCATCAGAGAACATCTACCTCTGAAAGTATGTTACTAGCACTAGCCAAAACCCAAAAGTAATTTACTCCTGTTCTAATTTAGGCCATCAGATCTCTCGATGGCACGTACGATTTGGATCCTGGAATGGAATGTTGTAGATAAACTGGCTTTTTTTAAAAAAAAATCTCCAACCATTAAATAAATAATAAACCAAGTGACACTTCCCTCGCCTTCGCTGGAGTTTGAGGCCATTCTTTGGGTTTTCACAAGTTAGTTCCCGTGCATCTGTCCTCGTTCGATCATATGGCATATATACCAACTTCCACCTTCATCCACTCACATGCCATCTCTTTGTTCTACGCTCTAAAAGATTAATCTCGGTTAATCTCGGCTCCCCTTCTATAACATTTTAAGTTTATTTATTAATTTAATTAATCTATTAACAAATTACAATCATGTTAAATGTAAGTTTTTCATGACATGCCATAAATTTATCTTTGATCTAAATCATTGGTACTATAAGGATGGTTTCATATCATGATAGAACTCTATCATCATCCTATGGAGTACCCCTTTCCTCATGCCCATCAACTTTGCATACTCCGATGGGCTCTAATATTTTTTTTTAACATCTTAAACTCATCTACTGATTCAATTAATTCGCTAATAGATCGAAATCATATGATAAAAAAAATTTAAATAAAAGTTAATAGATAGCAGCAAGTAAATTTAAGTTATAAATATATAGCATTTTTTTATTTAATATAAAATTATTTTTAAAGTGTTATTTATTTATTTATTTAAGTTGCAAGACTTCTTAATTTATTATATTGATGATCCTAACCAACATGGCAGGGTTGATATAATATTCTTTGCCACGATCTAGCAGGAGAAGGCCTAGCAGCAGGTGGGGTAGGCTACGTTGGGTTGATGCTGACATTGCACCAAATTACTTAGCAAGTACCTATTCCTTGATGCCTCTGTCCTCCTTCGCTCTCGTTAAGCAGCAGAGCTCACTGCTCATCACCAAAATTCCTAGTTCAACGGTGCCCACAAACACAACCCTTCACTTCACCTCTTCTCCTCTTATTGCTTCTTATGGCCTGCTATATAGGTGCTAGGTTCCAAGAACTCCAGATTGTTTGATCTTCTGGCAGAATAAAGGAAGACTGGTTGCTCCAAGTTCTCTTGGGCAGCATATCTTTCGACCTTTTAATCTTGGCTTGTTACGCATTTCAAGTGGCTGTGGAGCATTCCTTGAGAAGTTAAGCCTGTGATCTACTTCCCTGGTATGTGTTAAGAAACCTTTTATCCATTTGTGTTATATTTGTTGGCTTTCAAAGCAATAAGTTTCCTTTTTTTTTTTTTTCACCTCGTGTAAAGAGCAAAGTTCTTTTCTTTCGTAGGCATTCTTTTGCCATTCAGGGCATTCAAAGGTAAAAGATTTGTGCCAGAGAACTTACAGGATGCCTGAAAGTTTGTTTCAGCCTCCCGTTGGTCCCAGTAGAATGAAGGCAGGGAATGGGGCATTGTATCCTGTTCTTGGGCTTGCATCCTGTATAGCCTTCATATGCTGGTCCTTTGCGAGTTTGGAATTCCATTATGAGGAAACCAAAATGAGCTTTGTGGAAAGAAATGGGACTAAATTCATGATAGATGAGAGAGCATTTTACGTGAATGGGTGGAATTCCTACTGGTTGATGGATCAGGCTGTGGAGGGATTCAGCAGACCTAGGGTTAAGAAAATGTTTCAAATTGCTGAAAAGATGGGCCTTACTGTCTGTAGAACTTGGGCCTTTAATGATGGTGCCAACAATGCCTTGCAGGTCTCTCTCGGTCGCTTTGATGAAAGGGTCTTCAAGGTAATTGAATTCAGATCTCCTTTCTTTCACTTGTAATTGCAACAGCATTGTATATTGGTCTTCTGAAGGAGCATATACCTTGTTTCTCTCAAAATGAAATGAGAACTAATTTTTGGAGTTGGTTTCTTTGATTTTTTTTGTTAGAAAAAAGATACTAAAACAAAAGCACATTTAACACTTTTTTTCTTGAATTACATAGATTCTTTGTGCATTTCAATCATGATCCAGTGTAGTTCTTTTCAATGAATCACTCTAACAGCTATACTAGCTATTAATATGCGGTGTTCCACTAAGATATTATGCTTTTCCATTCATCTTCTTGACTTACATATCTAGTTTATCTCTGTTCATTATTTGCTGCCATTTGTTTGTCCATAATGATAATTGGAAAGATGGCAGGCATTGGATTATGTCATTGTGGAAGCCCGAAAACATGGAATCAGGCTGCTTCTTAGCTTGGTCAATAATTTAAAACACTATGGTGGGAAGACACAGTATGTTAAATGGGCATGGGAGGAAGGCATTGGATTGAGCCTTTCAAATGATTCCTTCTTCTTTGATCCAACCATTCGCAGCTATTTCAAAACTTATCTGAAGGTAATTTTTGCTGCTTGAGAAGCTTATTCATTGAAACAATATTCCTTCAGATGACCATTTTGCTGGCAGTTAGGGATTGATTTCAGAAGCACTGTCTCTGTATAATAATCCCAGATAGGCATATCAAATAACAATGGCGAGTAACTCTTTCAGCTTCCATTTAATGAAAGCTAAACAACCAGAATTTCTGGGGATTCAAATTCAACTGTTGAAAAATTTTATATTTATCATTTAGTTCTCCTTTTCACAGACTGTTTTGACAAGGAAGAACCACTTGACTGGAATTGAATATAGAGATGATCCCACCATCTTCGCATGGGAGTTGATGAATGAACCGCAGTGTATTTCTGATGCATCTGGTGACACTCTCCAGGCAAGCCTATTCTCAGAACATGCTATTCCATTCACATTCTGCCAATGTCATTAGTAAATGGGAAAGTTCCACTACCACATTTTGACCAGCACTGGCATGAAATGGGAATGACCAAATATATATCCTTCAAGATATTGAGGCTATTAGTGCTATGCATTCTTCTATTGAAACAAATATTTTTGCCATTATTTTTGCCATCCATATACATTTTCACTGGTCCAATGCTTGTTCCGTTAATATAATGAAGACTGCAAGACTGAACATTCAAAGAGGTCATTCTCTATGGTCATCATCAAAGTTGAAATTTTTGCTAGAACCACATTATAGCAAACACAGTCAATAAACATCTCAGTCTACATGATCTTATGTCGTTGTGCTAAGAAAAAAGGGAGATCTAACTTGGCTTCCTAGTTTATATATTATTTTACTGTCAACAACTACTCATCTAGTAAATACAAATTGAAGTGACAAGGATCAACCGGTGGGTAATAGGATGATTTCAATCAACGATTGAGCTCTGCATTAGTAGGACTTTGCATTCGATTTAATACTCATTGAACAGTCTTTTCTGGTCTGCCGTTCCTGATTGGCCAAAGCATGATAGGATGAGTCTGCTAATAACTCTATGGAACTTGTTCATCTATCAATGCGTTTGCTCATAGATAATAAACAGAATAGACCTGCATATCTAATTATAGGTGTAAATTCAACTGAGCACTGTGTATTTTCTTTATAATTTTTCTGGATTGCAGTTGCTTTGCAGTTTTAGGCAACTAGGCAGTGGTAATCCATATTGATTGTTTTTATAGTTCAGTCACTTTGTGTTGCACTTTGTACAAAAGCAAAGGCTATTTGACACTAAATAGTGTTGCATCACAACGTTTAATTGATTCATTGGCTTCTTCCACCAAAAATCAAACTGATTCATTGGCCACAAAGAACTGCAGGATTGGATGGAAGAAATGGCATCATATGTTAAATCAATTGACAACAATCACCTTCTGACAATTGGAGTCGAAGGTTTTTATGGCCCCACAAGCCCTCCAGAGAAGCTGAGTGTCAATCCCGGAGATTGGTACAGCAAATAGGATCAGATTTCATCCGCAACTCTAAGATCTCAGCCATCGACTTCGCCTCCATTCATATTTATCCTGATCAATGGTAACCAACAAAATGCATGAATATTTCTCTTTTTCACATTTTGTTATTGGTAAGACTTAGTAGTCTGCATTGATGGAGAAGCAATTGCTTGTCACATTGAATTTGCTAGGCAAAGAGCTTGAACAAGCTGTTAAACTTAGTATTTGCATCTTTGATGGGAGGTTTCAAAATGCTGGGTTTCATTTATTCTTGTCAAAAGTTAAGGCGAGAACAATGTGTGTTATTGCAGGTTATTGGAAGCAGAACTTGATGAAAAATTGGAGTACATTTCCAAATGGATGACCTCTCATATAGAAGATGGGGATAGTGAGCTAAAAAAGCCTGTCTTGTTCACTGAATTTGGACTTTCAAACAAGAACAAGAACTTTGATCACTCACACCGAGAAGCATTCTATAAGTTGATTTTGACACTGTATATGAGTCTGCAAGGAAGAATGGGGCTGGGGCTGGTGCCTTCATCTGGCAGTTCTTGGTCCCTGGCATGGAAAAATACAATGATGAATTTGGAATCATCCCTGGGGAGAGGCCATCAATTGATAGGCTGATAAAGAAGCAGTCATGTCGGCTAATGTCTTTGCGACAAGGGCATGAGTTGTCCAGAAGAAGTTCCAAAGGAATCTGCTAAAATAGTTAATAGAACAGGAACATCTTTTCTTTCATCTGCTTTTCATTTAGACATTTCTTTTAGTAAAAGATTGAGCACTTTCTCATATTCTCATATTTATTTATTGGAGAATAAACAGTCCTGTGAAGTTATTCCTTTGGACATTGTTCTTTTGACTTCACTCTACTGCCTTGGAGTGGTACAGCAATATGCTTTCATAAGACAATGAAAAGAGAGATGTCTACTTTTATGTATTCCTTGCCATGACTCTCAATCAAAATCTCATGCTTGAGCTCACCTGAACAGTGCAAAGTGGGTGCTTTTGCTGAACATGGCATATCATATCTTATGCACTATTGTCACACAACTACTGTGGACTCCAGAGACTTCTAATATTGGCTCATCATGGGAAGATGAGACAGGGATAGGGGAAACATGGTGGGCTGGAAAATGTTATGATGCCTTTTCAATAGAATCTAGCTTAGAATTGATCATGGGAAGTCTCTATGCAGTCAGCATATAGTTTTTATTATTCTCTGTTGAATTATTGTAGTGATCTTAGCCATTGACATGTTGGATTAGAGATGAAAATGTCTACATAGACTTGGAGAAACAAAGCAGGACAGAGAATGGCCATTGAGAGAGAGAAATTAATTGCAAACTAATCGAGATGGCAAGAACATATTGCTACAGAATTTTGAGATGGCTGTGATAAGAATGATTTCTAGGATTTTCTAGGATCCATGTCAAAAGGTTAGGAAATAATGGGCAAGGACAAAAGCTATTATGAATTAAAGTTTTGTGGGAAAAAAGAGAGATAGATAGCCTCTCTTATTCAGCTAAAAAATTAGGAAGCATATGATGAACTCCAATTACTTGGCACGATGGTCATGAATTGGACCCTTGAGCAGAGAGATCTCACTGTAATATAGTCATGAAAAATCACAAACTTCTACTGTTGTGATAAAATTTCAGAATTCTAGATAAATCCACAATGTTTTCTATATATGAATCATCCTCTGGGTATGTTTGAAACAACCGGTTAATGTGATATTTCTTCACACCATGAGCAACCAAAGAGGAATTTTCAATGCTGTCAGTCAAGAAGGAGAGCCTCTGCTTGGGGTTTAGATGGCATTATGCATGAGAGGTTAAACAAGAAACACGTTAATTTCTCAAATCCAACAAGAACAGATGATTATTTAAACCGAAGCAAAACTATATTAACATAGGTCCATTGAACAGGATAAATAATAGATATTATTAAAGGCTTCATCCAGGAATTACATCAGGACCACAGACATTGACATTATGTTACAGTCATTGCATTCAGGCTCATTAACTGCTGTGACTTCCACAAAGTAGCTGCAACAAATAATTTTAAAGATTTTTTTTAAAGAAAAGGAAAACTGGAGGAGGATTCCCCATGAAATTTTACTTTATGTATTGCCCCACAATAAAAAATTAGCAAAAATCTTGTGATGGATGGAGAAGGCCGAGGATATTGCCGCATAAAAGTCGTATCCAGTTGATTCTATCACTCTTTTTCCCTCTAACACACTTTCTTCCTCCTCTCTCATTAGATATTAAATATAATTTATTACATATTTATCATGTACTAATGGACAAATGGTCATGGTTGAGGGCAAGTTTCCACGCAAGTGAGATTCAAATAATGCGTCTTCTTTGCCCTCAGCAAACAAGACCCTGGAGCTGTTTCCTTTCTTAAATCATCAACATTTTAGCCTTTATTCATTGAAGTTAATTCTTAATTGAACCATCATCTGCGCAAGTACTGGTAGGCCACAAAAGAGTACTGTTGTTGCCAGATTACCCCCTCGAACATTCGCGAGCGTCCGGCCGCCTTCTCTAGCGAGCCCGGGATCCTTCGGCGAGCCTCTCGCACCTGTGAGCCTGCAAACAAGTCCGGGGGCTGGAGATTATGGCGGGGACCCTCCGATGCTCAAGTCAATGCTTTGGGCAACAGCCATGAGCTTGAGGAAGCTCGAAAGAGAGAAGAAGAGAGAGGCTTAGAGCCATGCTCTCTGTGAGCAAGAACGAGCGTTTAGGAGTGTTGTTGTGGTTATCAGTTACATGGTCGGGGGTCCCTCTTACCCATTTTATAGACGCTTAAAGACTGTCTGACTTGAGTGGTTGAGGCTCCATAATAATGACTTTTTATGGATGAAATGCCAGAGCTGATGCTTATGAGACTTGAGGTGCTGCCACTTGTCAGAGCATTTAAGGTGATGGCAGCAATGACATAACTTGCTTTCTTCTTTGATATGTCAGGAGTACAGGCCATGTCCCATCAAATATGGGTGGCTGCATAGTTGGTGGGTCAAGTTCCGTCAGAGTGGGTGGCCACTTGATTTGGATGGTTGCTGTAGATTGTTGCAGGCTTGCAGGGCATGGGCGGCCGTTACGGCGCTTGCTAGATGTGTTCCCCGCGTCGCACGTCTGTTGTCCTGTGCGGATAGTGGTGGAGCCAGGCACGTGAACCCCATAATGTGGCTGCTGGGGAACTGCTTGGGTGGTTGTTGAGGTCGATTGGCGAGGTTGAGGCTAGCCGAGGCTGAAGCTGGCCGAGGTATGTTGGCCAAGGCTGAAGCTGGCTGAGGCTGAGGCTGGCCGAGGCTGAAGCTGGCCGAGGTATATTGGCCGAGGTTGAAGCTAGCCGAGGCTGAGGCTGGCCAAGGCTGAAGCTGGCCGAGGTATATTGGCCGAGGCTAAAGCTGGCCGAGGTATGTTGGGCCTGAAGCTGGCCGAGGCTGAGGCTGGCCGAGGTATGTTGGCCGAGGCTGAAGCTGGCCGAGGTATATTGGCCGAGGCTAAAGCTGGCCGAGGCTGAGGCTGGCCGAGGTATGTTGGCCGAGGCTGAAGCTGGCCGAGGTATATTGGCCCAGGTTGAAGCTGAGGTTGGCCGAGGCTGAAGCTGGTCGAGGTATATTGGCTGAGGCTAAAGCTGGCCGAGGCTGAGGCTGACCGAGGCTGAAGTTGGCCGAGGCTGAAGCTGGCCGAGGTTGAGACTGGCCGAGGCTGAAGCTGATCGGTGTATATTGGTCGAGGCTGAAGCTGACCGAGGTATATTAGCCAAGACTGAGGCTGATCGAGGCTGAAGTTGATCAAGGTATGTTGATCGAGGCTGAAGCTGATCGAAAGAGGGCCTACTTAAATGGCTAACTAAGAGTCCAACCTAAATGCATCATCATTGCCTATAGGATTTACTAGCCCATCAAGTACGATTGAATGCATCCGCTTGTCTATTTTGAGAAGCATTCATCCACTCCTCAGATAAAACCAGCATGAGTGAAGTTAAGCGGTTTTTTTTCTTTTCCTTTCTTCGCTTTTTTACGAGTAGAAAATGTGACAAATTTTTCATGCGCTGTCACGGGCACAAGCCTCAAGAAAACACGCCGTCCAAAGGGAATCTCGACAACAGTGGGGACAGGGGATGATAGCTTCTTGCACGCTCTTCGGTTCATCATTTATACATCTTGTTTATTTTTCTTTTTCTACCTCCTATCCCAGCTTTATTTTCTCTTTACATTTTTTAATTATTTTACTTAAAATCTTAGGACACTGCTGTTGAATATAGATAGAACTCATTAAGAAAAATAAAATTATATTTATAAAATTTGCGTAAAAATATGAAATTTTTAGTTTGATAGGTACCAACGCGTGCATCCATCTTCCGCATATTAGCTCTAATATATAATAAACTCTTTTAATTACCTTTTTACGGGTCGATATCATTGGAATATAAAATAAATATATACTCGTTATGATTTTATTTATGAAATCGACTATCATATTTTTTATAAAAAATAAAATTTTAATTCTAACTATTCATGACTCTACTGTGTAATTCCTTATTCTTTTATGCAACGTTCATATGTTTTTAAATTTTTTATTAATTATAATACCATCCATAAACAGCAAAGTGAATCATAAAATTGCCAATCAATCATAACTAGCTTTTTTATTTTTATTTTTTTGAGAGAGAGAGATAATAGTATTGCAAAGTTGTAAAACTGGACCTTCTCACAAATGGAGAGGTAAACTATTTCTTTGGGCTCAAAGCCGGTTTGCATGCAGCAACCACTTGAATTAGATTTAGTTGCTTTTGTAGCATGTAATGTTTAATTATATACGTGCACATGATAGACTACTCCACAAAGCAAAGCCAGATTATATTTTAACATACGTCCATTATAAACGTTATAGGAATTGAAACAGACATCATATAGCCGAGGTAGCAGGACATCAGCATACTCCCAGGCTTACAGCACCACCACATATATAACTCCTACATCACTTACGACAACCAAACCTTAAGTAACTTGCATCATTTTCCTTTCATTTTCTTAATTACGAAGTAATAGCTTCAGCAGATGGGCTTTCATTTGCCGCAGGTGCAACCAGCGCAGGTGCAGTTGGAGGTGCAGGTGCAGTCAGGCTCGGTAGCTGCTGCGACCCCAGTGACTTCCTCAAAGTAGCTGCAACAAATGATACCATCCAAATCATTAGGAATTAATATTAGATCTCAACCAAAATATTTAGAACAGGTTTGAAGCTAAACTGGTGGAAAGATTTAGGTCTTTTCATGAAGCCCATGAGCTTAATTAAGTTGGCTCAAAGTGGCTTCGATCAGGTGTGAACTATATATATAATCTTCAAAACGTTGATCAGCTCTCCACAACCAGAGCCCATGGAATAACCTCATATGCCGTATCAAATTTGAGTTTATATATAAATATATACGCACTATATAAAACCAATCACTGATGGGCACCGATAGATAGGTGTATTGTATTATTTATTTGTTTATTGATTCTGATTGATACCTCTTTTCAGTCTCAGTGATCACGATGCCATAGCTGTTTCCCTTCTTCCTGCAGTCACCAAATGGATATTAGTTAGCTTAGTGCACTTTTTTTTTAAGAAGATCTGAACAGAAGCTACCATCCAAGGATTAGTCATGGCACAAAGCAGTAGCCTCAAATATCGAATAAAATCTGGTGCTTGTTTCATTAATTTGCGAAAAGAGCGAGAGAGGTCACAAAAGGACTGCTTGTTTGTGCCATATCAAAATACAAGCATTCATTAATTTCCAGAAGCAACCATATCAAATAAATCATGGAACAAAATTTACTCCTCAAGCTAGAACCCTGGCAGATGGAGATATTGTGATCTAATAGATAGATGTAGTCCATAAAGTACGAGCCAAATCCTTGGTTATGCTTGCAAAAGGAGCATGGGAGTAATATCTGGAAGATTCTGACTGCTAAAATTGACAACTTGAAATAATGAACATTTATATATATTATTTGCTAGCTTCAGCTTCCATTTTGAGAGACTACTTACACGCACTGGCTCTTGTCAGCGCAGTCGCAGTCGCCGCAGGTCGACATGGTGAGTTGCTGAGATGGAGAGGGACGAAACGATGGCAAATGACTTGAAAGAAGGTTTGTTGTGCTCTGGGTGAGGAAGGAGGGCCTGGTCTGGGACCGTATTTATAGGTGTTTCAATGATGAGAAAAGCGAGTTTTGCTCTGTGGCTGTCACTCTCGCTGCTGGGACCGTCACACGCCTCAAGAAAACCATCCAAATGGAATCTCAATAATGGAGGTTTGAAATTTCTCTACCAGCCTCTGGCGTCAAATCGGCCTCTTATTCTTTCCCTTGCTTTACATGTAAATGGTCTCATAATTGCACATCATATTCTCACAAGCCACTCTGTAACCATAACCACATATACGATGGGTTCAGCTGTACCTGTGCAATGGTGACAAGGCCATGGACGAGATATATTATTTCCTGACCTTTTATCATCCACGCATCCACGGGTACACATGCTGAAAACTTCCTCAGCCTTTGAATTATAAAATAACAAGTTGCTTGATAATAAAAGACTACAAAGATTGGATTAAAAGGTTCATAATTCTTGACCTGTATCTTGAGGTGCATTCCAATGCATCTTATTTTTGGATAATTAAGTTAGCTGGCATTGCATATAGCTGAGATTGAGAAGATTTTATTCCTTTTTCAAAAGAAATTGTCAGCATTTTATTTTTATAATTTTCTGGAGTCGATATTTTACAGGACCCAAACTCCTTATTAAAGTTAATTGTTTTTGGCTTTAGCCTCCTTATTGTTCTGCTGAACATATAAAAGCATCCAAAATTGCTCAAATCCAGTACTGTCGTTCAACTTCGGCTATTTTTTCTAATTAAACCAGAGTTTGGTTTGCCTCCTCCGCATGTTATAACACCGATATTATAAGCAGTTAATTGCTGAGTGAACTAATCTTCTGAAAATCATAAATAACTTGATCTCAGAGGTGGATTCCTGCAAAATTTTATAAGATGGGCATCATACATGGCACTATCAACGATTGTTGGGCTTTTGAATCATTTTACTAGTATTTGTAGAATTTCACTTCCAAAAGGAATCAGTGCTTGTGCAATTAAACTTCCTTTTCTTTTCAATGAATAAAGTTTCACACCCTCAGAGAAGCAGACAGAAGCACAACAATATCAACACGCCACGACTCTCATTCATCGCGATCTTATTTTTGGATGTATCCGGCTATATTAACTTCGGCAAGGAATAAAAGTTAAAACGAATTGGTTATGACTCGTGCCAATTCTTCCATGCGACGTAGATTTACGGTTGGCATGCGTGTATAGAACGTACATGGTGATGGTGCCTCTCAAAGATCTTTCTACGTTATCCCTGCATACAGATGCATTGTCCCTCTTGCTAACTTCTTGCATCCTTCTCAACAATGAACTCAAACTTTTGTCTCTTTCGTTCTCTTTTCATCTCCGGATGGATCCCGCCACCTATGGCTGTTTCTGGCGACTTTGTCGCGTCCACTTCACGCCTTTAATGCGAGTTCGACTACAAAGAAGTTTGGACCCAGAATTACAGGTTGCCATAGATTATTGCACCCCAGATGCTCCCTTCTTGTTACTTACCTACAACACTCATTAGGCTGAGTTAAAATGAATCGAGCATCAACGTACAGAAGAAGCTTTGTTGAAATAATTCGCTTACAGTCTCAATCAGAATCAGCAAGCAGTGCTTTTCCATCATGGTCGCTGTTGAAGTTGATGCGGTTCGTCATGGATAAAGGTTGTGAAAATGCTCATCCATTGGAGGAAGCCAAGTTGCAACACTCGTCTCATTACTTAAAATTGAGATCCCTTAACTTATTTTCGACGGCTCAGAGCTGACCACGAGCCACAATATCTAAGCTTACGGCCAGCACTCTGTTTCTTTTTTTTTTTTTTTTTTTCAAAGGCAGGCAAGCGCTCTGTTTCAAATCATGATAAGAACTTGTATCTAGCGTATAAATGCAAGCCAAATTTCTCAATGAGGCGTGCCCATGAAGCTCCAGGCAAGAAAGAAACGTGAGAGGGGGAATGAACAAATTTAGAGCGACATTTTGATAGTAAAATAATTCGATAAACCATACTATGCATTAGGTCATACAAATTTACATTAAAAAAAGTGCATCTATATCACAGAAAATTTTAACTTTAGTTAAACGTGAGATAAAACAATCTGTTTGCTTCATAATGGGGCTGTTCTGATGATTTTATTTCCAAGAGTTCTCCTAGGTTTAAGTTCTATTTGTAATTTTCAGTCCTCCCATAAATAAAGCCCCAAGGCCTGGTCGGCTTGGGGATAACCTTTATTACTTTAATCAAATAATATCAAATATGTTTAGCGAAGTATTGGTTGGAGATGCGTAATAGCTCTCCCCATTCCGATGGACTAAGAGCATATACAACTAGACTAGACAAGATGTCACATGAATTCTAGTCTACTAAGCTTACATGACTTCATTTATAGAATTATATTCAGAACTATGATAGATTAAAAACGAAGAAAATGTTTTAGACCCAATATGCTTAATTTTGTTCCTGCTAGATTATCTTAATCCTCTTGGGAGATTAGACAAACTCTGCATGGAGCAAGCAGAAATAATTGCCCATTACTGTTACAGGAGACCTAGATGAATCATATGATGAGGAACATCAATAATTAGTAATTGGCATGTCAATTCAAGTACAGTGAATAGCTTTCTTTTTCTAGAGAGCCTTTGGCACTTCATTTCATATTCTTGTGAAAAGAATGGAAGGATTCTTCCCATCAAAAATATAAAAGGAATATTTTTACAACCTTCATTCCATTCTAGAAATGGAAATATTCTAAAATAATTGAGAACCAACTGCAAGCTTGAGCCAAGGGATACTGCCTCCCCCTCACATTCCTTTTCGAAAGGCAAATCTAAATAAGCATGCAAAGGCTTGGTTAGAGAGCACAATTCTAATGCATGATTAGACAAATGATTTTTTCCATTTTCTTCAAGAATATTTTTAGATAATGATTATGAGATGCTCTACGATATATGAGCAGATGTGGATCTAATGTTGATGATGACCAAGAATTAAATTATCTCCAAATTTTCAGTTATGAGGTAAAACCTCCAGTATAAAGTATAGGGATTTACACACTTGAGATCATGTTGAAAGGTAGAGGTTTACAATGAAGTTTTGGAAAATCAGCTCAGATTGCTAGACTGGAAACTGTATCCACTATGGTGGTTGGTCAGAATTTCTATAAGGCTGGAAGATGTCATAAATATGCATACAAAACTTCAGGTCATTTTAATTCATTTAGGACAATGCACAAAATATGCATTCTCCCCCATATCACCTTTGCTACTACTGTATAGCATGTTAAGAAGAAATCTTTATAAGAAGCATATCCATAACGTAAAAATGGACCACTGGTCCAGTACTACATAAAACGCAGGGAACATTACCATCAGTAGTGCTTTCATGATTTTTTTTCCTCCAGTAAAAATTGGTTTAAATTTAAAAAGTGACCAACTTCTTGTATAATTTGCACCATAGTTCACTAAACCTCTACACGGACACATCCAATGGATAACTATTTTAAAACATTTTGTGAAAGGATTCAAACAAGAAAGAGTCGCTGACTTACCCAACCATAGAAAAAACACAAGGAAGAGTCATGGGTTCAAGTGGCAGCCTGTACCTTGGGACAGGGATCTCAAGCTCGCTGAAGAATCAGTCCCAAGCCACGAGGTCAGCCAAGCAGAAGAAACTGCACGGTAGAATGGCAGAAGGTTTTTCGGAAAACCCAATTTTCATGGAACCCAAAGAAAATCAAAGAATTAAAGGTAATGAAGTGTGAGCTTGGGAGCAACCAGGAAATCAGTATCTTCACAAAAATGCATGTCACAGTAAAACTACATTGCATGCATTCTTTCATATTTCACTAGAGATCTTATTGTTCATCCTGAACCATAAGACTAGTTAGCAAGTTGTGCCTTATGTTTTTTGTCTCCTCACCTCCATAGCATAGTCCCACAAAAGGAGTGCATGTCAACAGTTTCATGCTAAACATTTCTTTTCCTTGTCAAAAAGAAAAGGGTTCAATCGAAACAATCAACATGCATTCCCTCAATGATAAGGAGAAAGCTGAGCTAGATGATGGGAACATTACGATGGATGCAGCCATAACGCTGGCAAATCATCACTTCATGGCTACAGATGGTGATGCAGCACAGAGCGCAGCCAATAAGTACTGCAACAAATTGGACCATGCCAAGCTTCACAGAACCCAACAAATTTTGGGTTTTTTCTATAAATTTTTATCAGAGATAGTATCAAATTTAGTCCTGTTTCTATATTTGCACTTATACAATTCAATCAAAATTTTTATTTACCAAGTCCTATATCTCATATGATTTTATATATTTCCTTTACTACATTGTATGAAGGTGGCTTTTGATATATTAATAAAATAATTTTCAAAGATAACTTTCTTCGTCTATCAAACAGAACTTCAATCTGAATTGTCTTCTATTTGTGTTTGATCTCTGATCATAATTCTCGATAATTGAATCACCCTTCATGTTGCATTAGACAGAAATGTCCATAGTGAATGATTCATTATTCATGCATACTAGTGTAGCTAAATCCAACGCTGAACCTCCTATTCCGAAGTCTACAAATTTAATGGCTCAAAGTGATTCATGCATGCACTTTCAAAGAATAAAAAATTGACTCATGCATGGAAAAAACGATAAGCATGGGGATGAATTTATGAGGAATAAAAACAGCAGGAGTAACAACAGCAATTGAGGTCAAGTAACCAATCAGATTATAACATTAATTAATTTGTTTTTTTTTTGCAGAAAGCGATAATAATTAATTGTTATTCTTCTGAGGGTATTTCCAGATCACCCAAGAATTTGTCAGGGAATTGAACATTCTGACTCTAACAAGTTAATAGAAAAATAAGAGCAGAATGCGGGTATACCAGAAGCGGGAAGTTGGCAAACCAGCAGCTATGGATGATGAAGTTTTGATAGTTCCGTCTCCCCCATGCATTCTCCTTTCCTTTATAGGTGTCTTCACAGCATAGTAGAACCCTTTTGGCTGATAAGTTTGGAATATTATCGTAAGTTTTGTTGGGCATGCCCTAGTTACTTCTTACTATATATTAATTGTTATAGGTCACAGGGATATGAATCCATTGGCCAGTGACATACCTATAGTCAACTTTTTCAAAAGGAAGGTTTACCTCAGCATGAACATTGGAGTGTCTATGTCTCAAAATGAAGAAAATTCAAAGATCAGAACATAATTTAAGTTTGCACAACTAATGGCAACAGATTAAAATGAACATTATAAATATAAAATGACTGAGGAAGACTTCTGTTGCATGATTACCAGCAAGCAATTTGTAATTATACAGCCCATTTTAACTAGATACTTTGTAAAAAGAAAGTTAATTATAAAATAACAAAGGAAGAAGGATTGGTCTTAAATAAGGCTTCAAGAAGTAGTCTTTCTGATTGGTCATTCCGAGAAGAAGCAAATTATCCAACGATTCAACTCCATCCATCTAAAAATGCAATCACTGCATCTGTATTTAATAATTTATGTTGGCAATGTAAAAATGCATGACAAGTTTACATAAATTTTAATTGTAACTGATATTATATAGGCTGTGTTTGAACCCACCTTTTCAAGGATCTGTTTGATGATGCTTTCATGTGTTCCATTACCAGAAAGAGTTCCTTCTGAAAAGAATTAGGACAACATGTCAAGCACATTAGTGCTAACACTTGCAATAGGAGCTTTGCAACACAGTTTTTGGGAAAGAGTTATTGATCACATAAATTGAAGATGAACAACTTCACATCAAAATCAAAGATTATGTTGTGATAAGCTGCTATTGTAATGTCTATATAACTAAGCTATAATCACTAATATTCTTATCAGGAAACTTTTCCACTGTTTACAGCATTAAGCATTTCAAGCATGTCAACTTCCTGTTGAAATTAAGTCCAGAAAACCAGTAATGCTCCATTCTGCAGATTATTAAGTGAGAAGCATCATAATGTCTACATCGCCAAGCTACAGGATATTTTCTCCCATTTGTAGCATTAAACACTTCAAACATGTTAACTTCTTGCTGAAATGAAGTCCAGATTAGCAATGTTTCATTCAGCATATACAGAGTGAAAATACATTATAAAATTCCTGAATGCTGAAAATTATAAAGTAATGACTGTCAAAAATTCAGATATCCCGTCTATCATATGGTATGGAAGCATAATTCTAAGTATTATACCTTCCATCCACTTCCATTCAATAATTTCCCTATCTGACAAGCCATGAGGGCCTTTTTCGTACAAGTCTCATGAAGCGACATCACCTTGACATGCTCAATACCCAGCCCGCAGCATATAACCAACAAATAGTTCTACAATATCAAAAAAGTACATTGCAACCAACATGTAGAGCCTTTGAAGGATAAAAATGGTCTAACTTCTTTGCTTTACTACTGCCAATAGAGAGTAGAATCTAAAGGAGAATACATTACTTATTTGTAACATGGATGGAAAACTTGGGAAGCAAATGCTCTCTAAAATATATCCATACATTCAACACTTAGTCCTCCTATTCTGAAGATTAAAGTCTCCCTGCTTTAAAATATTGCTGCTAACAGCATCATGCTGATTGACTATCTGCATGGGCTGCCATTAAAAATGACATCTAAATCTATGGCAGATAGCTTATTCTATTGCACAAAAAACCACAAGAAGGAACTATAAATACTGTTGTAGGCAGCTTCACACTCCATATACAAAAGCCACAATGACAAAAGAAATCAATGTTGTAATGTTGTGTAACCGATGATTACTGAAGAATAACAGAACAAGAGGACAGAAGAGGGTGGAGGCAAGACACAAAGAAATATAAACTTGATTCTGAGTTTGAAGAATCTTCCAATCTGAAATATGCATCCACGGTTACTATTCCTCTTTTCAAACCTTCAAGGGGCATTTGATTCATGGATTTAAAGATTCTATCTTGACATCACATTACCAGGCATATGATCCCTGGATTTTAATTGCTTGGGCATGTAGGATACCCATGTTTAGTCAATGTGGTAATCTGACTACAAATTGCTGGATATTTCGCAATTTGCAAAATAGATTATGAATCCAGCTAGAAAACATGTTAAAATCCTAAAAATACTCTTATTTTGCAAAGAAACCGAAGCAAAGCAATATTTTCATGGGTTGCAATTAGTTTTTGAGGTTCAAATACACCTAATTCTACTGGAGATGATAAAGCATCAACAATTCATAATAATCCACCATTGTGGACATTACAACTTCAATAATTAGATAATTAAATAAATACACTTGTTTAATTCACCAACCAATCAAGTGTCACAACTCATACTTAAATCAAAACCTAATCATGTCATTAAACCAGATTCAAGGATTGGCAAAAACTATAAATGAAAACAAAGAACTGATAATGCAGCAGCCCAATAATAAAAAAAAGCAGCAAATATATTCTATGAGAAATTCAATGAAAATCTCAAATTAAATCTACTCCCACTGCCCACATTAAAAATAAAAAATGCTGTTTTTTCCCTTACCAGAAATATCCTCACATTTATTGCAACAACAAACTCTTTAGACTTGGAACTAGAGAAAATTCTAACCCAAAAGTCCACAAACTGTCTGAATATCTATCAAATTCAGCGGCAAGAATAAATCTTCACACCTATCAACTCCAGTGCCAAAACAATATACAATGAGAACCCCACAACTGACTATGGCATATGAACCAAAATTCATACTGAAGAAACCGAGGGTAATCCTTTCTGATGTCAAATGACATTTGAGGTGCAAGCAGAATCCTGAATGAAGCAATTCAACATTACAAAAATCTATAAATTAGACTATTTTACACTGCCCTGTTATGTCAGTCAATTTATAAAACAAAAAGGGAAAAGCATTAAAAAGGAATGGCAAAGGAATACAAGGCATGATACACCAGCATTAGTAATGTACGTTGGAAAACATAATAAGATCCTAAAAGATAATAGGAGAGGAACATTTTCAAGAGGCTGCACTAATCAGTAATTTCTTCAGAAAAACAAGATGCTTGGTTATATAAAGTGGAGTGGAAACTAAGAATGAAAAAAAAACTTGGACAATTTATAGAACAGCAAGGATGCATAAATCTCGGAGCTTCACTAGGATGGGACAGCAAAGAGTTCCTGACCATAGTCAGAATTTTTCTACAACTTCAAGCTGTGACGATCCTGCTCGGGTATGATGATAACATCAACCAAATTCTAAGGTGACAATGCTCCATCTCAGGATTACAATACAAGACCCACTACATGCCATGCTTAACAGACAATAGTCCACAACGTACAAGTCACAGCACACAAATAATAGTCATGATTGAGGATTCAAAAGACTCCCCACCCAAAAAAAAAAAAAATTCAGAACTTTATAATTTAGCGACGGGACTAGATAAGCAGCAACAACAAATTCACTACAATTACGCTCAGCCGATAAAAAAATTTGTAAGGAATATGGATATAATATAGTTGCACATGATGAGATGGTTAAAAAAAACAAAGAGGATATGTTAGCAGGGTCACCACGACCTAAGATCTCCAAGCAGCTGACAAGTTGGATAAATATTGCCATAAAATTTAGCCCTGATCTAAATAGAAGTTAAAAAAGAAAAAAAAAAAAAAAATTTCATAAGAAACTAGAATTGCATCACAATCATAAATCTATGGATTAAGGTAGGTCTGATGCTACATAACCAGAACAATTAAATAAAATTAGAATCTTGCCAATATAATCATCCTATGACCTAAAAAAAATCTACAAAAACCTAAGATTTCAAGCAGGAAATTAAACCCTAGATCTGATCGCAGTCGTATACGTATTTCGGGGTATACGACTCAACAACAAGATCGCGATCACGAAGAGAACGAAGAGAACCTAACAATAAGCTCGCCAGGTGTTAAAAAATAAAAATCCACGGAGGTGGAGACCGCTTTACCTCGGGGAAAAGGATGCACTGCCGGATCGGTCCCATAACTCCCCATTTGCATTTAGAAGCCGCTTTGAATCCAAATATCTCGCGTATTCATCCCTTCATGTCATGTAAAGCTTGATATTAAAAAATTTAGGCAGCTCTCCGTAAAAGCTTGAATCAAACCTACGTAACTGCTTTATATGGGCCTAAATTGTGGCTTTCTAACTTAAATCAAGGGCTCTGAGGGCAAAAAACATGCTCATACATTAGCATTTTAGTTTTTCCTTTTTCATCCTTCTTCTTCTTTTCCACCATAATCTGCTCAAATTAAATTTGATTTTGCCATATCCACCACAAATAATTCAATTTTTACGTCTTAGTTTGCAATTATATGTTGAAATCTCCACAACCCAATCCGTTATTTGGAGTATGGTCCTGTGGTTCCTTATCCTCCCATAATCATTAACCTCTCGAAAGCGAACCTTCATTCCAACCCACTAGAAACTGTGAAATAATTGATAAGACTGCCTTCATGGACTTATATCATCATAGCAAGTGGAATGCTTATGACCTCAAGGCGAGAACACGCTTTTATTATCACAAGAACATAATTGGCAACCAGATTCTGCGATGAATTTCTCACGGAAAAAAAAAAAGAGAGAGATTAGAAAGAGCAAGAATAAATATCGATACGCACAAAAACGTGAGGTTTTTTAAACCGTCAAACGACACCAATTTTATAATATTAGGTAAAAGGTAAAATTTTATCAAAAAAAAAAGAAGTTAAAGTAAAAATAACATTTGAAATAGAGTTTTTCTTGTTCATGGCAGCCAAAATCATTACTTAAAAATGATCCTTTTTATTTTAATTTTATTTTAATAAAAAAGAATGATGCTTCTTAAAAGCGTTGACGTTTTGAAGAGTGCATTTTATGGTGAAATTTTTTATTTTAATTTTTTTATAAATTTTTATTTTTTATATTAATATATAAAATCGATATCATTTGATATCGTTTTTAAAAAGAACATAATGTACTTTTTGATAATTATTTAAAAAAGACTCAATGACAGGTCAGTAGGTCCTAAGGAGAAGCCATTTAGCTGGCTGTAGGAAATTTTTAAACTGTCTCACTGGATAGTGCAAAAATGTTTGAATATTATTACACTGGGATTGGATTTGGTATACCTCCAGATTTTATGCAAGAGTTGTCATAGAAATGCCTCAAAGGAAACGTCATCGAATGGAGGATAGTGTACGGACTGCACATTCCTAATTAATCATCTTGGACCATTGCAATCAAGTGAGAGTTGTTAGACTTGCTCTCAAGAGAGACACTGAGAGCTGTCATCGAAGTGCCTCAAGGAAAACATCATCTTGTACTATTCCAATCAAGTGGCACTAGAGCGACCTTTCTTGAAAATAGATAGATAGATGGTGGCATTGAATGGAGCACTGTGTAGAGAATGCACATTCCTAACTTTAAAAAAAAAAAAAAAAAAAATTGTTGCACCCTAGCTTTCTCTCTTCTCCATTGTCTTCTTCTTCCCGCAGTATATATATTGGAGGAACTGGAGGAAGTTTTAAGCATCACCTAACATGGTCCTTAAAGGGCGAACTCCAGAAACAGATATCTATTACTGTAGTACAAAAAATCTTAACTTATGGTCGACTCAAAACCTTTCCTATATTTAATTACATAGTGCAGTCAGTTATTAACGCTTTGAGGAAAAGTATGAGAGGTGTGTACCAGCCAGGAGCAAAAAAAATCAATATACAAATAATAAAAAATTAATAATTTGGTGCGCAGCACATCCATAAACTTTCTTTAAGAAGCATTCGTAGCAGATAATTTATTCAGATTATCAATAATTTAAATGTGTCATAGATAATCATGTTTGGTATTATCTAAAAAGAGTGATTATTCATATTATCATAAATATGGTAATCCGATAAATTACTTTTTCATATAATTATCTTTTTTTTAGATCGCTCTCTACTCGCATTCTCTCTACCAATTTCGTATAACCTTCATATCAAAGGTTCCAAGCCATATCATCTTCGCGGAGTCAAGCTACGAATCTTTACCATCCAGCAACCCGATAACACGCCGTAAATTTTTTTTTCTTCAACATCCTTACTTATCACTTTGAATATAATTTATAAATACAAATTTTTTAAAACATTATCATTTATAAATATAATTTTTTAAAAATCAAATATATAATAATATAATTTTTTAAATAAATTTAATTTAAAATATTTTAAAATTTAATGTTATATGGCTGATAATCTGTTTGTCATACCAAACATAGTAATCAATATTACTATTACATTATCTGTATATATTAAACAGTAATCAACTTTACTGATAATCTATTAAGTAATAATTTATCTTATAGATAATCCATTATCATTCAGAATTACACATGAATGAAAAGAGAAGACCTTGAGAGCACATAACCTCAATCCGTGATTTAAATTACATCAAACTTAACCACAGCTAAACATCCGTATTTATTACATGGTCAAAAAAACACCTAGATAATTACAGCCCACAGCTCAAACACCTCGACCTGAAAGCAAGGCAGGGATGTATGGAGCCGGCCTACTCAGCCTCTTGCCCATCCCTGCCCTCTTCGCAGGGTCCCCACTGCATAAAAACTCTCTCTCTCTCTCTCTCTCTCTCTCTCTCTCTGAGCTTCTTGATATCCCATGCAAGAGACGACGGAGGACAGCTTGATGGCTACGGTTTCGTTACTCGTAGTTAAATTACCCAGTAGAGGACGGTAGGTTGGGTCCGAAGCGGCGCGCTGTCATTCCCCGAGCCTTGTCGATATGAGAGCCCTTAAGTGTTGGGAGAGGGGTGGGTTGGGCTCGTGCCCTCGTGCGGCCCATGACCCGGTGTCCCCCGACGTGAAAAGCCCCAGGCCCCCAGTTGTGAAACTGAACTCATCCATCCATCGTCCCACCTACCAACCAAATAATCCCCATGGACCATGGCAGCCTCCATACCTACCAAGTATTGGAATCGGAAATGCCATCCTTAAAAATCCTCAGTGGGTAATGCTAGGTGTGCTCACGAACAACTCATTTGCGAACAGGTATATATATATATATACACGAGCTATCAGGCCACAATGGATATAAATTGACCTTCATGATCTCAACTCCCTGCTGCTTCGCTTGTAATAAAACTACAGAGTGAACATGGCTTCCAAGAAAAAGGTTGAGGCTACGAGCTCCAATTTTTCACCACAGCTTTCATAGTGTCCCATGAGCTTCTTGTGAAGTTCTAGATCTCAGCTGAGGCCACTCATATATTTTTTTGTGAGCGGTTAAGGTCACGGAAAAGCTTCCGTCCTCCCCCAGTGCCTTTTTGTTAGAGGATGTTAGCGGCATCGTAAAATCCAAAACCATGACTTCAGGAAGCTTTAGATATTGTTGCTGCAGCGACCTAAGAACTGTTCAGGTAAAACACGGGGGGCGATAAGGAATCAAAAATGGTCCCCGGCCCGTGCCCGCTTTCAGTCCATGAAGAAATTGACTTCGTCCGGTGTAACTTCATCAAGGCTTGACCCAATTATATCAATTCCAAGAAGATGATTGAAGAAGACAACTGTACCTTCTCCATTAAAACGAAAATTGTGTAAATGAAAAAGTCTCTAACCCGAGAAAATGGACTTGATTTGGCACAATATTATCGCATTAAATCCTCATGGGCCCCTAATTAGATAGAAATGCGTGGAGAAAATGCCCCTCTCCCCTTATGTACAATTCTTCAATATGAGACTACATTCAATATATGTATAAAAACTAGTGAAGAAGTTGGAAGGAAGGAAGGAAGGAAGGAAGGAATGAGAATTATACCAAAATGCACCAAGTCAGTCAGTAGAAGAAGCCACATGAGCTCTTTGTCCAGAAAGGACAAAGCGTGCGTTTCAACTTAGGGAAGGGAAAGAACACTAGAACAGGGAAAAGTTAGTTGATCAAGCTTAATTGTCCACCCCCCCAAATTGGTTCGGTGCTCAAAATAATTGACACGAAGCTTGGATCTGGATGGGTAAATGGGTGACTGTGGGCTCCAAAACTAAGATGATGAGAAGGGAAGGCACAACTAGCACAGTTTCGGGGGGAACAAAGGTGAAAATGCCAAAGGAAAATTTAATGAAGAGGGGAAAGAGACCTCATGGTACCAGAGGAAGAGAGTGGGCCTGGCCAAAAACTGGTTTTATTGGTAAATGATGGAAGGTCTGGCTGGTTGCGGGTCGCTTTGATGGCGCACGCTTCCACCCTTCCCTCTACTAAAGCCCTCCCTCCTCTGTACCCTCTCCTCCCACCTCCACTCCCCTAGCTTCCTCGCTAGCTGCTTCTCTCTCTCTCTCTCTCTATAAGGAATCTGTTTCCTTCTCTCCTCGCCAATCGATCAGAGAAGAGCATATAGCAGCAACTCATTATCTGCTTCTCCCTGAAGGCAAATTGGATCCTCATTGCCTTCTTTTATTCTTTTCTTTCCTTCTGTTAATAAAAGCTCCACTTCCTATATATGAGCCCCAGCTGAAATAAAATAGAGAGACACCCACGTAGCCAGTCTCTTCTTCTGAACAAAATATTAGCATCATTCTCCCTCTCTTTCTCTCATACACAAGCTATCTATCCATGCACTCAAGCCCCCAATGTTATCTACTTCCAAAACAAGAAATATCCACCAACCAAGGAAAGAAGCAATATCAAAGCTTTCCTTTCTAAGCCGAATGGATATCCTTCATTGACCTTGTTGCTGGCTTCTTCCCCACACTATTCGGCACCAACATCGATCGAAAAAGCTCCAATTTTTATCCAACTCCTCCCGCTAGAGAACATACAAGCCCACAAAAAAAAAGCTCGCTTTTTGACACCAATGGCCGACCACCCCAACTCGGAGCCAGAAAGCAGCACCAATTCCATGTCATCCCTCTCCTCCGCTCACTCCCCGTCCTCCTCTTCCCTCTCCCAGACCACACAAAATCCATTGCTGGAGACATCGAAGGACGCCCCCAACCCCTCCCCTGAGTCCAAGAAGGGCGATGGAGGGAAGCGCGTGCGGGATACCAGTAGGCATCCGGTGTACCGCGGCGTCCGCATGCGGAACTGGGGGAAGTGGGTGTCCGAGATCCGGGAGCCCCGAAAGAAGTCGCGCATCTGGCTGGGGACCTTCCCGACGCCGGAGATGGCAGCGCGCGCCCACGACGTCGCCGCCCTCAGCATCAAGGGCACCTCCGCCATCCTCAACTTCCCGGAGCTTGCCGACGCCCTCCCCCGCCCGGCCACCCTCTCCCCGCGCGACGTCCAGGTGGCCGCGGCGAAGGCAGCCGCCATGGACCCCGCCGCCCCGCCTGAGGAGGCGGCGGGGGCCCCGGCGACCCCCGAGGAGCTGGGGGAGATCGTGGAGCTACCCCGGCTCGATGGTTCCTTCTTCGACTCGGGAGGCGAGTTCGTGTACCACGACTCGGTCGACTCGTGGGCCGACCCGCTCCCGTGGTCGGCGGAGGGCGGTGACGAGTACGGGTTCTCGTCGGAACAGGAGTGGGGTTCGTCGGACGGACTGGTTCCGACTAGCTTTGAAGCTCTCTTGTGGAACTACTAGAAAGAAGGGAGCGAGCTCTTGAAACCCTTTATTTTTCACTGGGGGGCTGGAAGGGTAATCTGTAACTCACTGTCTTTCTTCGTCGTTGGGGCTTTTCTGGGGATATCTCCCGTTGTTTAGTTTTCGTCTTGATCAAATTGGCTTTTGGTTGGAGTAGCTACCGGTCGTCTCTCACGACCGAAATCAATTGTACAGCCTCCTGGAAAGGTGTGGGAGAAAAAAAAATGCATGGAAATTTGAGGTACTTGGTTTATATATCGTCCTCTCTATTTTTCTGGAGCTCCAGACTTTTCTCTCTTTCTGATTCCCCCCTACCCTTTTTATTAAGTCTTTTAGATGTTTGTGGCTTGTTTTCTCTCTGCCAAAGCAACTGCCAGTTGAATGATTCATCCCAGTGAATGCCTCCAGCTCTGATTTAATTCATGCAGCTTCTCACATGGAAGAAGATGATCCATATGGCTCAGTATGTACATATACTACCTTTCTTTGGGTGCTAAAGAGTTGCAAAATAGATGATGCCCCTGGCATTAGCATCCAAAAGTACATAAAGCTGCAGAAATTTTCCTACACTAGTACTTGATGTTTAATGCCCATGTTGCTACATTAATTAGCAAGAAAAACGGTGGCTTGATTGATCCTTTGAAATGCATGCGTGATTGATCGAGGAATTGGAAAGAATAGCAATCTTGGATTGGATTGAATGCATCTCAGCCATGAATAACTTTTCTCAGGATTGCCATTGATCCAAATTATCATTGTGATGGAATCTTCTTCTAGAATGTTCATATCCTCCAAGGGTCGCTCCTCAATTCTAGTAGATTGCCCAACCCCACTTGCAAATCATAATAGGCTATGTTACATGATGCAACCGGTAATTGTAATTTATGGGTTGCCAATTATTAATTATTTTTTAAAATTTTAGCAGACATCTGTTAACTTTACTTTACTATGATGGTTGGGATGGGTTAGAAGTGTTTCTAAGAGGGCAACAATAACTATTAACAACTAATCATTCTACCTTAAAAGATATATATATATATATATTCTAGCTCCCTTACAAGTCCATTCCTAACTTTCCTGATTCCAGAGGAGATGAGGCTAGGGGTGGTTGGTGTTATTAAAAAGAGAAATTCTCAAGAAAGCACAGAACAAAAATGCTTTGGTTATATAAAAATCACAATTGCTTTATTTAAAAGACAGAATAGCACTGTACAAGGAGTACAAGAGCGTTGCATGACCCAAGACAGCAATTCCTTTTAAACTTTGAAGAATAATTGTTATGTGGCACTGCTGCAAGCCTATAATACCTTTTAAGTGCTTTTAAGGGTTGGGATAACCAACAGCGGGGAGGCCCGCCGGTCTTTGTTGGCACAAGAAGAGTACCATAATTGAAGGTACACAGTTCCAAAGACCCGTGATAAGCATATTTATAATTAATTTTAAAAAATAGATATTTTCCAATTTTAGTTTTGAACTGAGATAATTAATTGGGAGATGATATTAATCATTCTTATATATATACATACATGATAATGTATGGAGCGGGATTCCGTTTTATAACAATAAACCATTTCATTCTCCGTGTCATTATCATATTTTGTATCATAGTACAAATTATATTAGAACTATCATTGTTGCATCAGAAAACAAAAGCTACATTCTTTTTTAAAAAAAAAATATTTGCCGATAAATAACTATTTCGATCATTTCTTAAATAAAGATAAAATAAAAAATAATTCTAATTTTATGGTAGTTTAGATATCCTTAATCCTAGTTATCTCTAGTTTGATCAGGATATCGAAGGTCACCAATTATATATTATTATTATTATATTTATTATAATAATTATTTTAACCTATCTATATATGTGTAGAGAGAAAGTTGTACTTGATTACAGTTACATATAACCTAGTTCAAATTTAATCATCTTATTCATTTTTAAATGTACATAAATCTTGAAACAAAAAAGTTATTCATTAACCATTACTTGTTGCATCTTCTCATATCTATAAATACATAACATAATACATTATGTATAAAATAATTTTTGTTACTCATATATTTTTTACTAAAGAATAAGAATATAAGTTATACCTTTACTCTTTTAATTGAAGAATAAAAATATGAAGCATATCACTATTTTATTATTTGTATACTTCTTTGCTGAAGAATAAGGAAACGATATTTCAAATATTTTAACTAATGAACAAGAATTACGAGCTATTTCTTTATTCTATTACTTATTTACTTTTTTTTATGCTGAATAATAGGAATATGAGTTATATCTTTATTATTTTAATTAAAGATTAAGGTTATAGGCCATGTCCCTATTTTGTTACCCATGTGCTTCTTTTCCGAAGAATATAGATATGAATCGTATTTCTATTCTTTTAATTGAAGAATAAAGATATAAATCATATCCTTATTTTTTTACCCTTATACTTCATCCATATAACAGGATATGGGTCATAAATGTTTCATATTTTTTTTATAAAAAAAAAGTAAGAAATGGTAGCTAATGAATAGTTTTTTTGTTTTGAGATTCATACAAATCTAATAGCGGAAGAATTCATTAAATTTGAGTTTATGTAAATGTACCAATATATATACATACATAGATATAGATATAGTATATAAAAAGATAAACTTGGTTATTTTTAAATATAGAAAAGTCTAAATCGGATCATCTCTTCCCCCTTCGAGATATATAGTTTGTAAATTTTAAAGATAAAAAAAATAAAAAAAGATGTGGTGTCATTGAGATATATGAACTTTATGGATCTAAGAATGAAAAAATGATTGGATCTTGAACTTTGGCTGCATTTCAAGTCTATCTCTCTTTTTCTCTCTATATTTAGTTATATTAGAATGTAATTAAGTTTAAAATTTGATCATATTTTTTTTTTATCGTTTGATCCATACGATCCCATAGCCTCTCAATTTTTTTATGCTTTTCATTTTAGATCTATAAAGTGTATGAATCAAAAAGTGAAAAGGTAATTAGATTTAAGCTTAATTACATTCGAATATTATCAGATTTAAAATTTATTTATTTATTTATTTTTAAATTTATATAAATTTTAAAGTTATTTTTTTTATCTTTTAGATTTATAAATTATATAAATTTAATATTTTTTAAATAAAAAAAAAAGATGAAACCTATTTTCTTTCTCTATATATATATGTTCTTAAACTTTTCACCAGTGCAAACTAGTGTCATTCCAAAATGGCAAAACCACCCCTTGAATGGGTCCTTAGCCGTTCCGCCAGTGGACTTCGCGTACAGCGCCGCTGCCATAAGGTGCCAATCGGATGAGACGCGACGGGTTATCGGTCATTTGGCACCGCCCAGGGTCCGGATCTCGGTGGCAGCTTTCCGGCCCAGTTGTCGTCCTCGTAACGCGCATACCCGACCACCTCACGGCTTAAACGAACCCAAAAACAAACCGGAGGAATTTCCCACCCCTCTGTTTTTTAACCGCCGGGTCGAAACAGACGGCTACCAGTAGTTGGCGAACCACTGCCTCAATTTCTTGCCTTACGTGCCTTGTTGTTCACTTTACATTGGCTCCAATGAGTGCGGATTTGGATATTTTCTATCATTACAACAATTTGATGGTCGCACACATCATGAGCTCTAGAGATTCTCGTCAATAATGCCGTTCCTACATGCGACTCACAAGAAAGTTGGGTCTCTCATAAGAAAGAAATCAGTTTTACTCCTAGTTCTTCATGTGTTGCCACTCTCATACCATCTATTCCTCCACAGCCAATTGTACCAATTGTACGCTGAATCCAACTAGTTTTTCTTATTTAACTCACGACAAGCATTCACCTAGGATGATGTCTTCTTTAATTGGGATCCATCCTAGTCCATTCAAGCTAATCAACTGTGAATAGGTGATTGATTAAATAGGAGGAGAGTCAACGTGTACTAAAATTAAGTATCATCTTATTGAAAATATAGTGTATTTCAATATTTAAAAAAAAAATTCAAAATAATTTTTTTTTTCTTATTGGAAACCATTCGTTTAATCTCACATAAAAAAATAATTTATCTTACTCTTGCTTATATATATATTTCTTTTACTTGGTTGAATGGTTATAAGAAAGCTCGTGTGTACTGTAAATTGAGCCAAATTCAATGCAAATCGAAGAAATCATATTCAAAGACCAGTTAATCGGTGTTCATCGGTGTTTCATATCATTCTAAGTATAATTTCTTCTTTACTTTTTCTACATTACTAATTAGACTGTCTAACATATTGCAATTTGACTTAAGGATCAAATAAATGATGAGGATGATAGATTTGAAATGAAAGCAACAATAAATCTAGCAAGAAGAAGCCATACATCTAATAGATAAGAGATATATTAATAAAACTTTTCAATGTTCAACTCAACGAGAAAAAAAAAATTGTACCTTATTATTATTCAAATAAAAAATATTTTTTTTGAAATTCATAGATTTATTAATTAAAAAAAGAAAGAAAAAAATAATATTGGAATGAGATATGGAATTGTCTCAATTATGATTATGTATTCCATCATGGTGGATGATGACGCTCGATCACCGGTCTTGAACGTCGGAAGAAGAGAGCAGCTTAATCGATGGATCCTTGCTCAACTGGATGGCCAGCAAAAAGTTCCAAGACCGGAGGAATGCTCCAGTGGGGACCCTCCAATGATCAAGTCAGCAACCGAGGTCACAGCTGAGGAAGAGCTCAGACGAGCTCCCCTTTGAGATGAAAAGAGTCCACAGAAAGGGGGAATCCCTATCTGGGTATCAGGATAGCGAGCGTATGAGTTTGCGTACCTTGTTTCTGAGTGGACTTACCCTTTTATAGGGGGTTGATACCTGCACAACCACGTGGAGTTCCGTGAGAAGGGAATGTCCGCGGGGTTCGTGGGGGTTGCGTAAATCTGGGCCGGTTGGTGGGTCCTATCCCATTGGAGAGGGAAAAATTGGCGGTTGGTGAGCCACGTCCTATCAGTCAGTGAAGCTGGTGGGTAGTTAGGTATGGTCCCATCAATGGAGCGACCAGTGGGTGGTTGGACCTGGTTGTGTCAGACGACGCGGGTCAGAAGGATGGCGGCTTGAACAGCCAGGACCGTTCTGAGGCCAACTTGGGAGAGTCGAGACAACCTTGACCCTCTTGAGGGTGCCGAGGCCGAGCGGGGACAACCAGGGAAGGTCGGGGCCGACTCGGCCGACTTAGGGATGCCGAGGCCGAGCGGGGCCGACTTGCGGAAGTCAGGGCCGAGCGGAGCCGACTTGGAATTGCCGGGGCCGAGCGGGGCCGACTTGGGGAAGTCAGGGCCGGCTCAGCCGGCTGGGAGGTCCCGGGGCCGAGCGGGGCCGACTTGAAGAAGTCGGGGCCGACTCGACCGACTTGGAGATGCCGGGGTCAAGCGGGGCCGACTTGGAGAAGTCGGGGCCAGCTCGGCCGACTGGGAGGTGCCGGGGCCAACTCGATCGACTTGGAGATGCTGGGGCCAAGCGGGGCCGACTTGGGAAAGTCGGGGCCGGCTCGGTCGACTGGGAGGTTCCGGGGCTGAGCGGAGCTGACTTGGAGAAGTCGGGGCCGGTTCGGCCGACTTGCAGGTGCCGGGGCCGAGCGGGGCCGACTCGGCCGACTTGGAGATGTCGGAGCCGAGCGGGGCCGACTTGGGAAAGTCAGGGCCGGCTCAGCCGACTGGGAGGTGCCGGGGCCGAGCGGGGCCGACTTGGAGAAGTCGGGGTCGACTCGGCCGACTTGGAATTGCCGGGGCCGAGCGGGGCCGACTTGGGAAAGTCGGGGCCAGCTCGACCGGCTGGGAGGTGCCGAGGCCGAGCGGGGCCGACTTGGGGAAGTCGGGGCCAGCTCAACCGGCTGGGAGGTGCCGGGCCGAGCGGGGCCGACTCGGCCGACTTGGAATTGCCGGGGCCGAGCGGGGCCGACTTGGGGAAGTCAGGGCCGGCTCGACCGGCTGGGAGGTGCCGGGGCCGAGCGGGGCTGACTTGGGGAAGTCGGGGGCCGGCTCGGCCGGCTGGGAGGTACAGGTGCCGAGCAGGGCTGACTTAGGGAAGTCGGGGCCAGCTCGGCCGACTTGGAGATGCTGGGACGGTGCCGCCTTAAGCTTTTGATTTTACCATAATTGCCCTCGTGGCTACGTCAACCACATCAGATGCCCCCCCGCCCCTGAGCGCGAAGGGCCACACGCCTGCTGCCCTTTGGGCGAGAGGGGCACGAAAATTCAAAAAATAATTACTCTCTAGTGGGCTTTTAATAGCTTGATGAGCTGGCGTGTCGTCCCGAGGCAGTGTCGCTTCGTAGATCTTCCACAATCATGCTGTAGGTGGGGGCTGATGTCGACACCGGACACCCTAAGGAAAACGCCTATTGGGGGATGGAAAAAGGTGGAGGTTATTATTGTTTCTCCATTTTTTATGCCCTGCGATTGATCGGGTATCACGCTCCTCGGGGCGAATCAAGGCAGCACATCTCGGGCGCAGGCGAGATTTCCAGCGGACGGCTCGTGGCGCAATAGAAGAGCGCCACGTGGTGGGGCCTCGATTATTATCGTTCGGGAATGGGGGTATAAAAGCGCCCCAAGGGACTGGGGAAAGCCTTTACATTGCCATTGCTTTCTTCTAACTTTCCTTTCTCTAAATTCCTCTGCAACCTGAGTCTTTTTGCCCTTGAGTTCCTTTCGATTCCCAGGTTAGTCTCATCCTTTGTCTCACCCCATGGACCGCCGTGCTGTTAGGGAGGATAAGAGGCCCATTGTAGAGTCTTCCCATTCCGACAGTGAAGGCCAAACCCCTTCAGTTAGCCAGGTGCCCCGGCCGGTGGATGGCATTACCATCCACGATCGATCGACGGAGACCAGACCTCCATCCACCCCAGCCTCCCCTATTAGGACAGTTCCTGTGTCCTCCCGTCGTCCGGGACAACCTCCGGCGGTGAGTCTTGATCCGGCAGGTCCGTCAGGAGTGGCCTCAACCATGACCCCGAAGACGTAGAGGCTATTAGGGCTAAGTATTTGGTCCTCAGCTTCATCCGCCTGTCCATGCGAGGCCCGAAGATAGAGTGACCTCCGCCCACCCTGGTCGGGTTACTCTATACGAGGAGTTCATCCGGTGTGGACTGCGCCTCCCTTTTTACCCTTTTTTCCTGAATCTCTTAGACAGGTATAGATTAGCGCCGGCGCAGTTGACTCCGAATTCGATTCGGATTATCTGTGCTTTTGTCATTCTTTACTACTTCCAGGAGGCCCGGCCAGGGTTATCGTTGTTCCGGGCTTTCTATAAGCTCTGCCGCCAAGGTGAGGGGGCCTGGTGGGCATTCACTGCCAGGCCTGGTAGGGCCTTTCCCTTAGGTCTTCCATCTAAAATTAGGGGGTGGAAGCCTCGATTCCTCTTTGCCCACGTCGAGGGGGTGAGGGCCGATTGGAGGGAGCCGGATACCAGCTCCAACGATAACTCCACCGTGGGGGAAAGGGATAGGGAGCTCTTCACCCAATTGTCCAACTACCAAATCCCTAGCTACAAGGAACTCCTGTCCGAGGAGAACCTAATAGAGGCCGAGCTGGCCCCGGCGGTCGGTGAGCACGATGTCCGATTCCTTCTGTCTCGACCGGAGGATTACTGTACGTTGTTGCTAACATTCCTTGTTTTTGGGCGCAACGATGAAGCTTCCTGCCAGCTCGTTTGAAGCCGCCTTGAAGCAAAAGAGGCCGGCGACTGGGGAAACGTCAAGGCCGACGAAGAAAGCTCAAAGGAAGGAGCGGGCCGAGCCGGCTCAAGCCACTGAAGTCCCCAAGGCTCCAACGCCTGCAGAGGAGCCGGCTGAGGAAACGCCGGTTGGAGAAGTGGTCCCGGGGCCGGCCGGGACCAAAATAGAGGAAGGATAGATTCCGGTCACCACCAAAGCCACCGTGGTAATTGTGGATCTTGAAGAGGAAGCCCCTGCCGCCACCGACGTGCCCGAGGTGGGGTAGGTTATAGTTGCTGTCAGCCCTTCGGCTGCCACCGAGCCGGAGACGGAGAGTGCTCCCCCAACTGCCGGAGAGGGGGAGTTAGTCGCCAGAAGGTCCAGTGCTGGGACGAAGGTGACCAAGAAGCATAGGGATGAGCCGGGGAGCTCATCCCAATAATCAGCGCGCCGCCCGACTTGCCCTCGGGCTGAAGGGCCGCAAGAGAAGATGGCGCGGCCTGCACCCGTGCTCGGCTCGATGACAGATGCCGGGCGGGCCGTCTATCTCTTGTCGAAGTTTCGGACTGCTGAGTCCGAGGAGACGCGGGGGTTGAGCCACTCCGCGCTCCTAGATATGGTGATGGTCTCCGTTGTCCAGGTAATCTTTTGAGTTCCTTTCATTTTTGGATGTGTCTTCCGATGTCTCAGTCTTCTGTGGCTAACATATTCTTCTGCCGCAGATAGCCAACGGCGCGATAGCCCTTCATGAGGTAATGTCTCACTCAGTGGACGCGCTCATAAAGTCCATGGCACGAGCCGACAAGTATAAGAAGGAGAGCTTGGCGCAGTCCCAAAGCCTTGCTCGACTTCACCACGAGGCCAAGGCCCGGGAGGAGAATCTGGGCGGCCGAATAAGGGAGGCGGAATACCGGGCTGAAGCTGAGAGTGGGCGGGCATCCGTGGCCGAAGCCAAATTGGAACTGGTCTCGGACAGACTGAAGGCCGCCGCGGAGCGGAATGATGAGCTGGTCCATCAGCTTCAATGCGCCGAGAGGAAGGTCGGGGCGGCGCGAGATGAGGCATGGGCCACTGCTGAGAGAGCTGCCACCACAAAGAAGGCGGCGATCGAGGCGGGCCATGAGAAAGTCGGGGCCGTGGCTCACGCGGACGAGGCCAATGCGCGAGCCGAGGAAGTTAAGGGCCGAGCCTGGGAGGCTGAGGCACAAGCTAAGGCGGCAGTGGCCAGGGCGCAGCAGGCCGAGGCGCAAGCCAAGGAGGCCAAAGGTAGGGCTCAGCGGGCTGAGATGCAAGCCCAAGAGGCCGATGCCAGGGCCTAGCAGGCTGAGGCCAGGGCCGGACCGTAGTCTTAGATTTGCCAACGTTTGGATGCGTCTTTGAGAGATACGCCAGCCACGTGGGAGATTGCTTAAGATGCATTAAGCTGTCACGGGCTATTTAAAGGGAGATTCGTCTGCGCCCGAATCTTCCAAGGACTTCGAACGATCTGAGGGAAACTTAGCGCCGAGATCAACTTAAGGGTGTCGGGGGCCGAGCGGGGCTTGACCGAGGAAGGTCTGCGCCGACTTGGAGATCGTGAGGGCCAAGCAGGGCCCTTTAGAACCATCTCGACGTTCTGTGTACCGCCCGAGAGGCGACTCGGCGGGTATGGAGCTTTTAGGGTCTTAACCAACTCGGGGGTACCTTCGTGCCGGGGCCGAGTGTTGTCCCGTAGGCCATGATGCCGGCGAGCTCCTTTAGAACCACCTCGGGGATTTGTGTGCCGCTTGAAGGGCGACTCGACCGGGTACGAAGCCTTTAGGGTCTTAACCGACTCGGAGGCACCTCCGTGCCTGGGCAGAGTGGTGTCCCATAGGCCGCGATACCGGCGAGCTCCTTTAGAACCACATCTGGGTTTTGTGTGCCGCCCGAAGGGCGACTCGATCGGGTACGGAGCCTTTAGGATCTTAACCGACTCGGGGGCACCTCCGTGCCAGGATCGAGTGGTGTCTCGGAGGCCGCAATGCCGGTGAGCTCCTTTAGAACCACCTCGGGGGTTTGTGTGCCGCCCGAGGGGCGACTCGACCGAGTACGAAGCCTTTAGGGTCTTAACCGACTCGGGGACACCATCTTGCCAGGGCTGAGTGGTGTCCCGTAGACCGCGATGCCGGTGAGTTCCTTTAGAACCACCTCAGGGGTTTGTGTATCGCCCGAGGGGAGACTCGGCAGGTACGGAGCCTTTAGGGTCTTAACCAACTCGGGGGCACCTTCGTGCCGGGACCGAATGGTGTCCCATAGGCCGCGATGCCGGTGAGCTCCTTTAGAACCACCTCGGGGGTTTGTGTACCGCCCGAGGGGTGTCTAGGCGGGTACGAAACCATTAGGATCTTAATCGACTCGGGGGAACCTCCGTGCCGGGGCCGAGTGGTGTTCCGTAGGCCGCAATGCCGGCGAGTTCCTTTAGAACCACCTCGGAGGTTTATGTGCCACCCAAGGGGTGACTCGACGGGTACGAAGCCTTTAGGGTCTTAACCGACTCGGGGGTACCTCCGTGCCGGGGCCAAGTGGTGTCCCATAGGCCGCGATGCCAACGAGTTCCCTTAGAACCTCCTCGGGGGTTTGTGTGCCGCCCGAGGGGCGACTCGACCGGGTACGGAGCCTTTAGGGTCTTAACCAACTCGAGGGCACCTCCGTGCCGGGGCCGAGTGGTGTCCCATAGGCCGCGATACCGGCGAGTTTCTTTTGCGAGATCTGGTCCTTGAATGCAAGGGAGAGCAGGCTGTGGCGTTGGAAGGGACCCTTTTATTACTCGTACTCTGGGGGATACATCATTGATAATATTGGTGGAGATTATCCGCATTCCATGTACGCGGAATAGGTTGTCCGTCGAGCTCTTCTAATCTGTATGCCCCCTGGTGGAGCATCTCGGCGACACGATAATGACCCTCCAGTTGGGGGATAATTTGCCCCCTCCGTAGGCTTAGATACCTCAGCCTTTCTCAAAACCATATCTCCGTGGCGAAAGACCTTGGGACGAACTCGGGCGTTGTAGTACTTGGCTGCCCACTGATGGAAGGTCGCCATACGTAGCCTCGCCCGATCATGTGCTTCGTCGATGAAGTCCAGATTAGCCCGTATTAATGTGGAATTGTCTTCCTCGTTGAAGGACTCCACGCATGGACTGGGCAATCCGATCTCAACATGGATGATAGCTTCGGATCCGAAGACGAGACTGAAGGGAGTCTCGCCCGTCGGGGCTCTGGGGGTCACGTGGCAAGCCCATATCACGCTGGAGAGCTCCTCCATCCATCGACCCTTGGATCTATCTAGCCGGGTCCTGAGCCCTCTGAGAATGGTGCGGTTCATGACCTCGGCCTCCCCGTTGGTACAGGGGTGGCCGACAGAGGTGAATCAATGGCGAATACCCAGCTCACCGCAGAAATCCTTGAATGCATCATTGTTGAACTGGCGGCCGTTGTTCATGACAAGAGTGTGAGGTAGGCTAAAGCGGCATATGATCGACTTCCAGAATAAGCCTTTGACTTTACTCTCGGTGATCTTAGCCAGCGCCTCGACCTCAACCCACTTGGTGAAGTAGTCGATGGCTACTAGCAAGAATCTCGCTGTCCCGAAGCTGTGGGGAATGGCCCGAGGATGTCCATTCCCCACTCAGCGAAAGGCCAAGGAGCCAAAAGCGGGCTTAGCGGGGTAAGATGGCTGATGCTGGATGTGTGCATGGCGCTGGCAACCATCGCACTTCTGAACCAGTTTGGCAGCGTCCTTCCTCATGGTAAGCCAGAAATATCCCTGACAGAGGGCCTTATGGGCCAGGGACCTGCCCCCCAAGTGATTTTCGCAGATGCCTTCATGGATTTCTCTAAGGATGCTGTCGGCATCGGCAGATCCTACACATCTGAGCAGGGGGTAGGAGAATGACCTCCTGTATAGACGTCCATCTAGGAGGACGAATTTGGAAGCTCTCCACTTGAGCAGCTTGGCTTCATTGCGATCATCAGGGAGGGTGCCGTCAGTGAGATAGCGGACGTAGGCATCCATCCATGTAGGCTCTTGGGTGAGCGGTAGGACTTCCTCGCCATCCTCTATGCTGGGCCTTTCTAGGTATTCGATGTAGGCGTCCCTTGCGATGCCGTCGGCGGAGGTAGCTAAATGGGAGAGGATGTCGGCCTTGGCGTTCTCACTTCGAGAAATGTAGCTGATGCTGAAAAATGCCAACGGAGAAACCAAGAGCCGAACCTTGCCCAAGTACTGAGTCATAGCGGGGTCACGCGCCTCGTACTCTCCGTTGATTTGTCCAGAGATGAGTTGCGAGTCAGTGAAAGCTCTGAGATGTCTTATTCCGAATTCTTGGGCTAGCCTTAACCCTGCTAGCAGGGCCTCGTACTCGGCCTGATTATTGATGGCTTCGAATAGAAACCGCAGGGCACACTATGTTCTCTCTCCACCTGGTCTAGCAAGAATAAGGCCAGCACCGCTCTCCAGAGAATTTGATGCGCCATCCACATGGAGGATCTAGGTTTCTCCATAGCTGCTTGGCCCAAGGTCATGCTGCATCACGGAAGCCTCCTTGGTCGTCTCATCTGCCCAAGTGCACTCGACCAGGAAGTCGGCCAGGACTTGGGACTTCAGAGCCGGCCATGTTTGGAAGAAGAGGTCGAATTCTCCCAGCTTGATGGCCCACTTGGCGAGTTGGCCCGAGGTATCCGAACAGGCCAGGATAGCCCGGATGGGCTAGGATGGCCCGGAGGGGCTGGTCTGTGAGCACCACAATGGGATGGGCTTGAAAATATTGGCGGAGACGTCAGGTGGAGACGATCAGGGTGAAGATGATTTTTTCTGTCTTGGAATATCTGACCACCGCATCATGGAGCACCTTGCTCACGTAATAAACAAGCCTTTGGGTCCCGTCAGCATCGAGACGCACCAAGACTGAGCTAACGGCCTCTGGAGAAGCGGCGAAGTAAAGGAAAAGACTTTCCCTGTCTCTCGGCTTAGACAGGAGTGGCGGAGAAGACAGAAATGCCTTCAACCCATCGAAGGCTTTCTGGCAATCGTTCGTCCACTCGAAGCTGTTCACTTTCCACAGGGCCTTGAAGAAGGGCAAGCACCTCTCGGCCGATTTGGAGAGGAAACGACTTAAAGCCGCTACCCTTCCCGTTAGTCGCTTCACTTCCTTCTTGCTGGATGGTGGCCTCATATCGAGGATGGCGTTAATCATCTCTGAGTTTGCTTCAATCCCTCGCTGAGTCACCATAAAACCCAGGAACTTGCCCGCCGTGACCCCAAAGGCACATTTCTTGGGATTCAACTTGACCTGGAAGCGGCGGAGGTTGTTGAAGGTTTTCTCTAGGTCGGAGATATGATCAGAAGCGCGGATGCTCTTGGTTAGCATGTTATCCACATAGACTTCCATGTTCCGGCCTAGCTGATCCTAAAACACCTTATTCATCAATCTTTGATAGGTCGCCCCCGCGTTCTTGAGACCGACGGGCATAACTTTGTAGCAATAAATCTCCTTTTCTGTTACAAAGGATGTGTGCTCTTCGTCGCTAGGGTCTATCCTTATTTGGTTATATCCAAAGAAGGCGTCCATGAAGCTGAGAAGCTCGTAGCCGGAGGTGGAATCTACCAGCTAGTCTATCCTTGGTAGGGGGAAACTATCTTTTGGGCATGCCTTGTTGAGGTCGGTAAAGTCGATGAAAATTCTTCAGCTCCCATTTGCCTTTCGCACCATTACCACATTAGCCAGCTAGTTAGGGTAATGCGCCTCTCGGATGTGGCCGGCGCTGAGCAGCTTGTTAACCTCCTCATCGATGGCTTTTTGCCGTTCGGGAGCGAAGCTTCTCTTCCTTTGGTGGATTGGACGGTGCCTCGGATCGATATTGAGCTTGTGGGTGATTACTTCTGGAGGGATGCCGGGCATATCAGACGCTGACCAAGCGAAAACGTCTGAGTTGGCCCGCAAGAAGGTTAGGAGGCAATCACGATCCTTCGGGGGGAGGAGTCTGCTGATGTGCATGGTCTTCGCTGGATCGTCCCCAAGGGGAAAGGTTAGGAGGTGCTCGGCCGGCTCTCCCCTCCTACCGAACTCCCTGGGTCAGGTGCTTCTGGAATCGACTTGGCTTCCAAGGGGCTTGACGCTGTGTGATAGCAGGGCAGACTGAGCCGACCTCGCCCCTCATCTCCCCGACACCTTCGCTAGTAGGGAACTGCACCAGTAGGCACCGGGTGGAGATAATCGCATCTAAAAGATTCAAACCTGGGCACCCAAGGATGGCGTTGTATTCCAAGGGGACCCGCACGACCAGGAACTTCATGATCACTGTGCTTTGGCATGGCGGTGCGGTTCTGGAGGAAACTTGCTCAGGCCACAGTCAGGGGATCACGGCCGCTTGGGGGGCTCACGGCGAGGCTTCCTTTGAGAAGCTCGGCGACGACCGGCCTCTCGCTGAGGAGAGCCTCCCCTTGCAGATTGTAATATTGGAATGAGATATGGAATTGTCTCGATTATGATTATGTATTCCACCATGGTCTTGAACGTCGGGAGAAGAGAGCAGCTTAATCGGTGGATCCTTGCTCAACTGGATGGCCTGCAAAAAGTTCCAAGACCGGAGGAGTGCTCCGGTGGGGACCCTCCGACGATCAAGTCAGCAACCGAGGTCACAGCTGAGGAAGAGCTCAGACGAGCTCCCCTTTGGGATAAGAAGAGTCCACATAAAGGGGGAATCCCTATCTGGGTATCATGATAGCGAGCATATGAGTTTGCGTACCTTATTTCTGAGTAGACTTACCCTTTTATAGGGGGTTGACACCTGCACAACCTCGTGGAGTTTCGTGAGAAGGGAATGTCAGGGGGTTGACACCTGCACAACCACGTGGAGTTCCGTGAGAAGGGAATATCAGCGGGGTTCGTGGGGGTTGTATAAATCTGGGCCGGTTGATGGGTCATGTCCCATCGGAGAGGGAAAAAATGGCGGTTGGTGAGCCACGTCCCATCAGTCAGTGGAGCTGGCGGGTAGTTAGGTCTGGTCCCATTAATGGAGTGGCCAGTGGGTCGTTGGACCTGGTTGTGTCAGACGGCGCAGGTCAGAAGGATGGCGGCTTGAACAGCCAGAACCGTTCTAGGGCCAACTTGAGAGAGTCGAGACAACCTTGACCCTCCTAAGGGCGCCGAGGCCGAGCGGAGACGACCAGGGAAGGTTGTGGCCGACTCGGCCGACTTAAGGATGCCGGGGCCGAGCGGGGCCGACCGGGAATGGTCGGGGTCGACTCGGCTGACTGGGAGATGCTGGGGCTGAGCGGGGCCGACTTGGGGGAGTCAGGGCCAGCTTGGCTGGCTTGGAGATGCCGGGGCCGAGCAGGGCCGACTTGGGGAAGTCGGGGCCGGCTCGGCCGACTGGGAGGTGCCAGGGCCGAGCGAGGCCGACTCGGCCGACTTGGAGATGCCAGGGCCAAGCGGGACCAACATGGAGAAGTCGGGGCCGGCTCGGCCGACTGGGAGGTGTTGGGGCCGAGCGGGGCCGACTTGGGGAAGTCGGGGCCGAGCGGGGCCGACTTGGAGATGCCGGGGCCGAGTGGGGCCGACTTGGGGAAGTCGGGGCTGGCTCGGCCGATTGGGAGGTGCCGGGGCCGACTCGGCCAACTTGGAGATGCCGGGGCTGAGCGGGGCCGACTTGGAGAAGTCGGGGCCGGCTCGGCCGACTGGGAGGTGCCGGAACCGAGTGGGGCCGACTTGGAGAAGTCGGGGCCGACTCGGCCGACTTGGAGATGCCGGGGCCGAGCGGGGCCGACTTGGGAAAGTCGGGGCCGGCTCGGCCGACTTGGAATTGCCGGGGCCGAGCAGGGCCGACTTGGGGAAGTCGGGGCCGGCTCGGCCGGCTGGGAGGGGCCGAGCAGGGCCAACTTGGGAAAGTTGGGGCCGGCTCAGTCGGCTGGGATGTGCTGGGGCCAAGCAAGGCCGACTTTTGGAAGTCGGGGCCGGCTCGGCCGACTTGGAATTGCCGAGGCCGAGCGGGCCGACTTAGGAAAGCCGGGACCGGCTCGGCCGGCTGGAAGGTGCCGAAGCCGAGCGAGGCCGACTTGAGGAAACAGAGGCCGACTTGACTGACTTGAAGATGCCAGAACGGAGTCATCTTAAGCTTTTAATTTTATCATAATTACTTTCGTGACTGCATCTGTCGGAATCAACTATTAATTAGAACTGCTTTAGTTGTCATGAATCATGGTAATTAATTGATAATAAGAGACGGACGCGTTCGGTTCTCTCACTCTCGTGCAACCCGTTATTTTATTTGATATGCACAGCCAGCAGCTATACCAGCAATACCTTCTGGGTTTTTTTGCTTCGCCACCATAATTCTTGATGACACACAGTGGGCGGTCCCACATCGTTTAGTCGAACGTCAGCTGGATGCTGGCGTGATTTGGCGCTGTCATCCACGAGCGTTCGGTGTGCATCCCGCCTGCACCGATGGACAATAAACGAGGCCGTGCGGAGAGACCCTGAACTACTACTGTGATTCAGCAGGGAAACACCGAGCGTGGCTAAAGTGAAACAACGGGCAGCAACTACTCCCAATCCTTTTTTCTTCCCGTAGCAATGACTGCACGGGTTTTAATGATCAGTAAAGGGATAGTATATATGATCGCAGCGATGGTTATGCGTTTGTTTTATTTCGTTGTTAGTGGTTTTGTTAGGGAATGAGCACGATGTCCGTAAAGTCCCACATCGGAATGTTAAATAGAGAGATTGAATAATTTATAATAGTAAAATAAAAAAAATAAATATTAATAAAATCTGTGTTGGATAATGATGGTTCAAATTGGTGTAAATTTTGTTCGTGCTATGGGTCTGATATCAAAGCCATACATTAATCGAAAGTGCAAGTATGACAGGGTAAAATGTTATATCAGTAAAAGATTAAAGAGTGGTTGAATAGTTTATAATAGTAAAGCAAGAAAGGATAAATACCAATAGAATCTATTTTGAACCATGATGATCCATGTTAGCCCAAAAAAATAAAATGAGAAGGTCATCAAATGGTTGTGTTTGCTAGACAAATGCAACCTACAAGATATTAAATGAATGTTGGTTATCACTCAGTTCAAGTTTGTTTTATTATATTTGGCATGATACGTTACCTACTAGCTAGTGATGGGTCACGCATTTATTAATGTGGGTGGGATCGATCGTTTCTCCTATGAGATATTTATTTAGAGGTAAATTTATTTTTGATCAAAAAGAAAAAGAAAAAAAAAATAAGCATCATCACTTTGTTTGAAGATTTGCAGTCCAATGTCAGAAGTCCTACATCTTAAAAGCTAAATTGGTGTTTTCTTTAAATCATTGGTCCCGAGGTTTGAGACTCAAGCAATGCCCTTTGTATATAATGAAACCTTAAAAACACTGTTTAAATATTCTAGGATATATTTAGTTCATTAGTATGCAGTAGAAAAAGAATCAGATTTTATTTCTTTATGAATAGGAATACAATTCTGGTTTCTGTACCTGTGTTTGATTTCTGCAAAACTTAAAATAGGAACAGCATTTCGATTCTTATTATTTGTGTTTAGCTCATGGAACAAGGAGAATTGGATTCAACCTATTTTCTATACAAATAAAGGAGATGATATATTGTGCAAGAGATTTAGAACTTTTCCATTGATCGATCAGCTATGTTAGTCAGAGAGGAAGCAAAAAAGGTTGGCGATGCACTTGAAGGCTTTACAAACGAATGCAACAACAAAGGGAGATGATGATTTGTTTAGATGGAGGGCAAGAGCATTGGTCTTAAACCATTGCTTAATGGAAGAGGGGAGGAAAGAGAGTGGGATACATAAAACCTTATAATTACGAGAGCGAATAACATGGCCCGGTCTTGGCTCTCTTATGCAGTGGAGGCTGAGGGTATGTCTAAGGGTATTTTGGCTATTTAGCGTGATTCTGCTGTTACGATTGATGCTTTCCATCAGAGTAACCAGCAGGTCGGTTTTGTTGTCACTGAAGGGACTTCTAATCTTTGGCCTCTATCGGCAGTCTATGCCAGTACGGATTACTGGAAGAGACGGGTCCTTTGGTCTGAGCTACTCTCCCTCCTTGATCAAGGGCTTCCTTCCATCATCGCTGGGGATTTTAACTGTATCACTGAGGCTAGTGAAAAGCGAGGGGGTAGAAGAGTCACTGGCTCAGTGGATATTATTGAATTTACGACTTTTATCAAGTCATCAGGGCTGATGGATCTGGGGTACTCAGGGCCCCAATTCACTTGGTGTAATAACTGGTAGGGGTCTGCTCGTATTTGGGAGAGATTGGACAGAGCTCTTGCCACGGCTTAGATGCTTCAAAAGCATCCGGCTGTTACTGTTACTCACCTCCCCATGATTGCTTCTGATCACTGCCCCATTTTGATTGCTACGGAGGCTGACCAGCATCAGAGGAAGCAGTTTAGATTCGAGCGGTTCTGGACATTCCATTCGGCTGCTCGGACTATCATTTCTCAGGTTTGGCATCTTCCTATTAAGGGTAATGCTGTTTATAGGTTATCTCATCATCTATTGCTAGCTAGGTGCAGACTTTCCAGATAGAACAGACTGGAGGTTGGGAATCTGGTTAGGCAAGTGGAGATGGTTGAAGCCGACATAAGTGCCCTTCAGGTGAAGGAGGACCAGAATGGATTTCTTATGGATGATGATCTCTCTTTGCTGCACGAGAATCTTGCTCTTCACCACTCCCTTCTTCGACAGCAGGAGCTGTATTGGAGGCAGAGGTCCAGGGTTCAGTGGATTCATGAAGGGGATCGTAACACCAGATTCTTCCATAAGGCTACTTTGAGGCATCAGGCTGTTAATAGGATTTGGAGGATAGTTGATGATGAGGGACATCTCCTGAAGGATATCCAGTCTATCTGGACTTAGCTTTTCCATTTCTTTCAGTCTAGATGGTCTGAGTCTACTGGTGATGGTGCTCCGGTCTCTCAGGTATCTGATTTCAGGAAGGTTTCCTCTTCGGATAATGCTATGCTTATCAGGGCGATCACTGGGGAGGAGATTCGTCTGGCCCTTTGGGACCTTGGTCTGGACAAGGCCCCAGGGCCTGATGGGTTTCCACCATTCTTTTTTCGTCACTATTGGGATATTGTTGGGCAGGAAGTGGTTCAGGCTATCCAGATAGTCTTTCAATCGAAACACATTCCTTTGGATTGGAATCGGACTCTTATCACTCTTGTGCCCAAGTGCTCTGATGCTTCTCTCCCTCAACATTTCAGGCCTATCATCTTGTGCACTACTTTGTACAAGGTATGTGCCCGCCTATTAGCTAGTTGCCTTCGCGCGGTGATTCCCCACCTTATTTTAGTGGAACAGGGGGTGTTCATTAGAGGGCATTCCATCTCGGACAATGTCCTCATTACTGAGGAGTTTATGCATGATCTCCAGAGAGCCTCAGCAAGATGGTGTCTTATGGCAATTAAGCTCGATATGGAGAGAGCTTAAGATAGACTGAGTTGGGCCTTCTTGCACAGCTCTCTTCAGGAGTTCGGATTTGACGAGCTATTTATTGAGTGGGTTATGGCATGCATTCAGGGGCCTTCTTTCTCTCTGATCATCAATGGGAATCCGACTGAGTTTTTCCATTCTTCTATTGGGTTACGTCAGGGGTGTCCCTTATCCCTTCTGTTGTTTATTTTGACCGCGGATGATCTTTCTCGAGCTTTCTATCAGGCTCAACAAGAACGGACGATTGTCCCTTTTATGACTGGGGTTGGGGGTCCTTCTGTCTCTCATCTTCTGTTTGCCGACGACTGCATTCTTATGGGACATGCTTCTATTGATAATGCGGCTTCATTTGATTCTATTCTTCAGCGCTATTGTCAGGCATCGGGATAGAAGGTCAATCTTCTTAAGTCTTCTATTTGCTTTAGCCCGAAGACTTCCAGATCTACCAGAGAAGCCATTATTAATTTGTTGGGTATCTCTACTCAGACTGATAGGTTTATGCATTTGGGGATCCCCATGACTGGTAGACGACCCCGTTGTTCTGACTATGTAGATCTAGAGAGGTGGGTTCGCCAGCGCATTGAGGGTTGGCAGGTCATCGGCTTATTTATGATGGCAAGGGTTACCATTATTCGGTTGGTTCTCTCCTTCCTTCCTCTTTATCTGCTTTCGAATGCAGCCATCCCTATTACTTGTCTTAAGAGGATTGAGAGATATTTTAGAGATTTTCTTTGGGCCTCCATGCAAGATGGGCACAACATTCACCTCTTATCTTGGGACATGATTTGTATGCCAACTCAAGAAGGTAGTCTCGGGATCCAATCTCTGCTAGTTAGGCGACAAGCTCTTTTGGCCAGGCATGCATCGCAATTTCTCCTGGAGCCGCATTATCTTTGGAGCTCTGTGATGTGTGCGAGGTATGGTGAGTGGATGTCATGGGTGCATATAGTGCCGCCCAAGGGGTGTTCCTTCTTCTGAAAGGAGGTGTGTCAGTATGGTGAGTCTATCCTGAAGAATATCTTGTCGATGATTGGAGATGATCATTCCATTGATGTTATTCAGGATTCTTTGATTTCTGAGCTCCCTCTATCTCGATGGTCTTCCTTTATTAGTATTGATATCCCCACTGATTTGAGGGTCAAGGATTTGCTTTCATTAGATCCCCATCCTGGAATATCCCCATGGTGATCAGTTTCTTTGGTGAGATGCTCTCTCGGTGGATTCTCTCGATTCCTCTTACCTCTGCCCCCTCAGCTGATGTTAAGTTATGGCAGAGATCTTGTCTTTCTAGGGCCCCTTCTAGGGACCTTATGAAGGTTTTTAGGCCCCTACCTCAGTGCACCAAGGATGCTGCTTGGATTTGGTTGCTTCCCACTCTTCCCCGAGTTCAGTTATTTATTTGGAAGCTTCTATAGGACTATTTTCCGACTTGTGCCCTGCTCTCTCGTCGGGGTCCGCCAATTCAGCCGATTTGCCCTCTATGTAGTTTGAAGGATGAGTCTATGGATCATGCTATCTTTATATGCCCTAGAGCAAGGTGGATTTGGCAATTGATGGGTTATTTTTGCAGAGTGGATGCTTCTGGTTCCCCGCGTTCCCTTTTCCTTCATGATCTTTGGAGGGCCTCTCAACATAAGAGTGGTCTTTGGGCGGTCATGGCTTATCAGATTTGGATGTCGAGGAACCAGCTCATCTTCTCGGAGGACTTTATTTCTTCTCACCGGGTTGTGTGGAAGATTAGATCTTTGACTGTGGATTGCGCCCATGCTTCTCAAGCGGTTGGTTCTGACTCCTCTGGCCTCTGGGGATCCCCTGCTGCTTCGGCAGTGAACCGACATACGGTTTTCATTTCCTGGGAGCCCCCCTTCTGGGTTTGTCAAAATCAACTTTGATGGGAGTGTCTGTGGAAGATATGCTGGCTCTGCTTTCATCATTCGAGGGCCTCAGGGTGATATGTTGGTAGCGGGTGGCTTTGGCACCCTTGATTCCTCCGTTCCTATGACAGAGCTTTATGTTGCGTGGGTAGGCATCTCTTATGCCTATCAGATTCTTCAAGCTCATAGAGTTGTGATTGAGGGTGATTCGATAACGGTCATTCGGTGGCTGCGTAAGGAGTATTTTCCGAAGCCCCCTCTAACCCTATTCTCAGGGACATTTGGTCTATCCTGCATAATGTTGATATAGTCAAGATACGTTACATTTACTGTGAAACTAATTCGGCGGCGGACTGAGTGGCGGCTTCCGTGGCTCGACATGCAGGTTATTGGATATGGAGGCAGGGGGACCCATGTCCTACTATTTTACAGTAAATTTTGTATTCCGATCTATCTGGATTGACTTGTACTAAACTAGTGTAGTTGCCTGCTTGTTTCAAAAAAAAAAAAAAAACATGAAGGATCTTGAGGTCAATGACCATTTGAGAGATTCCATTGAGCTTGGGGTAGTGCAAGGCGAGAGTGCAAGGCTTCTCTTTCGCTAAGAATTTCAGTCAAAAAGCCTCTGCCTCTCGATTGTTTGGCGTTGACACTTCCTTAGACACCACATACATTATCTCTCCGAATGGTGGCACAACTAATGATGGTTGTGGCATTAATGGCGGAGTTGTTTGGTGTCCATGGCAGAAGGAGAAATGGGAAAGGAAGAAGAAAGAGAATACCTTGTACGCCTTCATTGGGGGTGCTTTCAAAGAACGGGAGTCTCCGTTGGGTGAAATATCAATCCTCACAGCATGAGTTTAAAATGACAATAAGAACAAAGACTTCAAAAACCAAATACATAAATAAAAAAATAGATAATCTTCGTTTCCATTCCTTCATCCCACAAGCCAAATATGCCCTTAAATTTTTTTTTTTTTGCACTATATATATTTATTAGGGATAAATATTTTCTTTTTATTTTTAAACAATTTAGGTGTAGTTCCTTAGGTGTTTGCCATTCATGTTTCTACTTAGATAGAGATGGCAATTTTATCCTGATCCAATAGAACTCATCTTGATTTGCTTTAATCAGGTTGAGATTTTCAAGTTTTGACCAGGTTTAAAGCATGATTCGAAGCAAACTAAAAACTTGAATGTTGAAAATAAGATAAGGATGGTGTTATACTCTTTGCCCCGAACATGCCTTGATAGAACTATTATTTTTTCTTCTTTTCGTAGAAATATTATGTTTGTTGTGCAGTTTGTAATAGTAAGAACAATATAATTTTTGTATTTTTCTCATGACGGGGAAGTGAAATTGTCTCTTGATTTTGCTCCCTCGGTCAACTAGACCACTTTTTCTTCTTTTACGTCCATCTCTTCTTTTAGGTAGTGTTTGATAGAAAAAAATATTATCCATGGATAAATATATGGGATAGAGTTTATTTCTTGGCTATTTCTAAAGATATCCCTTGGCTATTCCATTGATCATATCAAATGCAAAAAGGTAAATCCATAGAATAACTTTTTTTTACTTTTATTTGAAGGGATAACTAGCTATTTCTGCATTTTCTAGGAAATAAATTGAGGGGATAACCCATGATTAACTATAGTTAACCATGGATTATCCCTTTGGTTAACTTTATTCAGAGCTATCCCTTAGGTAGTGTTTGATAGAAAAAATATTATCCCTGGATAAGTGTACGGGATAGAATTTATCCCCTGGATATCCCTAGAGATATCCCTTGGCTATCACATTGATCATATCAAATGCAAAAAGGTAAATCCATAGGATAACTTTTTTTTTTTGCTCTTATTTGGAGGGATAATAAGCTATTCCTGTATTTGGGGATAACCCATGGTTAACCATGGATTATCCCTCTGGTTAACTTTATTCCCAGCTATCCTTCATAGTTATGACTTTTGGAAATAAGAAGAGATATCAGAGGATATCTCCTTTTATTTTTTTTATTTCAAACATTACCTTATAGTTATGGCTTTTGAGAATAAGAGGAAATATCTCTGGATATCCTCTCTTATTCCTTATTTCAAGCACTACCTCGAGGATCTAGACTCCATCTAATTAATATTTTAAGAATCCAGACTCCATCGACTGAAAGGTTGTGGGGAGTGGGGGATCTTTTTTGAAAAAAAAAGAAGAAGAAAATATAGTCCGAATAACATCTTCTGGAGTGGAATCTCTTGAATCCGTCCCAGATGACAGCACTAGAAAGACGAGTGCCAATCAAGGGACCCAAATTTCTTTGATAGAAACAAGGACACACATTGGTCCCCTCTTCACTGCACAACTAAGTCTAAATTTCTTTGAAATAACCAAGCTCCAGAACAGTAGACTCGCATCTCATGTTTTACTGACCACAAATTCTAGTTCAAGCTCATCCATGACACAAGAAATCAACTCTGTTCCCATCTTATTACTGTTCTTCTGCAAGGAATTGCATCCACATCCTATCCCACTTTCCATCTCTTTTGCATGGACCAAAGAGAATGACCCGTCCAAGATACAAGGAAGGAAATGAAAACAACAGCCTCATATATTATTATTTTAATAAAATGTAATGTGAAATTTCCAACAAAATGACACATTAGTGATAAAGTCTAGTTAGATTCATCTCTATTTTGTTGCAACTCATGCTATAAAAGATTCATCGGTGCTAACTTTCTAACACCAGCCTCTTATATATTACACCATAAATTAGGATATTTGGAATGGTTTATCAAACTTTGGAAGTTATTTCATAATCAATGCATGGTATGATCGCATAACTTTTAAATATAAACTTAAAATTTTATAATTTTATCATGTCTTCAGCCCAATACCATCGGGTCGAAATGATAGCAAGATTCCAAAACAAATGTATCATTGTATTTTTTTTAAGCCAGTAGTACTTACCATCATTGCTAGAGGGTCAGTGCCAGTGCCAATAATTGGGGATGTACTGTTTTGGCCTGTCACGCACGACCAGGTCAAAATCACGGTGATGCTTTCAACCGCAAAGCATTGGCAGGGCATCAACGTGGAGAGGAGATCAAGCGTTGTATTTATCACTCACCTTAGAATACCATTTGGAGTACTACAATGATGGAAAGAAGCATCAGTTGCCCTAAATTGCCGGGAATTATATTTATCCGTATTCACCTAACTTTGTCAATTTACTCCTGTTCTTGTCGGGTATCTTTCAGTATTCTTTCAACGATATCATTTTTAGTTGAAAGAGACAATACAGCTGGACCACCCCTGGCATATCCTGCAGCGACCCTTCACGGAGGGGTAGTATCAGGGTATACTTCAATTACGGCCCATTCCATGTAGTCTTTTAGTACGTTTTCATAATTCTAACACGTGTTTATTACAATTTTGGCATTTTTTTGGGTCATATTAGAAAGTGTACCATAAATCCAATGCTCGGGTGATTGAGAGCGCATAGACTTAAAAGCGTCATTTCACCTTCTACTTTGAGCAAGCAAGAGGTGAGGCAGAAGACCGATTAACCGTCGAGGAGTCTTTCTTCGAGTGATCAACGAGCTTGAGTTGGATTAGCTTGTAGCCTAAGGCAAGATGAGCGAAAAAGATCTTTGAGAGCTTTCTTATAAGTGCTTCGGCATGAGATTCACTTTGTATTCCTCTTGGGATTGTTATTAATCAAAAAGGTTGGAATATATTTATTCTGTAATGGACTTGTGTTTGGGTGTTTGTTTTGTGGATGTTTGCTATCTTGGAAAGAAGCCTTCTTACACATACGACTAATCTGAAGAGAGGCTGACTTAGTACTCGACATGCTAAGGTCGATCCTCTGCTAGAATATTTTTGTACTTAAAAAAAAAAAGTATGTACCTAGCTGGATGACAAGAGAACGCTTTATGAATTTCATATGATTTTTTTAAAATAAAATATATAATTTCAAATGATGAAATAGCAATTTTCACTTTAAAAATTGCTGAAATAATTTTTAAAAATAGCTACATCGTTCCTAAAAAATCATTCACTCCTATGCTCTTTTTCTTGGTCAAAGGACATCATTTTAAAAAATAGCTCTAAAATACAACCTTATATGCTGAAATAATTTTTTTTTTATTTTTTCATGTTTATTTTTTAAAAAATAGAATAAAATTTTAACTAATTTTATTGAAGAAAAACTAACATCCGGTTATTAGATAATGGCTAATTTGGTTTGTTATTCTATTCTCCATCAAATATGAGATGGAATAAATTTTATGTTCTTTCTCCTCTCTTATCTTTTTTTTTTTTTCATATCCTATGATATGTGCCCAAACACAATACATTCCAAAAAGTATTTACTGATGACTCTATCCCTCCTCATAGGGTTGTCAGGATAGCTTCTTCTTTATCAGCTGAGTACACTCTCCATCGTGCTGTTCTTGATTCTGATAGTCCTGGCCTCTGGAGCTCCCATGCTGCCTCGGAAGCGCACCGGCGTACGGTCTTTATATATTGTGAGCCCCCTCCTCTAGGGTCTATCAAAATCAATTTTGATGGAAGTGTTCGCAGGAGATCCGCAGGTTCAGCTTTCGTGATTCGAGGGTCGAATGGTGAGATGCTGGCTGCTGGTGGATTCGGCCTTCTTGATTCCTCGGTGCCACTAGCTGAGTTGTTTGTCGCTTGGGTTGGTATATCCTGTGCTATTCGCTACCTGGGTGCCCGAAACCTTATTATTGAGGGGGACGCTATGACTGTGATCCGTTGGCTCTGTCAGGACCACAGCGATCATCTGCCCACCAACCCCTTGATGTACGACATTCATTCTCTTCTTCAGGGTGCTTCATGTGTTCAGATTCGGCACATCTATAGGGAAGTCAATTCAACGGCGGACTGGATCGCTGCAAGGATGGCCCATCACTCAGGCTTTTGGAGCTGAAAAGTGGGAGATCTTATCCTCTTGTTTTAACCCAAATTTTGTAATCTGATATATCGGATTTGACTCACCTTAGAATGGTGTGATCATCCGTTTGTAACAAAAAAAAAAAAAAAGAGTTTGGCAAGACTCAGCTTATATCAAACTTTTTATATGCATGACAGTGAAATATTCTTACATATATTGCCAAGATGGTGACGTAGAATTGTTATTGTAAAAATAGACTGGGTATCAATATTAAAGCAATGCTTCAATGTATCTTAAGGTATCCTAGCATAAGGAACTTATGATTTGTATTTTTTTTCTTTTTGCTTTTTTAAGGAGTATAATTAATTTATCAAATGACATGATATTAGAATAATTACTCCAATGAAGACTTATGGATTTTATGCAACTTAAAAATAATTATACCTAAATTCTATTATATATTATTATATTTATGTGTATTCAAATTGATGGAAGTTGTGCCCTTGCTTGCCGAGTGTTTATGGGTATAATTATAATATTTCAAATAAATTTATATCGATTGAAAAATAAAAGTTTTAAAAAAAGCTCATCTTCTAACAATTAATTTATACTTGAATTTTTTAAAAACATATGGATTCAGTCTTTAATAAATTAATTGAATTCGTATGTAGGTTTTAGCATAATGGCCAGTATTATGTTATTTACTTGGCGTAGGAGTATTTATCGTTTTGCCTCACACACAAAAGACTAAATGGGAAAGGAAAGTTTGTTGGAGGCTACTATACCACTCATCAGTGCCAATAAAGCTTAGTCTATAAACAAATGTTGTGCATCCTTTAATTTGTAACATCACCAGCCATCCACAAGGCCTGATGGTTGTTTTGCAGTCGTGAGGTTGCACGGAGTCTCCAACCATGGTTCTTCTACCAACGCATTCCAAGGCGTCAGATCGAGACGAGGAGTGCTAAACTAATCATAGGACAATAAATCACTGGAAGTGTTTGGTGGCCATAGGTTGGTTCATTGAGGAATTACTTACATCGTGAGCAATAAATTATTGGAAGTTTTGGGTGGCCATATATAGATTGGTTCATTGAGGAATTGCTTACATCGTCAGCCTGAGAGCTTCTCTAGTCTCCATCAACTTGGGAGCATCCGCGTTCACGAGAGAGCTGTAAAGTGCTAGACGGACCCCACGCCCAAGAGACTGATCAGACTGGCAGTCAATTAAATAGCATGCAACGATACGTCTACATCGTAGAGGGTTTGAACTTTGAAGGTCTAGAAAAGTGGTAAGCTCCCCTGAAATGGAATTAAAGATATCCTCATCCAACGCAAAGTAACGATAAGGCTTGATTTTGGACCTCACTAAACTCTAGGCTTTTCGTTTTTTTTTTTTAAAATATTAAAAGGTGATTTGAAAACTGGTATCACGTGAATCTCTAATCTGTTGTCTATGACACTAGGAGCTCGATTCTTTATTCAAGTTATTTAAAAAATAGCTTTCTCTATCCCTTTCAAGCCAATACTTTTGTATATATAAACTGGGTGACTCTTGACATTGCTTATCATTCAGAATTTTTTTTTTTATGTCTTTTCTTCTTTTTGCTTCATCAGGCTCTTAACAAAATATTCTGTTGTCTGGTTTAATGGGTTCTATCTATATTATAGTGCGATTTTTTGAGGCTATAGCTCTTCTGCTGATTCTATTATATTATAGCCCTTTTGGGATTGAGTTAAAAGAAAAGAATATATTATTTATCATCAAATAATTCTATTGTCTAGACTGACTTTTATACAAATGTCTAAACAAATCCAGTTAAAAAGTCTTAATTGAACTTATATTTTGCATTAGTATTGTATAAATAGCTATCTACTAGACTTCATTCAATCTCCTAAGGTTTTTAAATATTCCTTGCCAATTCATTAATTATTTGTACAATACAGTAATGAAACAAGTTCATCGGAAAATGTTGGTGGTAAGTTTCTCATTAGTTGATATTATAATTTTTTTCGACAAACTAATATAAATGAAAGACCATCTACTTTAAAGCGTATTATAAATGTGAGCTTTGGAATAAAATTTGTCATATCTTGATGCCAAGCAAGAGGATTTCATCTAAAGGACTATTAAAGTATATTGCCCATTACTAATAATTTGATAACAATCCTAGCTCTTTTTAAGTAAGACCTCTCAGCCTTACACGAGAAGTTATTCAAGAAGAGGTATATAATGGCCTTCACCCTAGAAGCAACTCTCAATAAATAGAGAAAATTCAACTAGTCCAACTAAAAATTTCTGTAGCAATCGAATTGTATTATTTGGCTAGTGCAAGACTTCCACCTCATCTCGTCCCTCACACTCATCGGTGGCGAAAGGCCGGCCACAAGGCCTGACCAGCTTGGAAAATAAGCTCCTTGTCTTTGGGTTTTATTTGATAAATAAATTCTTAAAAAAGCTTTTTCATATGAAAAAGGCTTTTTGATTCTGATTATGTTCGATTGCCATGTCTGATGGGAAAGAATCTGTGTACGAGCAAATACTAGCATATCGTAATACGCAGCGGAATAATAAATAAAAATGCGCAAACCACACAATCACAGAAACACCAAGATTTACGTGAAAAATCCCTTCAAGATAAAGGAAAAAAAACCACGGGCAAGCCAGAGAAGAAGATCCACTATAAAATAATAAATATCCAAGTCTCAAAGTCCCTTGCCAGAACTTGAGAAACAATCACAAGAGAATAATAGGGATATAAGGATTACGTCACCGAAAAATACGGTCTCATGCGTTACCTCCTTATTTTCTTCCCTTCTCTTCTTCTTCTTCTCTTGTTTTTCTTCTGCAGCACCTTCACGTGATTCCTGGAGTGAAAGTCCTCCCATGTAGTCAAGCACCAAGCAACAACCCTTCCTTCTCTTCCCCTAGCAATCCATGCTCCTAGAAAAAAGAAATACCTGCTACATGCTTCTCCTCTTTTTTCATACGACTGCTTCTTTAAAAAAGAGAAAACCAAAAAAGGAAGGCGGTTGCTCCTTTTATAAAAGAGTGAGAACAAATCCTTGTGGAAAAAGGAATAGCGCTCCCTTTTGCCCTAATGGGCTGAATAAGTGGGCCATGGGCCCAACAACCTCCCCCTTCAGTCCATAAGGGAGGCTGTCTCATGCTTCCTTAGTATGAAATCATGCCGACCAGCTGTCGGCATATCTCTTGCCTTTCTTTTGATAAGGTCTTTGTCAACATGTCTGGCCCATTTTTATTTGTGTGAATTTTCTGAAGCTGTAACTGCTTCTCTTCAAACACATTTCGAATCCAGTGGTATCTCACATCTATATGCTTTGACTTGAAATGAAAAGTTGGGTTCTTGCACAAGTGGATGGCGCTCTGGCTGTCACAATGTACCACATAATTTTTCTGTTTCAACCCCAATTCATGTAAGAATTCTTTCATCCACAGCATCTCCTTACAGACCTCGGTAGCAGCAATATATTCTGCCTCTGTGGTAGAGAGAGTTACACACCTTTGCAATCTGGATTGCCATGACACAGCTCCCCCTGCAAAAGTAAGTATGAAACATGATGTGGACTTCCTTGTATCAATATCTCTCGCCATATCTACATCTGTGTAACCAATCAGCACAGCTGGACACCCCCAAAGCTTAAACAAACTTTGGAGCTTCCTCTGAGAGATCTGAAGATCCACTTCACTGCTGCCCAATGCTCTTTTCCTGGATTTGCAAGAAATCTGCTAGCAACATCCACTGCATATGCGATGTCTGGCCTCGTACAAACCATCGCGTACATCAAACTTCCGACTGCTGAAGCATAAGGAACCTTCTTCATTTTCTCCTTCTCCTCATCACTTGAAGGACTTTGCTCTGAGCACAACCTGAAGTGACCTGCAAGAGGAGAACCAACTGGCTTTGCATTGATCATACTGAACCTATCCAATACCTTCTCAATGTACTTTTCCTATGACAACCATATTTTCTTGATTCTTCTATCACGGGAAATCTGCATACCCAGTATTTGCTTTGCTGGTCCCATATCCTTCATTTCAAATGAATTGCTCAACTCCTTCTTCAACCTGTCAATCATAGACATCTTTTCCAAGAATAAGCATGTCATCAACATAAAGTAGGAGTATGACAAAATCCTCACTAAACCATTTGATATACATACAATGATCTGAAGCCATTCTTTTGTATCCATTTTCAGCCATAAATAAATCAAATTTCTTGTACCACTGCCTTGGAGCTTGCTTCAGCCCATATAAGCTTTTTTTCAATCTGCAGACAAGATTTTCTTTACCTTTGACTTTGAAGCTTTCTGGTTGCTCCATATATATTTCTCCTCCAAATCACCATGAAGAAAAGCTGTCTTCACATCTAACTGCTCAACCTCCAAGTCTAGACTAGCAGCAATACCTAGAGCAACACGAATTGAAGACATTTTAACAACAGGAGCAAAAATCTCTTCAAAGTCAATACCTTTCTTTTGATCAAAGCCTTTCACAACCAATCTGGCCTTGTACTTTGGTTGAGAACAATACTGTTGAGTCTTTAACCTGAAAACCCACTTGTTCTTTAAAGCCTTCCTTCCTCTTGGTAGTTCCACTAAATCATATGTGTGGTTCTTCTGTAAGGCATCAATTTCTTCCAGCATACCTACTAACCACTCCTTTTTCTGCTCACTTTCAACTGCCTCCTGGTAACATTCTGATTCACCTGCATTAGTAAGCATTATATATTCATCTGTAGAATACCTTTTGGAAGGTTGACATTGTCTGATAGATCTTCTCAGCTGAGGCTCTGTAGGAGGTTGCTCCTGATCTCCTTCCTGCTCAACATGTCCTACAGGTGAGTTAATATCTGCTCCTGCACTATTTTCTTGCACATCTCCCCTATCACCCTGATTTACTAGAGGAGTAACTGGATCACAGTCTGTTAATCCTCCTGCAAAAGACTTGACTGACACCTCCTTCTTGAAGTCTTGAAGGGTTTGATCTTCAAAAAATACCACATCTCTGCTTCTGAATACCTTCTGCTTTTCTGGATCCCAAAGTTTATAACCAAACTCATCATGTGAGTAACCAAGCAAAGCACATTCTTTTGTCTTACCATCCAGCTTGGACCTCTCAATGTCTGGAACATGTGCAAATGCACGACAACCAAATACTCTCAAGTGCTTATAAGAGACATCTTTTCCTGACCATACACGCTCTGCAACATCACCATCTAGAGCTGTACATGGTGACAAGTTTATTACATCAACCGCTGTCTTCAATGCCTCATCCCAAAATCTTTTAGGTAACTTGGACTGTGAAAGCATACATATGATCTTTTCCATGATAGTGCTGTTCATTCTCTCTGCAATTGCATTATCCTGAGGAGTACCAGGAACTGTCATCTCATGTTGAATGCCATGTGATCTGCAATAATTATCAAATAACCCTGTGTACTCACCACCATTATCTGACCTTATACATTTCAGTTTCTTTCCTGTCTCTCTTTCAACTCTGGCATGAAACTCTTTGAAGACATTAATAACCTGATCTTTGGTCTTCAAACCATAGACCCAAACTTTTCTGAAAAAATCATCTATAAAAGTGACAAAATAAAGTGCACCACTGATGCCTGAAACATTAACTGATCCACTATGAGTTTTTGTCCTCAGAGGACCACAAACATCTGTATATATACGATCCAAAACATGCTTTTTTCTAGATAAAGCAGGACTAGCAAAAGAAACTCTATGTTGCTTGCCAACCAAACAATCAACATATGGGTTCAGATGTACACCTTTAAAGTCTGGTAGAACTTCTCCTTTGGAAAGAACTTGCAGCCCCTTCTCACTCATGTGTCCCAGTCGTTTATGCCACAACTTCATGCTGAAGTCGTTCTCTGTAACATTCAACTGTTCATCATAAGCTTTAGCCTGCAACCTGTATAAATTGTGACATTTCTTCGCACTGGCTACAACAAGTGAACCTTTACTGAGCTTCCATTGCCCTTTATGAAATCTGCTATCAAAGTCTTCATCATCAAGTCTTCCAACTAAGATTAAATTTAGCCTCAAGTCAGCTACATGCCTTACATCCTTGAGCACCAACTTACAGCCAAGATTGGTCTTCATGTGAATGTCACCCATGCCAATGATGTCTGCTGTGCCTTGATTTCCCATCTTGACAACACCAAAATTTTTAGTCTTATATGTAGAAAAAAACTCCCTCCGTGGTGTAGCATGATAAGAAGCACCTGTGTCAATCACCCACTCATGATTCTGACACTCACATGAGAAGATACCATCAGAAGTAGACAAAATCAAATAATCATCACTCTGCACAATAGCTGTGATATTCTCCTTTGACTTGTATCCTCCACTTCTTTTCCGTTTTTCTTACTCTTCTTAGGCTTCTTATACTGATTCTTGTAGTGCCCTTTCTCACCACAGTTATAGCAAGTAATATCTTTTCTTGACCTTGATTTGCTTCTATCCTTGTATGAATTGTTTCTATTTCTAGACTTTGACCGTCCTCTATTCTCTGAGACAAGTGCCTGTGAATCAATCTGAGAAGTTGCTGAATTTTTCCTTCTTAACTCCTCATTCAACAAACTGCCTGTTACTTGACTCATGGTGATAACACCGTCTGGGGCAGAATTACTGAGGGAAACTACCAGTGTCTCCCAACTTTCTGGCAATGAACTGAGAAGTAACAATGCCTGCAACTCATCATCAAGAGACATTTTCATAGAGGATAACTGATTATTAATACTCTGCATTTCATTCAAATGCTCAGTAATAGAAGCACCCTCTTTATATTTCAGATTCACTAGTTTTCTGATCAAGAAAGCCTTGTTGCCAGCTGTTTTTCTCTCATATAGACTTTCTAACTTTTTCCAAAGAGAGTTTGCAGAAGTCTCAGTGGAAACATGGTGAAAGACACTATCATCCAACCATTGCCGAATAAAACCGACTGCCTTCCGATCTAACATGATCCAAGCATCGTCTGTCACTGTAACGGGCTTTGCTTTGACTCCTTTTAAAGGTCCATATAAATTCTTGCAATATAAGAGGTCATCCATCCTTGATTTTCATATCATCAAATTGTTTCCGTTCAGACTGATCATGCGGGAAATATTACCGGCCTCCATGCTCGCACACAAAAAAAAAATTCACAGGCTCTGATACCAGTTGATGGGAAAGAATCCATGTACGAGCAAATACTAGCAGACCGTAATACGCAGCGGAATAATAAATAAAAATACGCAAACCACACAATCACAGAAACACCAAGATTTACATGAAAAATTCCTTCAAGATAAAGGGAAAAAAAACCACGGGCAAATCAGAGAAGAAGATCCACTATAAAATAATAAATATCTAAGTCTCAAAATCCCTTGCCAGAACTTGAGAAACAATCACAAGAGAATAATAGGGATATAAGGATTACGTCACCGAAAAATACGGTCTCCTGCGTTACCTCCTTATTTTCTTCCCTTCTCTTCTTCTTCTTCTCTTGTTTTTCTTCTGCAGCACCTTCACGTGATTCCTGGAGTGGAAGTCCTTCCATGTAGTCAAACACCAAGCAGCAGCCCTTCCTTCTCTTCCCCTAGCAATTCATGCTCCTAGAAAAAAGAAATACCTGCTACATGCTTCTTCTCTTTTTTCATACGGCTGCTCCTTTAAAAAAGAGAAAACCAAAAAAAGGAAGGCGGTTGTTTCTTTTATAAAAAAGTGAGAACAAATCCTGGTAGAAAAGGAGTATCGCTCTCTTTTGCCTTAATGGGCTGAATAATTGAGCCATGAGCCCAACAACTGTCTTTCTACAAAAAAACGTGGAGAAAATTTTTTTAATCCTTTTGATACTTGGTTGAAGTTCTCATTTTGATCAATGAAAAGCCTCGTTCTCAAAAGCATTTTTGATCCTTTTGATACTTGGTTGAAGTTCTCATCTTGATCAATGAAAAGCCTCGTTCTCAAAAGCATTCATCTTAGGGACTTCGTTTGCTAAAATGAGAGCTCATGGTAGAAAAAAATGGCTGCTTTGGGCGGGGGGGGGGGGGGGGGGGGGGGGGGATTGAGGTGTGGGGTGGGGGGTTTTGAGGCCTTGGCGAGGGATGGGGCATGGGAAAGGGCTTCCGGTCCGGGTACGGCTCCTACGGAGGCCGACGCCAGTAAAGCGAATTCGTGCAATCAGAGTAATCCATGGCATTCCCGGCGACATCGACGGTCGTCCTTCGTCCGTGGTCCTTCTGTGACAGCTCATCCGACAGGACGCCTCAGCCTTTTTCCTTTCCCAGCGCTTCTATCTATACTCTTAAAAAAAAAAAAAATTAAAAAAAAAAAGAGTCATACGGATGAGGACATCCATGGAAGGGACTTGGGAGAAGACTAAACATTGCCCCCAAATCACAGCTGTGAATTTTTATAGGCTCTGTCTGTATGTCTCCAATGGCATGCTAGCCTTTTTGTCACTGCCTGGTCCGAATCAACTCCATAATTATATATATATATATATATATATAAAGAGAGAAAAAAATATGAGAGGCTTGAGGATAATTTAATTATTATCATTAGTTAATCGGCTAAACTGATTCCTACCATCTAGCTTTCAGTTGGATCCTTTGATCAAAGAGAGGATCGGTCTCTTCACTCCTTCGAACATGCAATTTTTCTAATAAATTGGTATCATTGCTGTGCAGCAAAAGAACAATATCATTACTAGCATTAATAACAATGAGGCAATAGCTAGCTGATTCACATCAACAACAATAAAAGAGCATCACCTTAGTCAACCTTATCGGATAAGGGACAACACCTTTGCTGCCTTAGCAGCAGAGGAGCAACGGCATCTTAGATTCAAAATTAAAAGAAAATGTTATCACAGCATCAGTAGTAGAGCCATCGCTTCAAAAGAAAATCTCAGCAATAAGAGTCGATCTCAGCTAGTGGCTTCATGAACTGCCATTTGATGACATTTATAATAGCCCATAAAAAAGTACCTAAAGCTTTTCTTCTTTTACTATTCCAGCTATGCGGACAATAAGCTAGCACCAATTACCAAAAAACCATCCCTATAAATCAAAACAAGGTTGAACAATTAAGATTTGTTAATTAAAAAAAAAAATACTGCAGCAATTTCCATTTATCTACTGATACATACATACAGAGCGTCAATCAGAAGTCCCAATCCTAACCGACCTTTTTCACCATCAGATTTTCAAAGTGAGCCCGAATCCAACCCTTCTCTTTCCCTTTGGTTTGGGAGACTGATAATGGCTTTCGTTCTCTCAGTTAAAACCGGGCAATCTTGATGGCAGCTTTCTGCGTCACTTCACTGCAGCGAGGTGGGCTCCATTGTTTCCCAAGAAGGAAGAGGCCAAATTGAAGCTGTGGACAACACGGATGCCTTTTTCCTCCTGGCATCAGCCTTCCAATGGGCCAGTGGGACTCTCGCCAGACAGCAACATGCCTCCAGCTGGGACTGGCCACTGTCCTGGAGCTAGCTGGTCGCAAGCTTACACCACTTCAACTTCAATGGAGAGAGATAATATTTGACCCTTGTGACTCGTCCACTGCTGTAACCTTTCGTCATTCACTGTGCACTCCAGCTATCTTCTCGCGGAAAGACGACCGTCTCCGTACGGAGACCAGATCCCTCACGAGGACACGACAGTCTCGCGAAATCATATTCTTGCAGGGAAAAATAAGCGTACGTACGTGGTCGGAGGCAGAAGTATGAGGCCTTGTTTCAGGGTTGAGTGCAGGGGGCACACCATGGATGTTATTGTTCACGTGCGGCAGGCAGCATCGATGGCTGTATCTCTCCAGCAATAAGTGTCGACGGATGAGAGCTTCTCAAATGATCAATGTAGTCTCCCTCGCTAACAATGACTGGCTCCACTCAATCATTCAGTGCATGCATGGGTAGTCATTAATCTCTATGATGAACTAATGAGCATCAACAAGGATATTCCTGAAACTTGATGCTGATCATGCATGGTAAAATTAATCACGCATTCTAAGTTCGTTCTCCAAAAAAACTTATAGAGAGGAGGAAGCTTTAACCGTGGAATGAAACGTACGTATATGCCTAACAAGTGAAAGAAGGGATCCTCGAAGGAGAGCTAGAATGGAGATGTGAAATATAGCCCGTGAAGGCCTGACGTAAATCTCAAGAACATTCAGATGAAAAATTATCTTTTTACTGATTTTTTGAGTGATATATTTGCTTATTGGAGCATGTTTGAACTTTTTTTTTCAAAAAAAAAAAAAAAAAGCTGTCTCTGAAATGAAACTATCAATCCCGAGTCCTACTCTCATATAAAATTACTCATAATTCTAAAGGAAAGTTGTGTAGAAATATTACCCTGCCCTTCCCTTATCCTCGGCATGTGGTTACGCCAAAGCTTAAACGGCAAAAGAATGTGAAGTCCAGCGTCGCCGTTTTCTCAACCACCTTATCCTCACCGACCGCAGACCACCTTTTCGCTCCTCCGGCCTCGATGGTGTCCGCTGATGTTGCTTGTCTGCCCGTCAACGTCCTCACTTCAACGCTAAGCCTTCACTTTTACCGGGCGATGCCTGCCACCTTCTTAGGAAGAAAATGCAAGATAAGCCATATATTTGAAGGAATTTTTAATGGTTGTATATATGAAATTCTGGATGTTAATATAATAATAAAATAAAAATTTATCATCATATTTTTTTCATCATGATTTATATAAGAAGATTTGAAAGTATTCACCGTGAAAAGATCTAAATCTTCATCTTCTTGCTCGTTTAGTGTTCTTAGTGAAAAAAACCAATCGCAACATCTAAAAAAAAGAAAAGAAAAGAAGGAATCCAGTCTATTTATAAAGAAATCTTATTAAATCCTTCCATCATAGATCACTATTGGTCTTTAAGCCTATATAAATTATCAACCATATCAATCAATAAAAAGTATGCTCAAACCAAATGGATCACAATTTTAAATAACATGGGCCAATCCAATTTATATCATTGGACTAAATTTGTTCATATAGTTTTATAAAATTAAAATTACAACAATTAATGATACCCACATATGAAAATTTTCTAACATTCTCCTTCTTGGCAACATTAATTATAGCTAATTAAGTTTTAAAAATATTTATCTATCAAAAAAATGCTCAAACTAAACAATTAAACTTAATACAGCCATAAATTTTGAAAACATTTGATCGACATTTTAGAAAGCAATCTCATCCTATAAAAGTTACCAATACTGAATCATGGCAATCGTTATGCCTTTTATTGATATAGGATTAATTTATGGTTATATATGCTAATAACTTCCCCTAACATGGATCATGATATAGTAGTGCGGCAAGAAAATACGGCAAGAAAACAACACGCCAAATGTGATCCTATCATTGCTATTCTCTCTATCGATCTACTAAATGATTTCTTATAAAACTTCATGCTCCAACTAAAGTTAGAGGGCATTTGTAAAATATTTAGTATGTCTCTCATAAAATACTTCAAGATTTTCTTTATAACGTCACTAAGAGACATACCTAACTAACACTCAAGACACCGAATCTCAAATTTTTAATAATGTGCATATATAAATAAAAGCAATATGTGATCAATAAAATAATGATAATCATTATATATCATATAAATATATCCAGAAAACAAAATGGGTGCCATGGTAACATATGCAATAAGTCAACTTGTGAGAATTCAATAAATACAATACACTTCCACTGACCAAGTATATCAAAAGATCCTCAAACATTCATATTGTTAACATGTTTTATATCTAAATAAGTCAATGACTTATTTAATAAATTAGTAATCATGCCTTTTCATACCAATGTACTTAACAATAATGTCTTTTTTCTTTATTAATTTTGACTATGCGATATTTAATCTCCATATGCATGATCCATTAGCATTTTATATATTATTCTTTGAAAAGAACACAACATGATTGTTACCATAGTAATTTTTTTTCTAAGATGAAATAAATAATAGTAAGCCCAAAGTCAAATCCTTTAGTTATATAACCAGCGTTGCAGCTTTATAGCATATAATAAATATAGCCCACATAATACAAGAAGCCATGACTGTTTTTCCAACACACATACAAAATATAGCTCCTCTAGCTAATGTAAAAATATAGCCTATAGTAGATTTTATATCAACAAAACAACTATCAACATTTGAATCTAAGTAATTAGCTACTAAAGATTATTCATGTTCCTAGAGACTAGCCTAAAACCTTTTGCTCTTTTCAAACACCTTATCACTATATTGACAGTATTTCAATGTTCAAACCAATGTTTAATAAATATTTGTCAAGAATACACACTGCATAATCAATGTCTAGTGCAAACCTATTTATACAATAAACTACCGATTACACTAGTGTAAAGTATATTCTTTATTAACTCTCTCTCAAAATCATTTTGGAGTACTAGTTCAAACATGATATATCACCTTTTACAACAAGTGCATCCCCTAACTTACAATTCTATATATAAAACCTATTAGGCACACAATAAATATAGGTTCTTTAAGAGAATCCTAACATACCATGAGATCTATCCCTATCGATCTCAATTCTAAAAATAAAAGACAAGACACTAAGATCTTTTAAATTAAAAGTCTTAGATCATAACTACTTGATCTTATGTAGCAAATCAAAATCACTAGGCCAAATGTCATCTACATAAAATACAAGGAAGATGAATCTACTCCCACTAATACAGTGGTATATAGACACTGATCAATCATATCCTTCAAGATAACCATTTAAAGGTTATTTTATATCTACTCAATGAAACTATAAATCAAAATAAGCCACCAATGTCATAATGGTCTTACAAGAATTCTTTGGAAGATAGATTAGAGAGTCTTATTATAATCATCCAAAATAATATATCTTCTTTGCTTAATAGAAACCCTTATAGATGCCTCTACATTGGTCTTTTCCAAATGAAACATTTTAACAAAAGCAAGACCAAGGAGAAGGGGTTTGATTTATGTTGTCTATGATATACTATCTTTTATAGGTGTAGGCATAACACCTTCATGCAATAATGGCAAAGGAAATATAATACATTCATTAGGCTCTCTTATTAATAGTTTGACAACTTACAATATAAGCAATATCAAGCTATTTCATTTTCATGAACTTGACACTCTCAGTGTCATACGTAGGATAATTAAATTTGCATTCCTTAAAATATTTTGGATACCTAGTAAAATAACAATGGGTAGTCCAAAGGTGAGTTTTTTCTCAAAAGGATTGTAAACCCTAACCTTAGCAAAATAACTCCAAGTACAAAAATGGTTTAAAGTAGATCTTTTTTCTTATCTATAACTAAGAAGTATGTTATGAATAGACTTATTGAACACTCTATTAAGTATATTCAAAGCAGTCTTAATGGTCTCATCCCAAAATAAACACAGAAAAGTTAAACATGATTATCATACACCTCATCATATCCTAATTATACTCTTTAGTTATATCATTCAAACCAAAATTATCAAATATGGTATACTAGACTACAGTCCCATTTTTTTGTAAGTACTTAGTAAATCATTTTATTTACTCTCTTATTATAGTATGTTTATCATAATACTTACTATTCTGAATCGACATCACAATTTTGATTTTTTTTAATTGGCTCACAAGGTTAATCCATGGTATCATCCGCTGCACGCCGGTTGCTAACCACAACAATGGTCACCCATCATGCATAGCCTATCGCGAAAGTCCATTAGGGAAGAGAAAGGAACGACTACGATTGGATGGTCTTAGGAGGAAGCGGAATATTTTTTTATTTTGTACTGCAACTAATTTGGGACGTGGCATCTGTGCACCGACGATCGGTCTGTGCACAAGCAAAGCACTATTGATCGGGGTGCTATCGAGGTTGGCCAAAATAGGAACATAGTTGTGGGAGCAGGAAGAAGGGAACGAGAATTTATTTATTTATTTTAATAAAACTAATCCAACATTAGGCAAAAACCTGATTAAGAAAAATCAAATTCAGAGATCTTTAAGATTTCAGCTCAAACAATCTAGGATTATTTAAATTAATTCATAAATGTGATCACAATAAAAATTCATATATGATCAATCAGACATAAAAAAATATTCGACATAAAGTATGAAATCATATTGCTATTATAGAAAACACTTGAGTTATAAATCACATATGCTTATTTTGATACCACATGAAGGAATTTTTAAAAATCAAATATACAAAATTATATAACACTAATATAATAATAAAATAAATTTTAAAATTATATCTAATTTCAATATGATTTATACTAGAAGATTTAAAAGCATTCACAATGCAAAAGCCTAGATATTCCTTTTCTTACTTCTCTCTTAGGTGGTGTTCTTAATAGAAAAATTAATCACAATATTTAAGAAGAAAAGAAAAAATTTAAACTATTTATAAAGAAACTCTAATAAACTCTTTCACTAGGATCATTATTGGTTTATAGGCGCATATAAATCATCAACCATATTGATTAATAAAAAGGTACATTTAATTCTAAGCTAAATGAATTATAATTTTTAATAACAATGAGCTTATTTGGCTTATATTATTAAATAAATTTTAATCAATTAATTTTATAAAATTAAAATTAGAATAATGCAAAATATCAAGATATGAAAAATTTACAATAGCATTCTCTCCCCACGAGCAAAAGATTGGCCACCCTCAAGTCTCACCCGAGTCTCACCCACGACTGCTTTCATGCACATAATTTCCAGAACAGACTTCGTTGCTGCTGCATCACCATCACGTAAGCCGTCAACTATCAGCAGGTGATGCTTCAGAAGGTGGCATAGCCCACATGTTTGTAGAGCCTGGTGTGGTACTCCAAAGCTTAAATCCTAGGGTGGAGGTTTGTAGGCTCCACAAGGTTAAGGCCCAGGTTGTTGGGTCTTGGGGGGGCTAGTCTATCATTGGGCTGGGTTTGAGCCCAAGGTGTGGGTTGATCCAAGGAAATTTTTTAGGATTTATTATCCATATAATAAGGCGCCGGTTCATGTGTGGTGCTGATTTTATTTTGGTGGCCGTAATGGGGGCGGGTTATATATAGTCATGTAACGATGATGATTATAGATGAATGAAAGAAACCCTTTTTCTCCCTAGAATAAGCTATCCCTTCTCTTCCTTATCCTCTCTTTCTCACATATAGATGCCCTAGGTTTCTAGGGTTTTATTGCTGTCATCTCTGCCCTAGCCATCTTCTTGGAGCCGCCTCTCTCAAGGAAGGAGAAGGAAGAAACCCTAGCAGTACCTTCTCCTTGGGTAGCGTCTCTTGATTTTCTGGATCAGATCTGAAGGTTCACGTGAGGAAGAAGAGAGGCCACGACCCTCTCTTACAATCTTGGGGCGCAAGAAACCAAAGAAAATCCTAGTTGCTAATCAATCTGGGAAGATTACCAAGATCAAGATCCAAAATTCTGCTGCAGAATTTCAGCAAGGGATATCATATCGCTTCCGCATCTCCACATGACTTGGGGCTGGTCGAATGCGTGCTATGCTCCAAGGGTAGAAAGAGAACGATCCACCCTTCATTTGGTATCAGAGCCTCGGTGATTTGGTGGAGAAAAGATTGGATCTTGGGCGTTTCTTGGTAAGATATCAAACCAGAAATTTCTGCAGCAAGTTTAATTTTCTGTTTTTGTTGTGTGCATTGTTTCTTGGTTGGATATGACATCTAGTAGCTTTAAATTCGATTTTGAAAAGTATGATGGCAAGGAAAACTTCACCCTATGGCAGCAAAGGGTGAAGGATTTATTGGTACAGCAAAGGATTTATAAGGTCTTGGTGAAACAAAGACCGGATAATGTAAGTCGTGAGGATTGGGAGGAGTTAGAGGAGATTGCATTTAGCACAATCAGGATGTGCTTGGCTGATCAAGTATTGCCGAAGATTTGCATGCAGACCATGGCAAGGGAGCTTTGGGAAACTTTAGAGAACACTTACATGGGAAAGAGCATGACAAACAAGTTGTGGTTAAAGAAATAGTTGTACAGCTTGAGAATGCCTGAGGGAGGAGATCTTGTGGCCCATATTCAGAAATTCAATCAAGTGTGCTCAGAGGTGATGAGCCTTGATGTGAAGATTGATGAAGAAGACAAGACCCTCATCTTGTTGTGTTCACTACCCAATTCCTATGATGGTCTGATTACAACCTTGGTGTATGGAAAGGAGACCCTGAATTATGAAGAGGTTGTGGGGGTGCTGAGATCAAACCAGCAAAGAGAAAAGATTCGCATAGAAAACTCTAACACAGAGGTACTTGCTGTGAATGAGAGGCAAGGAAGACCCTGGGAAAAGGTTAGAGGCAAGTCCAAAGGCAGATCTAAGTCTCGGGGCAAACAGAAAGCATGGAAGTGTTACAAGTGTCATCAGATTGGTCACCTGAAGAAAAATTGCCCACTTCTGAAGAATGAGAAGGGGAAGGGCATTTCCAAGGGAGGTTCAGCCAGTAATGGTGGTGCAAATTCATCTGAAGATAGTGAAGATGATGTACTGGTAGTTTCAGATGGGACCAAGAAGTGTGATAGTTGTTGGACACTTGACTCAGCATGTTCTCACCATTATACTTCGCATAGGGAGTGGTTTGCAACTTATGAAGAATCTGATGGAGGGAGTGTATGCCTTGGTGATAATCATCCTTGTAAGGTTGCTGGAGTTGGAAGCATAAGGGTGAGGATGTATGATGGGGTTATAAGGACTTTAACAATGTCAAACATGTCCCGGAGTTGAAGAAGAATCTAATTTTTTTGGGCTACCTGGAGAAGCATGGGTATGCTTTTGGAAGCCAGCCGGGGAGTGGATATTTGAGGATAACCAAGGGTGCATTAGTGGTGATGAAAGGGAGAAGATTAGAAAATAATCTCTATCAGATGAAGGCTCAGTGGCCATAGATGGTGCAGAGGTGCTAGCAGCGGCACAGGAGGAACAGTTGGTCTATAAACTGTGGCACTATCGAATGGGACACATGAGTGATAAAGGGCTTATAGAACTCAGCAAAAGAGGTCTAATTCCAGCACTTAAGAAGGAGGACAATGACATCTGTGAGCCCTGTATTTATGGTAAACAACATAGGGTGAGGTTTGCCAGCAGTTCCAAGCAGAGTGAAGGTATTCTGAAATTAGTTAACTCAGATGTATGGGACCGACCCCTGTGTCAGCCAGAGGTGGGGCTAAGTATTTTTTAACTTTCATTGATGACTACTCCAGGAAGGTATGGGTATATCTGATAAGAGAAAAATCAGAGGTATTTACCCGGTTTAAAGCTTGGAGAGTTGGTGTTGAAAAGGAGACAGGAAAACCAGTGAAGTGTTTGAGATCTGACAATGGAGGGAAGTATACAAGCAATGAATTCAGAAGCTACTATGAGTAAAATGAGATCCAACGCCATTACACAGTAAGGATGACTCCCCAGCAGAATGGTGTGGCAGAGAGGATGAATCGTACATTGACAGAGAAGGCTAGGTGTTTGAGGCTGCAGGCATCACTGCCCAAGGTCTTTTGGGGTGATGCAATTATGTTCTCTGGTTTTCTTGTTAACAGGTCCCCTAATAGAAAACTTGATGGAGGCATTCCAGAGGAGATCTGGAGTGGAAAGAAGGTGGAGCTTGGACACCTGAGGATTTTTGGTTGCCCAGCCTATGCACATGTGGAGACAACTGAAAGGCTGATCTTCATCGGGTATCCACAGGGAGTTAAAGGCTATTTGCTATGGAGTTCAGATTCACAGAAGTGTATCATCAGTAGAGACATTATTTTTGATGAGAAAAGCATCTTGAAGAGGTCAGAGATTGCAGATGAGCTGAAAAGGCTGAACAGGACAGCAGTGGACACATTGGCTGACAGGTGATGTACCTTCTACTTCTACTTCAAAATGTGCTTCTTTTGAGGTGGAGTTTGGTATGATGTTCCAATACATATAAAGGATCAGCCAGGAGAGCCATCAATCCAGAGGGAGGTGCAGGTGGAGTCACACACTTCAGCTTTGAGAGATGATCAAAGGGTGTGGCACTGCACAAGGCAAAGCATACCATCATCAAACCTGCTCGGTATCGCATTGATGACATGATTTCCTATGCTCTAATCACTACAAATGAAGATCCAGAGACCTTCCAAGAAGCCATGAAAAGTTCAGAAAGAGACTCATGGATGCAGGCCATGATGGAGGAGATGGAGTCCCTGGAAAAGAACAAGACATGGCAGCTAGTGGATCTACCTAGAGATGCTCGGGCCATTGGTTCAAAATGGGTGTTCACAAAGAAGGAGGCACCTTCAGAGCAAGGTGGAGTCAGATACAAAGCAAGGCTTGTTGCTAAGGGGTTCTCACAGAGAGAGGGAGTGGACTACACAGAGGTATTCTCTCCAGTGGTACGTCATGCTTCAATTCGTGTGTTGTTATCTCTTGTAGCACAACATGGTATGGAGTTGCAGCAGATGGATGTGAAGACGGCTTTCTTACATGGGAGTCTAGAGGAGAGGATATACATGAAGCAACCAGAGGGTTTCAAGGAATCTGGATTGGAAGAAAAAGTGTGTCTACTAAAGAAATCGCTCTATGGTTTGAAGCAGTCACCCGTCAGTGGTACAAAAGGTTTGACACTTTTATTTTGGGCCTTGGATTTTCTAGATGTGAACATGATACTTGTGTCTATGTGAAAAATGTGGATGAGGATGATGCACTGTATCTCCTTCTGTATGTGGATGATATGCTCATTGCCAGCAGGAGTGTTGAAGCAGTGAATGGACTGAAATATGCATTATCAACAGAATTTGAAATGAAGGATTTGGGGTCAGCTAGGAAGATACTTGGGATGGAAATTTACAAAGATAGGACCAAGGGAATTCTACACTTGTCATTGGGTGGATATATTCACAAGGTGTTGGAGAGGTTTGGGATGGATAAGGCCAAACCAGTTGGAACACCTTTGGCTAGTCACATGTCTCTTTCTAAGTTACAGAACCCCCGGACAGATGAAGAGAAAGAGTACATGGAGAGAGTTCCATATGCCAGTGCCGTGGGCAGCATTATGTATGCTATGGTGTGTTGCAGGCCTGACATAGCATATGCAGTGAGCCAGGTGAGCAGATTCATGGCGAACCCAGGGAAGGAGCACTAGAAGGCACTCAAGTGGATTTTGAGGTACCTTCAGGGAACTCGTGGACTTGGTCTAATTTTTGGGCAGCAAGATGGATCTAAGGAGAAATCTAATATCCCAAGTAAGTCATTAGGTCCATTGGAAGGATTTGTGGATGCAAATTTTGCAGGTGATCTGGATACAAGAAGGTCTACCACAGGGTATGTGTTCAGCATGTATGGTGGATTAATTTCTTGAAGATCAACCCTTCAACCTATTACAGCTTTGTCTACAACAGAAGCTGAGTATATAGGGATTACAGAGGCTGCCAAGGAGGCTCTTTGGTTAAAGAGACTCATCATGGAAATGGGGGTGAAGCAGGGTACAGTATTGTTACACAGTGATAGTCAGAGTGCCCTGCAGTTGGCTCAGAACCCAATCTATCATGCACGCACAAAGCATATAGATGTGAGGTATCACAGGATCAGAGAATTGGTGGAAGAAGGTGAAGTGGAGCTGGTAAAAGTTCATACAAAGAAGAACCAGGCAGATGCACTTACGAAGACTCTTCCACGGGATAGCTTTCTCTTATGTGTGACACTGATGGGTCTGAGGGAATGTGCAGATTTTTCAGCAGCTTTGAAGCACCAAGGTGAAGATTGTAGAGCCTGGTGTGGTACTCCAAAGCTTAAATCCTAGGGTGGAGGTTTGTAGGCTCCACAAGGTTAAGGCCCAGGTTGTTGGGTCTTGGGGGGCTAGTCTATCATTGGGCTGGTTTGGGCCCAAGGTGTGGGTTGATCCAAGGAAATTTTTTAGGGTTTATTATCCATATAATAAGGCGCCGGTTCATGTGTGGTGCTGATTTTATTTTGGTGGCCGTAATGGGGACGGGTTATATATAGTCATGTAACGATGATGATTATAGATGAATGAAAGAAACCCTTTTCTCCCTAGAATAAGCTATCCCTTCTCTTCCTTATCCTCTCTTTCTCACATATAGATGCCCTAGGTTTCTAGGGTTTTATTGCTGTCATCTCTGCCCTAGCCATCTTCTTGGAGCCGCCTCTCTCAAGGAAGGAGAAGGAAGAAACCCTAGCAGTACCTTCTCCTTGGGTAGCGTCTCTTGATTTTCTGGATCAGATCTGAAGGTTCACGTGAGGAAGAAGAGAGGCCACGACCCTCTCTTACAATCTTGGGGCGCAAGAAACCAAAGAAAATCCTAGTTGCTAATCAATCTGGGAAGATTACCAAGATCAAGATCCAAAATTCTGCTGCAGAATTTCAGCAAGGGATATCATATCGCTTCCGCATCTCCACATGACTTGGGGCTGGTCGAATGCGTGCTATGCTCCAAGGGTAGAAAGAGAACGATCCACCCTTCAATGTTCCCAAGAATGGTTCAATGCAACCCTACTTGGATGTCATGGATTATGCCCGAATAATTGGATTAAATGATGAAAGTATAGGGAAAGACGAGCTCTAGAAGGCTGACGCATGTTAAGGATTCTTCAGAAATCCTAATCCTTTAATTTTTGATTGCAGTTTCATGTTTAATTTTATGTGCAGCTCATTGCACATTAAGCTTCTTTTTATACATGGCCAAATCTATTTCATACACGTTTTTGCAAAGGCGAGGATTTAAACTTAAAAAGGCCACTGAAATCATTGGTTGGAAACCCGATTTTTGAATAGAAGGAACAAAATATGAAATGATAGCCATTTCAAAAAAGTTTCTGTAGTGGCTAATAAATGCTACGTGAGGGTTAACGACCAAAATTACCTAATGGCTGAAATAGTTAGAATAACAGCAGCCCTTGCTCCTGAGCGGCCCCAAGGTGGCCTCGACTCCTAGGCGGCCCCAGTTTATTTCATAACCGGTTCAAAAAAGTTTATGTAGTGGCTGATAAATGCTACGTGAGGGTTAACGACCAAAATTACCTAACGGCTGGAATAGTTAGAATAACAGCGGCCCCTGTTTCAGAGCGGCCCCAAGGTAACCTCGGCTCCTAAACGGCTCCATTCATAATCGGTCCTGAAGCGGCCTCTATTCCTGAACGGCCCCAAGGTAGCCCCGGCTCCTAGGCGGCCCTAGCTTCTAGACGGTCCCAGTCCATGATCGGTCCTAAAGTGGCCCCTGTTTCCGAGTGGCCCTAAGGTGGCCCCGGCTCCTAGGTGGCTCCAGTTCATAATCGGCCCTGAAGCAGCCCCTATTCCTGAGCGGCCCCAGCTTCTAGGCTGCCCCAGTCCATGATCGGCCCATGATCCTGAGCAGCCCTTGTTCTTATTTTGTCTTATTTCCAAGATTAATTTCAACTTTTCTAACAAGCCTTCACCTCTGACAAGGTTGGACCCATCGATCATTTCTGAGTCATATATGCCAATAAGACAAACTCCATCGATTACGGTGCAAGCCCAAGAAGTCACAATCCATCATGAAGCATTGATGACTTTAATCAAGATAAGCCCAAGAAATCATAATCCATCATGAAGCAGTGATGACCCTGATCAAGATAGGCCCAAATAGTCATCATATGCCATAAAAAGTACCAATCACTCAGTTTAGATGGGGTAAATTTTACTAGTTTTGACATTCCATTGGCAAAAGTCACGGATCATCATGAGATTTCAAAGCTTTCGAAGCAAGTTACATAGATCCCAAGTATTAATAAAATGGGTAACAAGGACTCCTGATGAAGGTATGAGCACTTAAACACTTAAAGAAGTTTGGATCATCTTCTTCCTAACTCTTTCTCTCTCTCTCGAGTTTTCTCAAGCTCACGGCTGTGATTCTGATCACTAACTTGAGCGTTGAAGGGTCCTCGTCGGAATATCCGGTTCTCGGGGCTTTTTGCAGATCCCGATGCCAGAGCGAAGCTTCTTCGGCAATTTGACGATACTTCCAATGATGCTCAAGGACGTCAGCTCAAGATAATCAGGCATCACCAGATTGGAGCGCCAGAAAGGGGGAGGCGTAGAAGGATAGCTCTGTAACTCTGAGCTAACAAGATAGCCCCCTCTTGAACAACAATGATGGTGACACATTCAGGAAGCTTCTACTGGTTATACTAGGGGCATTCCTCCCACATTGAGCAACCAGAGGCTAATCCCCCTATTCTTTCTTTGCCACCATCTTATCTACTCCCCATGAACAACTGGCCACTCTTACCCAGCAAGTCTAAGCTCTTGTTGGCGCTATCTATGAGTTGCAAGGGCAACAGCCAATGGTTGTTCAACATATTGCCCAGATGTAGCAACCCAAGAGGGGATGAATTGGGTTATTTAAAAAATTAATTACTATTGCATGTATGTGCTTAAACCCTAATTTTGATTTGCAGCGGTGTAGTGGAGTGCACAAAATGATAACAATAAAGAGACAAACAACCACAAACACACAGAAGTTTATAGTGGTTCGGTGCCAAACTTAGCACATACATCCACTCCCCAAAACCTTTGGAAATTCCACTAATTGTATCACAACGATTACAACCTCTAGCCTTCCCTGACTAGCCCTCTTGTTTATACGGCACAAGGCAGCCAAAAACCCCTAGCCAGACCAGGCTAGTCCTCTTGTTTCACGGCACAAGGAAGCCAAAAACCCTAGCCAAACCTAGGCTAGTCCTCTTGTTTCACGGCACAAGAAAGCCAACAATAATCAAGGGTTAACAGTAACCCTTTTACAAAATGATCAGGAAATGATAAAGAGAAGCTCCTACAATAAGCAAATATTCAGATTATACTTTACAACTTTTGAAGCAACAATTTCAGCAATAAATGAACGAGATCGAAGTAGCTGAAGTCTTGATTGCTTTGAAAAACTTCAATGATCCGGATGACTTTTTGGAGCAATGAATGAACTTGAATGCACAACAACTCTCTTATCAACCACTCAACAATATGTAGTAAATGCTCTTTTCTTGGATTTCTTCCTCTTAAAAATCTCTTTTTCAAAATTATCATAGTGTGCTTCTAATCATAGCTATTTATAATGATCCAACAAAAAGATATCCGTTAGACACATTAGGAACAAATGAAAATAAAAACGGAAAGAAAATATAACCGTTGTAAGATGTTTTCCTTAAGCATTGAATGCAGATCTCCATTTGAGGAAGGAAGAACCCTGAAACCATTCAAAAAATCAAAAGTTAAATGTAGCTGAAAATAGCAATATAGAGAGAGAGTAAGAGAGAAAAAGCAAACTCAAAAACTCAGGCGGCAGTTGGCTAGAAATAACTCCAGGTAGCTGGAAACTTGAACGCATTCGGCCAAGAGATAAGCAGGAAACCCCAGCTAGCTAATCAGCTAGCTCACAAGAGAGGCCACGACAGAAAAAAGGCATCCAGAGGCAGCTCCTTAGGCAACTAAAATGATTGCTAGTTAGCTTCCCAGCTAACTAAAAGCAAAAGTAAACGGCCAGGAGAAAAAGTGCAAGGCACTTAGTTAGCTCAGCAGCTAACTAAGCAAAAGATAGTTAGCTCTTCAGCTAACTAAAGAGCAAATCAAACTGCAGAGGAGAAAGGAAGTTAGCTATGCAGCTAACTAAATTTTGAGGGCTCACGGCTGTAGAGGATACAGGAGAAGAGGAGTTAGCTCAATAGCTAACTAAAGAAAAGTCAGTTAGCTCACTAGCTAGCTAAGTTCAAAAACAACAGAAAAACTGCTCAAGCTAGTTAGCTAACTAGCTAACTGAGCAAAAAGGCAGTCATACGCCAGAATAAAGTAGCTAACTCTCCAGCTAACTAACCAAAGATAGCTAGCTCTCCAGTTAACTAATAAAAGTGTTCAAACGGCTAGAGAGAAAGGGAGTTAGCTCTTCAACTAGCTAAATTTTCAAACCTCACGACCAGAAGCTTACCTGTGAAAAATAGTTAGCTAAGCAGTTAGCTAAACAATATACGCCAGCTAGCTAGAGGATCCAACAGCTAGCTAAACAGTTAGCTAAAAATAAAAGCATACGGCTAGGAATGTTAACATGCAACGATAGTTAGCTAAAATGGATTCTAGTTACCACCAAGGCATCCCAAGCTAGCTAACCAGCTAGCTAAAATTGGAGGACGTTCGGCCAGCAACAGTGATGAGCACTTTAGCTACCTGAAAGAGCTTTAGCTAACTAACAAGCTAGCTAACCAGCTAGCTTAAATAAGCAACCATTCGGCCAACTCACAGAGATAAATTACCAGTTAGTTAAATGTCATGCCAGCTAGCTAAATGGAATAACAAGTTAGCTAACCAGTTAACTCCCAAGCCAATAAAATTATCTAAGGCAAAATAGAATGAAGTATTCTCTTACTAATCAATTTTTGTATGAAGATACTTACTTGCAAGGCGACCGAACTTTCCTGTATCAAGCTTAGAATTGCTTAATTATTTTGTAATCATCAAAATCAATCTAGGGTCAACAATCTCCCCCTTTTTGATGATGACAAAACCCTTAAACATGAAGGAAGCAATTATAGGAAGTTTAATAAATAGATAGGAGTGTAATCAGAAAAACATTACTTACTCCCTCTGTCAATCTGAATAAGTGAACTCTTTTCTCCCCCTGAATATATGGAGTTATTATTTTACTCCATTCCTTAATGTATGCAATATTCTTCTCTCCCTTTTTGTCATTAATCAAAAAGAAGTTTGAAGAGTCTTGCAATAAATTTAAGCATAACATACCAAGGAGATATTACCATTCATTACATAATTAGAGCAGTCGTTCAGATCATTACAAAATAGAGTAAAGACAATACAAATAATACATGTCATGGTTTCAAGTCATAAAACATAGTCATAAACATGCATTACATAAATAGTACCAAGCACGGTTACTACATAAGTCAAGCACAGTCACTTGTCATCATCTGAAAAAGAAATATGCACTGAAGAAATATTTGGCTTGTTTGAAGATCCAGGCTTATCGGAGGAAGGCTGTGTCGGCGGAGTCTAGAGGTGTGGATGAGAATAAGAAGCATCGGGCGCAGAACCGATAGTAAGAGTGATGTAAGTCTCCACGAGATGACTCAGCCTAGAGAGAGATGATGTCCAATGGTCGACAGCGTTTGTTGCATCTCGAGTCTGGGTCTCGTTGGATCTTATATGGTATTCTATCAACTCTGCCTTAGTTTCAAAATTCTCAAGCTTACCTTTTAGGAAATTTATCTCTTTTAGGATCCGGTCCATGATGAATTCATTGTGATGAAATACTCTTCCATTGACAATGTTCACATCATGGACAAGTTGATTAAGAGTAATTTTAAACTAAGATATGGTCTTAAATACAGAAGAAATATGTGGTATAAGAGTCTGATCATTGACAGAAGAAGCACTATCTCCAGAGCTTCGACTAGAAGTGGCAAGGGTCAATTCACTGATAATATGGCGAATTTGATCATCACATAGATGAACGAGAGGAAGAGGAGCAGGAGCAGGGTTGTCATTTCGATAAGAAGGTCCAAAAGCATTAATATTAGGTGGATCAGATAGAAATAGATTTTGGTCAGCAGTCATAGCAGCAAGGTAAGGATTCGGTTGGTTGAAGTCAAAATTGAAGAAGTTCTAAGGAGAACAAGCGGATTGAGTCACAAAGCTCTTTCAGATAGCCAATAAAAAAATATTTATCAGATTTGGATTCAAGTTTGTCTGATTTTGCACGTTTCACATAAGCCGGACAACCCCAGACTCTCAGATAGGTTATAACTGGTTTATGTCCATATCACATCTCATATAGAGTTTTAGAAACAGACTTACTTGGAACCTTATTGAGAATATGATAAGCTGATTCTAATGCATATCCCTAAAATGATATTGGCAAGCTTATAAAACCCATCATGGACCGAACCATGTCTAACATAGTTCGATTCCTTCTTTTCGACACACCATTATGCTGCGGTGTTCCTGGAGGAGTCCATTGGGAGAGAATCCCATTCTTCCTTAAATATGTTACAAAGTCATTTGAAAGGTATTCGCCTTCTCGATCTGATCGAAGGGTCTTAATACATTTTCCTATTTGTTTTTTTACTTTCTTATGATATAGTTTGAACATTTCAAATGACTCATATTTATGTCTCATAAGATAGACATAACCGAACCTAGAAAGATCGTCTGTAAAAGTAATGAAGTAGTAATATCCACCTTTAGCACAAGTGCTTATTGGTCCACAACATCAGTATGTACTAGACCCAATAGCTCTAGCTCTTTCACCTTTTCTAGTAAAAGATGACTTTGTCATTTTACCAAGAAGACAGAATTCATAGGTAGTTAATGATTCACAATCATCAACTCGAAGGATGCCCTCCTGAGTTAACCTATTTAATCTGTTCTTGTTGATATGACCCATCCGATGGTGCCAAAGATAAATATCTGTGACATCAGTTATTCTAGGATGCTTACTTGATTTGTATACTACATTTACAGACTGTAATAATATATAAATGCCATTAGATAAATGTCCAGTCATTACAGTGACTCCATTCATAATGATATTCAAAGTAACATCCTTTATTGAAATTTCATAATGACTTTTGGCCAGAAGGCCTACAGAAATTAGGTTCAACAAGATCGTTGGGCAAAAATGACAATCATTTAGTACAATGACATTTCTATTGAAAACTATTTCAAGAACTCCTAATGTCAGAACTGGAACTAATCTTCCATCGCCAACATTAAGGAATCTTTCGTTGTCCTTAAATCTTCTAGTGACCTGTAGTCCCTACAATGAATTGCAAATGTTAAAAGGACTCTCGGTATCCAATACCCAGGTTTGATTATCATATACAAAAAATTACAATGTGTTATCATATAAATACCTTGTTGAGTAACATCTTGTCCCTTTTTCTTCTTTGGCCTGTTTTTATCAAGTATGACAATGTAAAGAGGATAGTTCCTCTTCCAGTGCCCTTGCATCTTGCAATGAAAGCATTCAGCTTGAATTTTATCAACTTTCTTCTTCTGCATCTGACCCCTTATAAATGTCCTAGCATGTTGCACATTTTTCTTATTCTTTTTCTTCTTCCCTTTCCCAAAGGGTTGACGCCCTACCTTAGATCCTTCAACCACATTAACCAAACCCTTAGAGAGTTGGTTGTCCTTCTCAAAGTTCTGTAATAATCCCAACAAACCGTGGTAGTTGACTGCAGGCTTTGTCATTCGATAATGTGTAAGGAAAGGTCGGAAGGATGTAGGCAAGGAATTCAGAATCACATCCTTTCTCAACTGTTCATGTAGGGGAAAGCCGAGCTTGCTTAGGAGTTCTATCTTCTTGATCATATATAATACATGATCAGTGACAGGAGATCCATCCCTCATTCGAGCATTAAAAATAGCACAACTAGTCTTGTGCCTTTCAACGTCGTCGGGTGTGCCAAAAGATTCATTCAACGCTTGAATGATTTCTTCCGGCTGAGCATTCTTGAACCGGCGACCGAATTCATCGTTCATTGCTGCTAGCATGATGCAATGCATGCTAGTTCTATCATTGAGCCACTTTTGATAAGTGTCTCTCTCAGAACTTTGAATGTTTGCATTAGGTATTTCTGGTGCAGGATTATTCAGAATATATAGAATCCTCTCATGCTAAAGGATGATCTTAAGTTTTTTAAACCAGCTATTGAAATTTAAACCATTCAACTTATCACTATCCAATAGGGACCTTAATGATAAATTAGTGGCCATGTTCTGCTTAAGGAAAAACTAAAGTTTAGTAGTATATAAATTGATTCAGTCTAAAGACTTGGACTTTACTCTAAATATTCTCCCACTATTTTGTTCAAATTGGCAGCCTCTATACCCCAATTAGAAGAATTATTCTTAATTCTTTAGTGGGCACTAAGATCTACATAGACTACATACAGGTCTAAGTGAAGCTTGGCCAACCCATATGCAGCTAAGAGTAGGTTCAAAACCAATTGTTTCCCTAAACAATTCTTAGTGTTCAGTTTTACCTCATGTTCCTCTTCAACAGGCATGGAGTGCCTCCACTGAAAGTTCTGGTTAGGTCCAACCATTAAATGATATAATTAGTATAACCTATCAATAGACAACCAAGCCCGAGTGAAGCTCGGCCCACATGACTGTCTATTTAATAGTTACACTGACTTATCATATAATGAATGATAATTTCGATGGTTGACAAGCACCAGGCATGGAGTGCCTCTAATGATTATCAAGACATCAGACTCATTATCACCCACCTTAATGGGAGGCTATGATCTAGTTATCATATAACTATTTCATTTTAAGGATCTAATAATTTTAGAGGATTTAATAATCTGAAGACAAATTGACTAATCAAGTTCTTCCACTGAATCTATGAAGTCAGTAGAATGAGTCAAGATTAAGTCAGGTTAAGTGGTACCTAAATCAGTCAGACTAATTTTCTTACAGGCATGGGTCAACCCGAATCAAGTAAATGATCTGAATCATAAATGGTTCACCATATTGACCAGGTAAGTGAGATCGATGGAAGGGATATGCCATTAACTTGTTAAAGACGCATCAATACGAGTAGCTTTCAATTAAAAACCATTCGATTGTTGATCCTAGAGCAACTTTCCAACTCATCTTGACATCATATGGTTAACCAATTTTGATTTGACTATCTAATAGATTCATGCTCAACCACGGAGCCTAATCTACTTTCATTTGGTTTAATCAAAGACATGGACATGATCAACTACAACTATTGTTTGATTTAGAGCATCCTTAGAGCATCCTTAACCTAATCTAATCAATTTAGATTTGATCAAATACTCTTATAGTCCATTTGATTTAAACCTTAGGGTCTAACCCTTTATGGACCTGATTTAGCTAACCCAAAAGATTAAATATATTTCGTATCATATATTTCGAATCATGCATCAGTTGCATTATTTAACTACTCATAATCCTTTATTTAGATCATATCTAAAAAGATTATGAATAAATATTTGATATTTAAATAAGACTCTCATAAATATTTGTCTGTTTCATAACATAGACAATAAGCTATCATATCTCATATCTATGTTTTTATACTAAACATGTAAATATTATGCTTTTATACAATATCAATATGTATCAAATATAAAACATCTTTTGAGAGTGAGTTTAATCTATGTTTTGATGCCAAAGATCAATTTAAATTATCTTTTGACTAAGCATCAATAATAAAAGAACCATAATGTCACGATAATATGTCATAGAATACCTCGTTGAATGGGTAATTTGAATTTTTAATCCATATGTGACCGAATAGCATGGTGATCCGTTTTAGCTTTGATTACAAAATTAATAGGAGCATTAATTTACATGAAATAAATTAGATCAAGATGAAACAAGGCTCTGATACCATTTGTAGGGAGAAATTAACTCTGAGGCATGCATATTTAATAATTTTGATAACAATTATCAATGCGGAAACTTAAAGATTACATATTAATCTATCTAATATGCATCAAGATCATATCTTTGCCTTATATATTGGATCATTTGATCTAAAATATGTATATAAATAAAAACATCAAGATCATTTCTTGATCTTTAAGATGAGAAGTCGTACTACTTATCTTGAAGCCTGCCTTAAGATCTAGGGATCAAATCACTTACCTTAAGAACAGTAGATAAATCCTTATTGCTCTGCAACCGTTCAATCATCTGGCCTCTAGTATCGTGCACGCAAAGCCCCGAATGATCGGATTCCTGGGAGTGCTAGCTCGTAAAAAAATAACTTTGCTAATCTTGAATCCTCCCACTTGAATCTTCTTCCAAGATCCACCAATCTTTTGCTAACACCATAATCACACCAGGATTTTCTATTCTAACTCTTTAGAAATTCAATCCATAACATTTCATTATTGTTCTATATTCTGGTGAAGAATATCCTCTAATTTATAGGCTCAATTCTAACACTTAGAATTCTGTCGTTCAGTGAAAACCAAAGAGACGCAGTGTTTGGTTAATTCTGACGTTCGGTGAAAACCAAAGAGACATGGCGTTTGGTTAATTCCGATGTTCAGTGAAAACCAAAGGGACATGAATTCTAACACTTAGAATTCCATCGTTGGTTAATTCAAAGAGGTACATAAATTTTAACACTTAGAATTCCAACAGAACCATTTGGAGAAGATTAATGTTATACATTAAATTATACATGAATTTAATCTCTCATGAGATGAAATTTCAACCATCTCATCATGTGAGATCCTTATGCGAGGTGTTTGGGTTCGGGTTTTGGTTTAAGCTGATTTGAATTTATTGGATTGAACCTATATAGATCATGGTCCTAGCCCAAATCAAATTTGTCTAGTCCTGAATCTATTTAAATCCAAATCAAGTCTAATTTCAAATTAATATTTGAAATTGATTAATCCTTCTAATAGACTTAAACCAAATTGAATCTTATTCAATTGTATTTAACCCAATTGAGATAATTCAATCAATCAAATTGATTAATTGAATCATATATGATTCTCAATCGTTGATCAGCAAATAGATCATCCTAGGAAACTTCTATGCGTGTGACTCTCTAGGTTTGAACCTAAGCCGGTAGCATAGAAACAACTTTCTATACTAATCGATGTGCCCATCTAGCAATGGAACCCGACGTCCAGATAGGTCGAAGAGTTAACGAGCAAACTCTAAGAACCCTAAGAAATAGTTACCGTATAATTCATCCTTTTGACCACAAATGCTAAGGATGGCTTAAGAGCCTGTCAACTCTAAACAGCAAATCCATACAATGATTACAACTTTAGTGATCATGTGACCTTCACATGAAGTACCTTGGCCAAGGTCTTACTAAGTTGAAACACAAGCATTTCTCCTTTTAACGGGATAGGTCAAATTCCATCTTGATCCATAACTGACTACCACAAGTACTTGACTGCATCCAGTAATCTTTCGTAGCTGGATTAGAAATCCAGGTGGTCCGGCACCTAAGTACAATGAGTTGCTTGCAAGTCACCGGTTGGGATCTTCAGGTCTAAAGGATACTTATACCCATATCTTCTCGGATTAACTCTTGACAGTAGAGTATTCAGAAATGAGTCACGTTCGGTAAAATGTACTCCTACACTTTCACCTGTATGTCATACCAGTGTCTCTACACTCCTTGGTTAAGAGGATAACCAACAAATATGATATACAATGTCCTATATTTGATAGTACTATGGCCCTGTCATAGTATATCATTTGGTCACGAACTCTTTTAAGGACCTTCAAAGATAAATCCTCCTTTATCGTGAAGGAAAATCCTGAGGGCTTCATTACTATTAGGAGTTTTAAGAAGATGTTCTTGTAAAGAATAAATTGCCAAATAACTTTTATTAATATATCAATTTATATACAATTTACATTAGCATAATTATCAAATGATTGGCTTTAGGATACAATTCCCAACATTCTTTCAGTCTTGTCTTTGGATCCGAAGTGGTCATTTCAGTAGAGATTGGTCTTCCAAGCCTCTGGGTGGAATCATATAATGAATAAGATAATCTTGATCAGCTAAAGGCCAACCTCGACTTCATCAACAAGATCTAGGACCGGGAGCAACTCAAGATGGCTATCTTTCGCCAGCGAGTAGCAAAATATTACAATGCCCGAGTCTGCCTCAAGACATTCTGCCCAGGAGAATTAATCCTCAGAAAGGTCAAGGTATCTAAGCCAACCGAAGAAGGCAAGCTATCTCCAAATTGGAAGGGGCCCTATCGAGTTACTGAAGCACTTCACCAAGAAGCATACCGACTCGAGGAGCTCGATGGACGGACAATTCCGCGTACTTGGAATGCGAAGAACCTTCGTCGGTATTATCAATAATGAGTGTACTTAGCCAATGAATATAATAAAACTTTTCAATTTCATCCTTCTATTTGGTTTAAAAATTATGAAAAGGACCTCAGTAGCCCCGTGATCGTAAAGAAACCCCTGGGCCGACACCGAGAAACCACCGAGGTGGTTCAATTCCTACAGTCTCAGTGGCCCCGAGTCAAATGCCTAGACCGGCATCGAGAAACCCCCGTGGTAGTTTTCAAAATAATCTCGACAGCCCCATTATCGTAAGGAAACCACCGGGCCGGCATCGAGAAACCCCCAAGGTGGTTCAATTCCTACGGTCTCAGTGGCCCCGAGTCAAACTCCTGGGCTGGTACTGAGAAACCTCCGTGGCAGTTTTCAAAAGGATCTCGGCGGTCCCATGATCATAAGGAAACACCTGAGCTGGCATCGAGAAACCCCCAAGGTGGTTCAATTCCTACGATCTCAGCGGCCTCGAGTCAAACTCTCGGGCCAACACCGAGAAACCCCCGTGGTAGTTTTTAAAAGGACCTCGGCGGCCCCGTGATCGTAAGGACACCCTCGGGCCGGCACCGAGAAACCCCTAAGGCAGTTCAAGTCCTACATTCTTGGCGGCCTCGAGTCAAACTCTCGGGCCGGCACCGAGAAACCCTAGTGGTAGTTTTTAAAAGGACATCGGCGGCCTCATGATCATAAGGACACCCCCGGGCCAGCACCGAGAAACCTCTGAGGTGGTTCAAGTCCTACAATCTTGACGGCCCCGAGTCAAACTCCTGGACTGACACTGAGAAACCCCATGATAGTTTTTGAAAGGACCTCGGCAGCCCCATGATCGTAAGGATACCCCCGGGCCAGCACTGAGAAACCTCATAGGCGGTTTAAGTCCTACGGTCTTAGCGGCCCCGAGTCAAACTCCTGGGCCGGCATCGAGAAACCCCCATGGTAGTTTTCAAAAGGACCTCGGTGGCCCCATGATCACAAGGAAACCCCTAGGCCGACACTGAGAAACCCCCAAAGTGGTTCAATTCCTACGGTCTCGACGGCCCCGAGTCAACTCCCGAGACGGCACCAAGGAATCCTTGGAGCGATGGTTGTATCAATATCCAAGGAACACTTCAATAAAAACTTGGGAGACTAAGGCAAACCTAAAACATTCCTATGAAGCGCATCAAATTGCTAACTCTCCAAACTTACTCAAGAGACTGAAGGTGTACCTTATCGATTCTGAAGGCTAAAACCAAGATATGATCGCCAAAAGATTAAGGCACTACAAAGAGATAAGTTCATTATGTTTAAACAAAATTTTACTTTCATTAAATCTAATGATAATGTCATACAAAAGACCAACATTAGTCGGATTACAAAGTGTTTGGAAAATAGAAAAGAAATAAACTCTAAGGTTCGAAGGGTCCTGGCCCGTCTTCGGCATCACTGCTCTCCAGATCACCCTCTTCATTCTCAGGCCGAATGCATTCCAGGCCAGTTATTTTAAAGGTCCTTAAGACCCTCTCTTTACACCTCTCGAAGCTGTGGGAGAAGGCATCCATAACCACTTCACTCAACTCCGCAGCACAGGTAGTGAAACCTTTGTTCTGCTCCACAACCTCCCGAGCTCGAGTCTCGGCAGCGGCCACCTTTTCCGCAGCTTGAACCTCAATTGCGATGGCCAATTTTTCCACTATCTCATGGACCTAATCCTCGGCGGTGGTCTGATTCTCCCGAAAGGTCTAGGCGTCCGCCTCCGTGATGGCCAACTTCTCCCTGATGACTCAGGCCTCAGATTCGGCCTTATCGACCCTCTCCTCAGCATGCTCCAACCTGAGGAGAGCGCTTTCCAACCTCTCCTCAGTCGTCCTTAGCCTTATCATGACAACCACCAGCTTGACCTGGGCGACTCTAGCCTTGCTCTCGGTTTTCTCTGCCTAGGCTTTCAAAAAGCAACTCCCCTCCTGAGCGGCTCGGAGCTCACTGGCCACCTTGTTCTCTCAGGCCTAGTCCTCAGCCAATTCCTTAGCCAAGGTGTTGGCCCGAGTTTTTGCGGCACCGATGCAGATATCCCGAAAGACAAAGAGACGGTTGGACATATGTGCGAAGTAATCGGTTAGAAACTTCGATTAAGATCAATATAAAAGAGAACCAAAATCAACAGACATACCTGAAGGGCAGCGGTGAAAAGAGTGTCAAGAGCATCAGCAACGGATAGGCGACAGAACACGGCTTGGAAGCCTGGGAGGCTGGACTGCCTCAGTACATGCTCCGCTAGCCGACAACGATTCATCACCATCACCCGGAAGGGTCGACTCCTAGGCTTGTTGTTAGGGGACATCCTTCCTTCTTCCAGCATCAGTTGGATGGATGGCGGTGTATCCTCCTCAACTTCCGCCATCGGAGGCATCCCAACCCTCACCTCCGGCATGGCCTCACCTTCGGGTTCAACGGTGGCCGAGGGTTCTTTCCTCGACGGTGCCGCCTTGACTTTCACAGAGGGAACCCCTGCTACTAGTATTTCGGCAGGGGGATCCTCCCTTTTCGGCTCTTCTACCGAGGCAGCCTTGGGAGCAACAGAAGGAGCCATGGGCGGCTGGAATGACCTGCCCTGTTCTTCTCGGTGAGCCTTTTTGGGTTTGCCCTCACCGTGTCGCCGACAGTCTCTTTTCTTTTGCGGAGTCCCATAACTAAAAAGTTAGGAGAAAACTTCATTGCTGCACAAGGAAACAAAGATTGGATTTAAAAAAATGAAAATGAAAGAATGAATGATGACTAAGGAGATATGGCACTCACCGGATGCCGGTGTGGGCGACACTGGTACTACACTAGCCACTGGTGCTATGCCAACGTCACAGAGGTTGTCCTCCGAGAGAAGGTCCTGGTAGGAAGGAAAATCGGATGAGATCAGTGCATCAAAAATCTTTCGGTCTTCCTCATTTATAGTCGCATTCTTATTAGGACTGGTGCCGGGAATGCCCTAGCCCGTCTTCACCCCCTCCAAATGAATATAGAATAATTGGGATTTTCATCCCTTGATTTTGGAGGGTAGGTCAAGTTTAAGGGTTCTTTTGGGTCTGGAGGCAAAGCTCCACCACCCGGCCTTATTGGGATTACGAAGTTTATACAATGCCCGGAATAAAGAAACTCGGGCATGGATGCCATGAAAATAACATAGAATAATGAAGGCACAGATAATTCGAATGGAATTCGGAGTTAGCTGCGCTGGGATAAGGTCATACCTATCTAGGAGATTCAGAAAGAATGGATGAAGAGGAAGACAAAGCCCGCTCTTAAAAAATTCTTCATACAAGGCAATCCCACCAGACTGATTGCAGATCACCTTGTCACCAGAGCGGGGAGCGAAGATGCAGACACTATCAGGAATTTCATATTGAGCCCTAAGGTTCTTTAGGTCTTGGGCGATCATGGTGGAGACTATCCTCTCCGGACCTACGGACTCAGAGAGGGTAGCCAGCGGAGATGCCATGCGACTAGATGATCGAGAGGAAACCCTAGGGTGTGGAGGAGAAACCCTAGGAGGTAGAGAAGAAGCCCTAAGAGGTGGAGAAGAAGCCCTAGGTGGTGGGGAAGAGGCCCTAGGTGGTGGTTGGGCTATGATCGTCGGACGACCGCGGATGGAGATACCACTAGGGGCTCGGCACCGTGCCTAGAGGATCTCCTCCTTTGAGGGTTTAACCATGGGGCTTTTACCTTCCTACGGGAATCAAAATCCATGGGAGAAAAAAGAAAAGAAAGTAAAGGGGACTAACCTAGAGATCAACAGAAAAAAGGCAAAAGCTTGAAACTCAGAAGGCAAAGAAAGCGAAGGGAAGGTAATGGGGGTGTGAAAGGCCCGAAGGGGCGGGCGGAACAGTCTTTATACGTGATTTTTGAATATCCCACCCACTACAGTGCCATATGGAGATTCATGAATGAAGATACCATCCAGCTGTCCGCAAACCCTTCATCGTTCGAGATATGACGCCTCGATGATGCATAAATGGTACGATCCATACTCAATGATGGGACACATATAAGATTTATCCAATAATGACACTCCACTCTTTTTCATTGCTTGAGAAATATTTTCCTCAATCCCCCCGTAGACCACATCGCTTCCGATGCTATTCCTTAAATGATGAGAAGACCTTGAAAATACTTTACCTCCTCAAGGACATGCGCCCGCCTCCGCTAATTTATGGCAAGCGGGGGAGTTTGCGCTCCTTTCTCTTGGCACACGCTGCGTGCATGAGCACCAAGACTCAGGAGCGGGGGAGCATATGATGTAGATGATAAAAGCCATGTTGGGTTTAACGGCCAAAATTACCTAATGGGGAGAGTAGCTAGGATAACAGTGGCCCATGTTCCTGAGAGGCCCCAAGGTAGCCCCGGCTCCTAGGCGGCTCCAGTTCATAATTAGCCCTAAATCGACCCCTGTTCCTGAGCGGCCCCATGGTGGCCCCAGTTCTTAGGCAGCCCCAATTCATAATCGGCCCTGAAGCGGCCCCTGTTCCTGAGCGGCCCCAAAATGACCCCGGCTTCTAGGCGACCCCAGTCCATGATCGACCCTAAAGCGGCCCCTGTTCCTGAGTGGCCCCGGCTCCTAGACGGCCTCAATTCATAATCATCCCTGAAGCGGCCCCTGTTCCTGAGCGGCCCCAAGGTAGCCCCAGCTCCTAGGTGCCTCAGCTTTTAGGCGGCCCCAGTCCATTATTGGCCCTGAAGAGGCCCTTGTTCTTGAGCGGCCCCTGTTCTTATTTTGTCTTATTTCTAAGATTAACTTCAACTTCCCTAGCAAGCCTTCACCTCTGACAAGGCTGGACCCACCGATTATCTCTGAGTCATATATGTCTAATAAGATAAACTTCATCGATTTCGATGCAAGCCCAAGAAGTCACAATCCATCATGAAGCCTTAATGACTCTGATCAAGATAAGCCTACGAAGTCACAATCCATCATGAAGCATTGATGACTCTAATCAAGATAAGCCTACGAAGTCACAATCCATCATGAAGCATTGATGACTCTAATCAAGATAGGCCCAAATAATCATCATCTGCCATAAAAAGTACCAATCACTGAGTTCAGATAGGGTAAATCCCACTAGTTCTGACATTTCATTGGCAAAAGTCGTGGATCATCATGAGATTCCAAAGCTTTCGAAGCAAGTTACACAGTCCTCAAGTATCAATAAAACGGATAAGAGGGAATCCTGATGAAGGTATGAGCACTTAAACATTTAAAGAAGTTTGGATCATCTTCTTCCTAGCTTTCTCTTTCTTGAGTTTTTCAAGCTAACGACTGTGATTTTGATCACTAACTTAAGTGTCGAAGGGTCTCTGTCGAAATATATGATTTCTGAGACTTTTTGCCGATCCTGAAATCGAAGCGAAGCTTTTTCAGTAATATGATGGCACTTTTATTGACGCCAAAAAATGTCAGCTTAGGATGATCGGATATAATTAATTTTAATTTTATTTTTTAATTATAATTGCTATTGTATCGTAAGTAAACATTAGAAAATCTTACGTTAATCTAAATTGTTTCGAATCCGGCGTAGCCTCTTACACACCATGTACTGATAAAATTAGCCATATTTATGAGAGGCAAGTGGCTGCATCCTATTTGATTCATGCGGTCAACCAAGACGTCGGCACTCGCAGTGGAGCATCGGCTGGAGATTTAGCGCAAGGCAAACATGATCCGCGATCGTAGTAGGCTCACCGCTTCGTTGGCGGTGATGGGATCTCCTGGCTACGAGTTCGACGTCCAGCGTCGCTATCCCACTGAGTGGGCATCAAATATCGCGCCCGGAAAGCGACTGTCGGCGTTGCCGTCTCCTCACACGTGTCCCGATTTTCCTCTCTTGGTAACCTTTCAAGATCCGCGGCCGTAAAAGTAATTCGTCAAAGGACAAGAGGAGGATAGGAGAGAGACATCCATCCAGTCTTCGCACGCGTTGACGAATCTATTTTACACGTTTTATCACGCCTCGTCTCACGTGGATGGATCTTCACCAGCACCCAACCCAACTCACAAAGCCAGTGTGGTAAATAATTAAAGGTGCCCACATCTCTTTGCTTAGAAAAGTTGTGATCAATGGCTAATCTAATCGGATCCCTAAGAACGTTGATGTTTCAACATTTAAAATTGGCTGTGATGCCGATTGAAAGGTTAAGGTCAGAACCGAATTTTAAGAGAGAGTATGCTTTGATTTAGGATATATATATATATATTTTGTTCGTGGGCAGAAATAGGCCACGTAGTGCGAGCAATTGTTTATTAAACTAAAGCTTTCCGTATCTTAAATCCTGCCTCCTCCTTTGTATGTTATGACGACACAAACTGGGTGCCAGGTGTCTTTATTCCGGAAATAAAACGGACACTAATAAAGCTTATGTTCCGTTGAGGTCAAGCAAACCGGATGCCAGTGTCGATATATGAATTGATATAATCGATCCGTTGGAAGATTTTTGTTTGGTTCTCCGCGACAAAATGATAATAATACTCGAGTGACATCACGGCATTTGTTTATAGAGGATACTGTAGCGATCGTCACGTTGATTAGTAGTTCCAGTTGGACGATTGTTAGCACTTGCAGTATTAAATTAATTGAGATGGTGGGGTGGATCCACTTTGATTATGATTGAGCACAATGTTAAGTCTCTTATTACATTACTATTTATAGAAAAACAACAACGACTACACATGCATATATAAAACAAAACAATGTCTGAACTGTTCATTCCCTGGCCGTGGTCGCAGATTCACTGAAAAAAAACACGAAGAAGAACGAATGTTTACCCGCTCGTAACGTACACTACGTACGTGCTCCTGCGTGTAAAAAGTCTCCGACCATCTCCGCTTCATTTGAAGTGGATAAAGATGGCGGTGGATCGAATTTTTGCATGCATTCAAATTGAAATTAATTGATGAAAATAGGTTTCGATAGTAAATAAATCAGATTCGAAGCGGTATTCAAAGTTTGAGATTTTAAAATCCAATTTAAATCGGATTAAATTCAAATTTAAAAGATAAAATATTCTAAAACTTAATTTTTTAATGTTATAAAAAGCATTATAATTTTAGCGGTTACAATCTACGTTATATCTTAGTTTATATATATATATATATAGCTGTATCTTACTTAATTTATTTAATTTTATTTGTACTATTTAACTAATATAGAAATATAATTTATTTTAATTTTGGATTGGGTTTGGATAAAATAATTGATTTTTATCTACCCCAATTCTCATAGTTGGTTTGGATACGAATTGATTACGAAGTTAGCAAATCAATTTTCTTGTAGCATTGCATTTAATATTTTCTTTAAATTAATTTTAAAATCAAATTTGATTTTAGGGTTTAAAATAGATATCGATTGAAATAGTATAAAAAAATAAGGTTATGTTTGGTTTGTGATCCAGAAAATTGCTTTTGAAAACATGGATTGTATAAAAAAATGTATGAGTTGTATTCTGTTGATTTTTAATATTTAAGAATATATTTGATTGATGTTTTTAAAAATTATTTTTTAAAAAAAAAGCAGCAACATTGCATCAAGAAAAATAGTGGGGAGAAGGAATAATATAAATCCATAAATTTCAGGTGTTTTGAGAAAGGAACGATAAAATTTGGAAAACGTCTAAGATGAATTCGAAGAAAATATCGCTATGATGTTTTCAAATTTCATTCAGATTTTTAAAATTATTTTTTAAAAATATTTTTAAAATAAATAAATATGTATATGAATACGAAATCACGTAGCAAGATCCCTTATTAATACTGAATAAGAGTGAATATAAAGATATCCTCATCCGATTCTATATTTTTATGTTTGTTAGTAAAATTATTTAATTATACTTATTTACTAATACAGTTTCAAACTTTTAATTAAAAAGTTTAAATAGTTAATATTGATTACTCATCTTGATTTTGCTTCCATGGAATTTGATTGTGAAGATTCTTTATCAAACTTTTACTTATTTGTTTCATGATTTTTGTTGATATTATGAAAATTTGAAATACATTTATGTACCATTTAAAATTTTTAGTATAATTATGTTGATGTTATTATTAGCAATTAAAATTTAAATATATTTTATTAATATTAAAATTATATAATATTTATGTCTTTAAACTTTAAATTCTATTAGAACTAATAATTAGAAATTAATTAAATTTATTTGATTAAAAAAATTCAAATAATAGGCAATAGGTATGGAGTGGATATACACAATCTTCATACAGATATAAAATCTTATATATATCCATAGTGCTATAGGGTGAGCATGGAGATAATTTTATTTTGAGAGACACAGGTACGAAGGTATCTTCCTCCTTATTAAAATGGATATCAACTAACCACTTTTAAAAATAATTATTTAATAAAAAATTATTCACTGAGAGATTACTTAAATCTTCGGTTCACCAGGCATTTGCTGGAAACAATAATACGCAGATGTTTCATTAAGAAATCATTTATTTAACTCTGTAGCAAGATTTTTTCATGGCTGAGATGACATTTGTTTTAGATCTCTCTAATATCTTGGTTCCTGTTATCTCAGCAGCTATACATTTCAAAAATTTTCTGCCAATCAATATAATAGAGGTGTACCAACTGAAACTTTATATTTGTAAAGAATTTTTTTGTAATTACAAATTATTCAAATAATTTTAAATGAAAACTCAAAAAATGGCAATCATATTTTAACACAATTTTTTTCTTAGTCAAAACAGACTGACGTCTTGCTTGTAAGAGTCTCGGCCAGCCTTAATCTATACAAATGTTTTTATTGCAGACCATAGTTAAAATTAAACAAATCCTTATTATAAGCTACAAGAAACCAAAGCAGCAGTTGCCTAAAATAAAATGTCTTACAGACCATCTTATTTTTGTTTAGATTCCCTTTTTTTTTTTTCTGAACAACCGTTATTTGGAAAAAATCCAGGTGTCCATGTTTAAGCCCTTCACAAAAAAAAAAAAAAACCATGAATTAATCAACGGCCACAAGCTTCGCATTCCGGAAGAAAAGCCCAGCTTGTGTCTAAGAACTGAGTACTCCTAAAACAAAAAATGTTATAGGAAGGAGATTGATGACGTCAAATCACCGGCCTCGAGCGTGCGGTCGTCTCCTCCAGTGAGCTCCTCGCGCCTGCAAGCAAGTCCCGGGGGCCGAAGGGGGCCCCAGCGGGACCCTCCGACGCTCAAGTCAGTGGTCTGGGCATCAGCCGTGAGCTTAAGGAAGCTCGAAAGAGAAAAAGAGAGAGAGAGGCCCAGAGAGAAGCTCTCTCTGTATGAGCGTTTAAGAGTGTTATAAGTATGTTACCTGGTCAGGGGTCCCTCTTACCCATTTTATAGACGCTTAAGAGTTTGTCTGACTTGAGTGGTTGAGGCTTCATAATGATGACTTTGATGGGTGAAGTGTCGGAACTGATGTCCGTGAAGCATGGGGTGCTGTCACTAGTCAGAGCATTAATTGATGTTCGTGAAGCATGAGGTGCTGCAGGGCATGGCTAACCGCTACGGTGCTTGCCAGACGTGTCCCCTACGTCATCTTTTTTTGCATTCCCACGCGGACAACGATGAGTGATAAAGTTAGGCGTATGGGCTCCAAAGTGCAGCCATTGGGACAGAAGATGCAGTTTGGAGTTGAAGCCCGTTCGCTTACATGGCACTGTTCACTTGCATGGCACTGTTCACATGGCACTGTTCATACATGGCCGACCCCCGGCACTGTTCATACATGGCCGACCCTTGGCACTGTTCATACATGGCCGACCCCCGGCACTGTTCATACATGGCCGACCCCCGGCCGAGCCTGAAAGGGGTCTTGGGGTAGGATGTTGATGGACCAGGAGGTCAAGGTGGGCCGGAGCCGACGTCGAGACTGACACCGAGATGAGAATGGACCGCTGCCGATGCGGAGGTCGAGATGGGCCTTGAAGGTCGAAGCGGGGCTCTATCAGCTTCCTTCACGATTCTCTAATGACATTGGATCAGCCACATCAGATGCCCCCTCGCCCCTGAGATGAAGCGGGCCTACCCCAGCAAGGCGAAAGGGGCGCTACCTCCCAAGTGGCTGATCCTCGCCTGATGCAGGGCTTCATGCGCCGACGGGCGTCGGGCTTCATGCCTGGTTGGTGCAGGGCTTCATGCGCCGACTGGTGTCGGGCTTCATGCCTGGCTGGTGCAGGGCTTCATGTGCCGATCGGGGTCGGGCTTTTGTTGCTGAGAGCCGGTGGTACACCGCTCTGCCAGTGGTACACTGGGCTTCATGCCTGGTTGGCCCAGGGCTTTGGTGCCGACCGGGGTCGGGCTTTTGTTGCTGAGAGCCGGTGGTACACCGCTCTGCCAGTGGTACACTGGGCTTCATGCCTGGCTGGCCCAGGGCTTTGGTGCCGACTGGGGTCGGGCTTTTGTTGCTGAGAGCCGGTGGTACACCGCTCTGCCAGTGGTACACTGGGCTTTATGCCTGGCTGGCCCAGGGCTTTGGTGCCGACCGGGGTCGGGCTTTTGTTGCTGAGAGCCGGTGGTACACCGCTCTGCCAGTGGTACACTGGGCTTTATGCCTGGCTGGCCCAGGGCTTTGGTGCCGACCAGGGTCGGGTTTTTGTTGCTGAGAGCCGGTGGGACACCGCTCTGCCAGTGGTACACTGGGCTTTATGCCTGGCTGGCCCAGGGCTTTGGTGCCGACCGGGGTCGGGCTTTTATTGCTGAGAGCCGGTGGTACACCGCTCTGCCAGTGGTACACTGGGCTTTATGCCTGGCTGGCCCAGGGCTTTGGTGCCGACCGGGGTCGGGCTTTTGTTGCTGAGAGCCGGTGGTACACCGCTCTGCCAGTGGTACACCGCTCTGCCAGTGGTACACTGGGCTTTATGCCTGGCTGGCCCAGGGCTTTGGTGCCGACTGGGGTCGGGCTTTGTTGCTGAGAGCCGGTGGTACACCGCTCTGCCAGTGGTACACTGGGCTTTATGCCTGGCTGGCCCAGGGCTTTGGTGTCGATCGGGGTCGGGCTTTTGTTGCTGAGAGCCGGTGGTACACCGCTCTGCCAGTGGTACACTGGGCTTCATGCCTGGCTGGCCCAGGGCTTTGGTGCCGACCGGGGTCGGGCTTTTGTTGCTGAGAGCCGATGGTACACCGCTCTGCCAGTGGTACACTGGGCTTTATGCCTGGCTGGCCTAGGGCTTTGGTGCCGACCGGGGTCTGGCTTTTGTTGCTGAGAGCCGGTGGTACACCGCTCTGCCAGTGGTACACTGGGCTTCATGCCTGGCTGGCCCAGGGCTTTGGTGCCGATCGGGGTTGGGCTTTTGAAAAGCCAACACGAGGTTTGTCTTGAAGGCTGATACAAGGTTGGTCTTCCCTGCATGACATTTTTAAGTGTCAATGAAAGAAAACTGTCTTAGGTGCATCGTACTTAGCTCTTGTAGCACCCCTGTTTTCCCTATCTGGACTTGAGCATTTCCACCCGCTGGTAGTCTGCCCCCCAGGGAATCAAGTTGGGACGGCGCCTGGAGTCGGTTGATGACCAGTTCCTTTCCGAAATGAAGCTGGGGACCTATCTTTGGAGTGCAGTGAAGAGAGAGATGGGATCCAGAGCTGGGGACGCTGGAGCAGAGCCACGGACAAGAGTCGGAGTCGAACTCGGGAGCTAGAGGTCGCCGAGGGAAGCCCGAGCAGCCAACGGCCGTTGGAGATGAGCGGATAGGAGAGTCCGCTGAAGTTGGACGGTTAGGAGATGATGTTGCTAGGAGTTATAGGATTCGGGCAGCCTCGACATTGATTCAAGTAAGGAGCCCTCCAGCTTCCATGGTCCTTCTCTCTCCTATGAAGTCTCATCACGTGCATAGGTGCATGTAATGCATTTGGACGCTGCTGCTTTGGGAGCTTTCACTCGGACCTAGGATGTGGCAGAGAGGAAGAAAAGCTTGCCTGGCGCTCGGGGATGTGGTGCCAGGAGCATGAAAACGGGAGCCTCTGGGGCTGGATCTGAAGCCGAGGCGCTAGCGCCGGGTCTGAAGAAGAGCCGATGCCTCGGGGCAGAGTTGGGAACCGGAGCCATGGCCAGACCTTCCTCTGCGTCGCTGTCCATAGGAGAGAGGGCTGCTTGTGCGGCGAGTGGTGGCTCTTTGAGCTTTAAGTTGCTGATGGGCTTGATGACGTTGGACCTTTTGCTGGGGAGATTCCCAGCGGGATGAAGGATGGCCGGCCTGGGCAGTGACCAAAGGGCGAGTAGAAACTTTTGCTCGCTGTTGCGTGGTCATAAGATGTGGCTTCTAGAGCTTTTGGACAACCACCGTCAATGTTTGGATTTCTAGAATGAGTGGCAACATGTTCTGTTTGAATGGTCTGAGATAGTGGTGATGATGGAACGAAAGACTGGCCTCCTGCTGCTCAGCTCGTTGAAGGTGCCCCCCAGCTTAACTGGTGAAATCTTCACAATCCGCCATCTTCACGATCCACCGTTTTGATAAAAAAGGGATGAGGATATGCAAACTAGCATCGTTGATCCCCCCTACCTGGCGTGCCAATCTGATGACGCCAAATCACCGGCCTCGAGCGTGCGGTCGTCTCCTCCAGTGAGCTCCTTGCGCCTGCAAGCAAGTCCCGGGGGTCGGAGGGGGCCCCAGCGGACCCTTCGACGCTCAAGTCAGTGGTCTGGGCATCAGCCGTGAGCTTAAGGAAGCTCGAAAGAGAAAAAGAGAGAGAGAGGCCCAGAGAGGAGCTCTCTCTGTATGAGCGTTTAAGAGTGTTATGAGTGTGTTACCTGGTCAGGGGTCCCTCTTACCCATTTTATAGACGCTTAAGAGTTTGTCTGACTTGAGTGGTTGAGGCTCCATAATGATGACTTTGATGGGTGAAGTGTCGGAACTGATGTCCGTGAAGCATGGGGTGCTGTCACTAGTCAAAGCATTAATTGATGTTCGTGAAGCATGGGGTGCTGCAGGGCATGGCTAACCGCTACGGCGCTTGCCAGACATGTCCCCTACGTCATCTTTTTTTGCATTCCCGCGCGGACAACGATGAGTGATAAAGTTAGGCGTATGGGCCCCAAAGTGCAGCCATTGGGACAGAAGATGCAGTTTGGAGTTGAAGCCCGTTCGCTTACATGGCACACTTCACTTGCATGGCACTGTTCACATGGCACTGTTCATATGGCACTGTTCATACATGGCCGACCCCCGGCACTGTTCATACATGGCACTGTTCATACATGGTCGACCCCCGGCACTGTTCATACATGGCCGACCCCCGGCACTGTTCATATGTGGCCGACCCCCGGTATTGTTCATATGTGGCCGACTCCTGGCACTGTTCATACATGGCCGACCCCCGGCACTGTTCATACATGGCCGACCCCCGGCCGAGCCTGAAAGGGGTCTTGGGATAGGATGTTGATGGATCAGGAGGTCAAGGTGGGCCGGAGCCGACGTCGAGACTGACACCGAGATGAGAATGGACCGCTGCTGATGCGGAGGTCGAGATGGGCCTTGGAGGTCGAAGCGGAGCTCTATCAGCTTCCTTCATGGTTCTCTAATGACATTGGATCAGCCACATCAGAGATCATTGAGGGTGCCTGCTCTAGTGCAATGGAGGCTTGTGTCAGTAACTTGTGTTCTAGTCCTGTTCCACTTTATTTTAAACTTTTGTTTTCCTCCATACATTCTAGTTCCATATATAAATAAGGAGAGTAGTAAGAAGATAACATGGTGCACAACATTATGGAGTACACAAATTGCTAATGCCCGGATTTCTTATTAGAAATAATTAGCATGGAGGTCCTGTCAATATGGTGCACTAAATCACATTGTACAGTTAGATGTTAATATTATATGGATGCATGTACTGTCAAACAAGGGGAATCGAATTTATATCAAAATAATTAATATAGATCATTATTAGAGAATAAGAAACGGCCAGAAACATCTTGGATTGGTCTGATTCCATGATAACTTACTGTTGAAAAAGAAATAAAGAAGAAACATCTAACAACCTCTTTTTTCTTAGATAAGAGAAGAAGTCCTGCATTGGATCCTTGAACATTACTATTGAAAAAATATGAAGCCAACGCGAGTCATGTTTCTTAAAAGAGTGGACAGAAACAAATTTACCAATAATTCATTGCGCCAGTTTTATTTATGCAGGCAAAGGCTTTTTCAAGCAAGGAAGGGTGGTGGAGGTGTTTGAACCCATACGTAAAAACAAACTATATTACGTGCATTACCTTATCTCATTTTGTCCATCTTTTCCTTCTACCAACTCTAAGTCGCAATCTAAATTAATGACTAATGGCACCGTAGTAGCAGCACTGATTGCGATTTAAATTGATAGCTACTCATTATCCAAAGAAGTAGTAGGTTTACTCAGTACCTTCATCCCAGGCCGAGCGTCGGATCAGGGATGTGATATCTTTAAATATATAAGTACGTCATATCGTATGCATGATTGACGTAGGCCAAAGAGGAATGAGGTACACCATTGGGTTTGTAGTACACATCAAGCTCTACCTTTCTTCAAACAATAAAAGTAACAAGGTTGCAAGGCTATTCTCCATTACTCTTCAAACATTTTAAATGGTCCATCATGTAAAAAAGAAAGAGATGATTTCGGCTTCATTAAGAAAGCACAAACATGTTATGTCAATTGACCGGTAGGTTAATATACTGGTGACCCTTAGGTTGTGACTGATCGATGGGGGCAATGACTCGATTTAGACACTACTAGATTAGGTAGGAGGAGAAAAGAGGGGGTGAGGTGGGGGGAGGGGTTTGCAATCGAATCGAGCCTCTTTCTGAAACGTCTCTGTCAAAGAATCTCAAGATAATGAGACCCGGATCACAGATCTATGGGTAATATTTTATTTAAGAGAATGCAACGTTGAAAGATCGATGATGTTAAACAAAAAGCAGCTGTGATCATTGAGTCCAATAAACTTATTTTTCTCTGGAACTAAACTTTATACCAAGCTAAAGGCCAAGTCCTAGCTCTTTAAAGAATTCTCTCCCTCTATTGCCATTCGATTAAACCTTTAAGTATTCCTAATGGCATCCACTGCTAATCTTTGATCACTAAATAAATTTTTTGTTTTCTTTTTAACGAAGAGAAGGCTCCTATAGACTTACAAAATAAGTGGCTCTAATATCAGCATCCTGAAAATGATTGCACAAGAATATAATTTATGTTGTGGACGTAGCCAGGTTTACAAGATTATTTGTTACCTGATTTGTTTTTCAAAGCATATGTTGGCAGAAAAAAGTTGGGCAAAACAGTTAATGTTTATGGTGTTATAATAAATATGTACGTCTCTTTTGATTGTAAGTTCAAACATCTTTCTTTTCTACAATGAATTATGCTACAAGATTTAAAGTATGTAAAGAAACGGAGGGGAAAAGTAGTCCATACTTTATCTTTTTAATTCTTGATTAGTAAAAGAGGGCAGACATTAAAATGTGTATTGTGACATTTCAAAGACTTTACATATGTGTGGGTGTGTATATGATAAGTTTTCGAATTTTCTTCTGCACGAGTTAAGGTGGCATCTTTCTGATTTCATAATCTTATTGAATTAAGATTATCTCTTGCACAAATATTGATCATCTAGAAAGAGAAAAATGACAAAGGGGTGGCAGCGGGCAAGCGACCGGCCAACAGACATGGGCTCTATTTAGAAGTCCACGGCAGCCAAATCCAGTAGCCCCCAGGCGTCCTCTTTGGCTGCGATGCTGGGCCAAGTAGCTAACAACAATTCAAAGACGACAGCTAACTAGCGCCCACACTCAGGCAATCACTAGTTAATAATATTATAACAATAACGATAAGAAACGCCCATTTGGTGTACCGGTCATGGTTTCTTTACAACATATGGTCTAGTCGTACAGCAGACAAAACGTACCCAAGTTTTGTTGGGTTCGTCATGGTAATAGGGGGTTATGGGTGCGGTATTGGTTAAAGGATCCCACCTAGCTCACGAAAATCCAGAGCTAGCGACGAGATGGGTGATGCCATCCGCTACCAGCCAGCATTCATTGTCCCGAGGACAAGATAACCAATGATGAAGATGAAGGAAAAATTATGCATGAAACCAACAATGTATAGTAATATATATATATATATATATATATATATTACTATATATATATATATATATATACACACACACACCCTAAAAACCATGACACGTAAAAGACTTGCATATATATTTTTTCTTTCTTTTAAATTATATTTTAATATTTTTCTCATTTTCTCTCATCAAACAAAATTATTATCTATTTTATTATAGATGTAAATATATAAAAGTAATACAAGCATGTTAACAAAATAGCATGTAAATAGATCTTAAATGATTTATAAAAAATTTAAAAATTTATTTGAAATCTTTATTTAAAAATATTATAATCAAATTGATATTTTTTTCATATAAAATTACTTTTAATTAAATATAAAAATGTTTTTAAAACTATTTTTTATGCAAATATTCGTTCGATCAGACGTAGTAAAATCTGTTTTCTCTGTAAAACTTTTCTCTGTTAAATAAGTTCAAAGAAAAAATTTCTCAAAAAAATATTTCTTAAAAAATCATCAAACAAACACTTAGAAAACACCTAATGATATATATATTCTAAACTGAACGGACAAAGTCCTTTTATTCTATAAATGGTAAAAGGCAGGCTTCCGGTGATATGGAAGAAAAGAAAAAGAGAATGCCAAGCAGGCCCGAGCTAATAATACAAGTTGGAAATAGCGTTTTAGTGTATCTTAGAAAACATTGACAAGGGAGCAGAGAACCAGACATTGTTTATAGTCGAGTATATAAAACAGGTTGGTAACGTTATTGGTCATTAGCTATGAGTATAAAGTTATTGGATGAGAATTCTCTCCAGTCACGGTCATCATGCTAATTATGAATGGTTGTGACTGGAAGACAGGTCCCAAGCGCCGACTGCGACACCAGTGAATCCGAAACCAAAAATAATTAGTGGGGGCACAGCGGAAAACAACTTTACCCAAGAGCGCCTTCAGAACCCTGAGTCTGCTCTGCGGTGAGAGCACCTTTTCGTCCAGCTGCAGTGGACTGATCGCTTGGGGATCCACTAGATTTATAGCACATGGCATGAGAAATGACTGGAAAAGAATACGCTCCTTCTGTGGATGCGTAAATGTTTGGCAACCATCCAAATTAGAACCCACAGAGTCTATCAAAGATGCAATCCGTCAGCTGTCCCATGTAAGACTTCAATACTTAAGACTCCCCTCAGTCATAAAAGATGCAAAGATGCTTGCTCCTTTGCCATGACGATGAAATTTAGAACCATACTAGTTGAATCATAGTTCACATGAGGGTTTTTCAAAGGGATATGCAGCATGATGAAGTATATGAAGCAAAACTAATACCTCATTAAAGGTAGATCACACATGCTAATGGGGAAGCTAACAAGCTTGCCACCATTTACTCATGGCTTGGATAGGCAAGGGCATCAAACTTATTACCAGCTAGTGACAAGCACCATCCTCTACAACCTGACCTTCCAACTCTTGTTGGAGAATAAATGCCTTCTTCTCTAAACAAATGAATTGCCTATAACCTGTGCTTAGCAGAGTTAATAGAATTTTGCTTGAGCCACTCGTACAACAAGGGATCATAATCCTCGGGACATAATATAAAATGACAATGACTCCTTTTGAAACACATATCATTATAGAATTCAATTACAAATGAAACAAATCATACGTTGAAATTCATTTATAAATGAATTTTCATGTTTAACTCGTTATACCTAAATTATGAAATTAAAATGAATTCTCATATTTAAGAACAAATGAACAGTAAATTCAATATTCCATTTTTAAAATTACCTTTATTTAATAATTAATTAAAAATGAAAGTCAATTCTTTCAAATTGCTTCAAAGGACTACTGAAAGTGAATATTGACGCCGAAATAACATTATTTTTGGTTAAAAGTATTGACTAGGCAATTTCATAAAAAAATTGTTTTCTTTATTATATGAAATTCATTTGCAAATCTAAAATCGATAGGATTAGAAATAAGAAAAAAGTAATTCCATAATTTGGTGATTGGGATTTTAAATCCATGATTTGTTATGTTACAAAACATAGCAAATCACAAATTTACAAATTCTATAGAACTCATTTGTTCCAAATGGGATGTAAAACTGATGTTTGGATGAATGAATTGCCTACAAATTGTACCTATTCTACCCAAACACTAGAACAAAGTTTTGTTATCTTCTAGACAGGAAACGAAGAAGGGTGTCAAGCAACCAGAGGTGGAGTCTTAACCACTGGGCATTCACATTATATAAAGACAAGTTCTTGCAAGTATGTTCATAATTTCACAAAATATTAAGAATAAAAAATATAAAATGAACATTAGCAAAAAGAACATAGGATGGGAATATCTAAAAGTGAGAACAAAAGGGAAAATGTACACAACATCTAATCAAAACCTCAAAAATAATATTTTTATGAACTCATAATAAAATCTATAAGATCCAGAATCAGCTAAAACTGCATTCCAACCTCCACTTTGAATTGCAGCAAAATGGGCCATATCCAATTTGTACAGTTGGATGACAATTTTTTTTCTTAAATTACATAACAGAAGCTCTTCAATTGCTAAAACAGGAAAAAAACAGAGTTTGTGCACAAAATATGGTGTCAAGTAAATTATGATACTTGTGCATAACTGCATATTCATATGAATCTTCAAAAAATTTCAAGGCATAACAAATATATAAAATACTACAGGCCACTTTGGGAACTAGACAAGTGAACATACAAACACCAAGCTGAAAAATAAAGCAAGACTCCAAACAAGAGTTCTGCAGAGATAAAACTATAAGCTCAAGTAAACACTGCTCAACTAGAACAAAGAAAGAAGTTCAGAACAGCCAAGACACCATCGAGAAAAACCAAGCACCCAAAATATGGTTGAAGAACATCTCAGGCCTCCATTTTGCTTAATGAGACATCTAGACCAGTTCTAATTGTTGAAATTTATGATCAATGCATGATCATTAAATGATTCTGCTCTAGCAATGTCCATGAACAATGCCATGTCACAGCTATGGCCAACAATATGATTCAGCTTCAATCAATAATATTATTGCACATCCAACCACCACACTGGATGACTGCAGTTTGAAAATATAGTATGCCTAAGCTCAATAAATACCCAAAGAGCAAAACTAGATAAATTTATAGAAACAAATCCTGCATTCCAATGTATCATAAGAACAGAGGATGAAAAGCAAAACAAACAGTAAATCTACTACAATAGTATCATTACTGCAAGTCAAGTATGCACATGCCAACACATGCTTTCCATCTGCACAACATGTGTACAACAGTCGACCACCAATTTCTGTGCAGGGCTTGGCACAAATGGCAAATCGGTTACATTTCATACATTCATGCAAATATGTTTAATATCAATACAGGTGTAGACTTACCTGCTTCTAACAATTTCCAAACTAAAAGTCTGAATTTATATATCATGGCAATACAAAACTAAGAAGTCCTCTTACAGAGATGCTTATGCAAAAGGAGTGATATGCTACAAAGTTTCATGATGTCGAAACATCATTGCTTAGATTTTCAATAGCACCAATCACGCAAAAAACATCAAATTTATAAGTCCTCTTCATAACTGCAATGGCATAAATCCAATAGCTTCATCATTCATCAATTGACAGCAGGTAGAATTTGTTTTTTCCTGGAAATCATCCAATTTAGTTGCAAACTTGACAGAAATATGGACCCAATAAAAGGAAAAGATCATGACAACTAAAAAAATGCAATAGAAGAAAATGAATTAAAAAAAAAAAATCAAACCTCAAGGTGCAGGCATCCGACAACCAAAACAAGTCAATGGGTTGGCCACTCAAAACCAGTCTATCCTGCACAGCTGACCAAGCCTCTCCTGCATTGAAGACGGCATCCAGCCCCTCAGTGTCCTGTCCAACCCCACATACCTCAAAGACCGACATTCCAATACCGTGTGCTCAACATCATTAGCAGACACATTATAACAACAAACTAACAGAAGGATCTCCAACGACCCATGGCCTGAGAAGGATCGGATCCCCTCACCAGTGACCAGTTCACACCCTGTCACATTAATCTTCACCAGATTCCTGCAGTTTTGAGCCACAGCAAGGAGTGTCTCATCTGAGAGATTGATAAGCCATGACAAATCCAGTCTCATGAGGCTCCAAATCGCAGCGATGGCAACACCACCGGCGTCAGTGATTGCTGGGCCAGAGTCAGCCAGATTCAATTCCTGCAAACAAGACATCTTCGACAATAAACCGACACCGGCATCCGTGATCTGATCGCATTCAGAGAGATCTAATTTCCTCAGAGTTCTTGACGAAGATCCAGCGGCCAAATAAGACAGGCCCAAATCCGTCACCAAGGCGCATCCTTGGAGGGACAAGACCGTCAAGAAGCTCATCGTGCTAATCGCGCCGAGCGCCTCATCGGTGATGTCGTCACACCACGACAGATCAAGAAATGATAGATTTCTGGCATTCTCTGCTAGAGAAATCACACCAGCATCTCCGATTCCTTTTCTCCTTCTCAGGGTCACACTCATCAGCTGCGGGCACCGGGCAGCCACGGCATGCAACCCATCGTCACCGACATCATCCGATTCCGAGTCTTCCAATTCCGGGAACGCCGTGAGCTTCAGATGGGCATTCAGGTTGAGGGTTCGGAGATTGGGGCACGTTCTGGCTACGATCTCAAGGCTCGAATCGGGGATAGGCTTACTGGTCTCCACGGTGACTAGATTCGGGAACTTTGGCAGGAAAGAAGGCAAGCATGCGGGTTCGAGGACTCGAATAGAAGCGCGCGTGAAGCCCTCCATCCTCGCCCACTGCCTCGACACCGCCGCGCAAGACTTGCGGTCTCTCCCATCGGGGACCCTCTTCAGCACCAGCCCTAGCAGATCGTCCCCCAACCTATCCATCATGAAACCCTAGGACAATGGAACAGTGGAAAAAGATCGAAACTTTGGGGATTTATTTTTTTCCCCCCCTTGAAACCCTAGATGACATCTCCCCAAACGGACGTAAATCAAGAAGAAGAAGATTTTTTTTTTTTAACGTTTTTGAATTCGCGGTTCGATCTGGTCTGGGGTTGAATGAAGAGTTCAGAGAGAGGGAGAGCGCCGACCGACTGGGCCAAGCCCCCAGGCTGGTTGCGGTGTGATTTCTGGACTCCGGCCTACCCCAACTGGGCCCAGTCCACCTAAGCTACTATCCTAGGCCCATTTGAACATGGGAAGCCATGAAAAAATCTTGTATATCGTCTGCAGCAAATTCAATATAGACTACATCACTTCTTTTTATTAATCCATATGGATTCCACGTGGCCTAACACTGCGGAACAGGACAGCACTGATATGATGTTACGTTTTGATCGTGATGTCCATTAAAAGCGCTTCTTTAGTACGTGTATATAAGACAAAGAACTATTTTGCCCTCCAAAAGAAGCTTGGGAAAAGGACAACTAAGCTCATCTTTTTATTATTTTTTCAAAGGCAGACGGGTGTTGTTTCTTCTATTTCGGATGTCGTTTCTACTACTTATTGACTGACTTACGACACCCTAGTTGAAATACTAAGACACCCTAGCGACAACGCTATGACACTCGTGCTTATAATGGACGCTGGAGAAAAGCCCCGCGATACCTAAGGAAAAAATTGACCGAAAATTGTTCACGACACCCCAGTTGAAATATTAGGCCATCCTAGCAACAACACAACGACACCCGTGCTTTAACGAATATGCTTAATGACGTAACAAGAGGAAATCGTCCGAAAAAAGATCTACGATGCTCAGTTGAAACATTAAGACACCCTAGCGACAACACTACGACACCCATGCTTATAATAGATGCTTGAGAAAAGCCCCGCGACATCCAAAAAAGAAATCGGCCAAATATCGTTCACGACATCCTAATTGAAACATTAGGCCACCCTAGTAACAATGCTACGATACCCGTACTTGAACGGATATGCTTGACGACGTAACAGAAGGAAATCACTCAAAAAAAGATCTACGATGCCCCAGTTGAAACATTAAGACACCCTAGCAACAACGCTATGACACCCATGCTTATAATGGACGCTGAAGAAAAGCCCCGCAACATCCTAGGAGAAAATCAGCCGAAAATTATTTACGACACCCCAGTTAAAACATTAGGACACCCTAGCAAAAACGTTACGACACCCATGCTTGAATGGATATGCTTGACGACGTAACAGAAGGAAATCGCCCGAAAAAAGATCTACGATGTCCCAGTTGAAATATTAAGACACCCTAGCGACAAAGCAATGACACACGTACTTATAACGGATGCTGGAGAAAAGCCCTGCAACACCCCAGGAGAAAATCGGCCAAAAATCGTTCACGACACCCCAATTGAAACATTAAGATACCCTAGCAACAATGCTACAACACCTATGCTTGAACAGATATGCTTGACGACGTAACAGAAGGAAATCGCCTAAAAAAAGATCTACGATGTCCTAGTTGAAACATTAAGATACCCTAGTAAAAGCTACGACACCCATACTTATAACGGACGCTGGAGAAAAGCCTTGCGACACCCCAGGAGAAAATCGGCCGAAAATCATTCATGACACCCCAGTTAAAACATTAGGATACCCTAGCAACAACGCTACGATACTCGTACTTGAATGGATATGCTTGACAACGTAACAGGAGGAAATCACCCGAAAAAATATCTACGATGCCCTAGTTGAAACATTAAGATACCCTAGTGACAAAGCAACGACACCCGTGCTTATAACAGATACTGAAGAAAATCTCCATGACACCCCAGAAGGAAATTGGTCAAAAATCATTTACGACACCCTGGTTAAAATATTAGGACACCCTAGCAACAACGCTATGACACCTGTACTTGAACAGATATGCTTGACGATGTAACAAAAGGAAATCATTTGAAAAAAGATCTACGACACCTCAGTTGAAACATTAAGACACCCTAGCGACAAAGCTACGATACCCGTACTTATAACGGATGCTGGAGAAAAGCCCCGCAATACCCCAGGAGAAAATCGGCCAAAAATCATTCACGATACCCCAGTTGAAACATTAGGACACCCTTGGTATAAACTTATGACATCATTGCAATATATTTGAAATAGGCGAAAAATTTTGACGTCACTCTAGTTGTAATCTGACGACACCCTATTAAGTCAACTATGACCCCCTATCTGAAAAAGTTGCTTAACATGGCCGGACGGTATGGTGTTACAGATTCGTGATATGATCACACTGCTTCTGGTGTCCTTTCATCTTCCTCTAAGGGCGGCATAAAAAACTTTTTGAACCCTAGAGGTCCTTCATTTGTTGCTCGAGTAGCTGCTGGTGTCCTAAATTTCCTTCACTATTGTTTCTTCTATCATTTTCCTATATGGAGAAGAGTGGTTTTGTTTGTAGACGAAGACCACGAACAAAGAAGAATCAAAAGAAGAAAATGGCGGAAGAAAGCAAAGAAATTATTCTTTATTCAAATAAAGATGCGATTCCTTTAAGTCCCATTCCATATGAAGTTACAGAATCAGAAAGAGGTAAACATCACGTTGATTCCTTTATTCAGATATTATGACATCCTTTCTCAAAATATTATGATACCCTAGTTCAGATATAATGGCACCCAACACCAAATATATTTTTCCCCTTAATCTGACAAATATATTTATCCCGTTTATTTTGGATGACTTGAAAATTATTCCAGTCCCTGCAGTGAAGGCTTCCCAGTTGTTTAAGAATAGTTGCAAGCCGGCCGTTTACATTCAGAATGTTTAGAAGATGAGGTTTAATACACAATATACAGAACTTATCCGAAGGATCCCATTTGGTGCCTTCATCGACATGCAGATGTTCTCAGTCAATAGGCGACTGCTAGCAGACATTATACGATGTTACAATGGAGGCAAGGAGTTTATTTTCTGTGGCAAGGTGGTCTTAATTAGTGCCGACGAAGTCGCACTGATTCTGGGTCTTCTAGCTCATGAAAAGAAGATCGACACATCCTGCTAGTTGTTCAACGGAAGGTTATTCAGATGATTTGGCCGGGGTTTAGATCTTTATCAAAAAGGATTGAAGAAGTTAATATATGGACTTCGATCATCCAAGATACAGGAAGATGTCAAGGACACTGTCAGACTTTGGATCGTCTACATGTTTGCCATGTTTTTGGCTCCAAAGTCTAATCAGACATATCCATGATATCTCATTCAGCACTTGGATGACTTAACTCAACTGAAGAGGATCGACTGGGCTTCCGCATTCAAAGAGTTGATCATTCTGGCTCTTCCAGAAGTTGCTGCTTACTTGCGATCCAAGAAGCCGGTCCACTCAAAGAGAGTAAACAAAGTTCGGAGGTAGCCTACCCTGTTCGGATCTCAGCAACGCTGGTGGTAAGGATTATTGAGATGCAGAAAGAGTGTCATTATTATAATTTTTCATAAATATTTTTTTATATCACAAAATTATCATTTGCAGGCATGGTTCCTCAAGCATACATCAATGCGAGCCCCAGCATATCCCAATAAACTGCTCTAGCTGTTGAAGTGGTATGATGCCAATTGAAGGTCCAACCTGTTCGGGTTGCCAATATGTAGCCTCACGACTTGGTAAGATAAGTCATTGCTTCGACCATATTTCTTTACTTAATTTATTATTATTTATTTTAAATTAATTTATTTATCATCTTGTCTTGTAGTTGGAGGGAGCTACTGTACCAATGTTATAAGAGCATTGGCTTCTCACTCCACAGACAGTAGCATCCCCTGAACTAACAGAAAGTTGTTCAAGCTATGCCGAATTGAGGATTGAACTGGGGTGCGTTAAGAATCAACTCGACAATGTCAGCACAGGCTTGCCATAGCTGAGAGCCTTCTCAGTTCATCTATGCATCTATTTTGATAGCCGCTTTGTGTCTAAATTCTCCATTATCTGCTCATGAACTCGCTGCAACGGTCGGGGCTACGATATTTGATAGAGTAACCGATGAAGAAAAGGCCCAATTTTGGTTTCTTTTCTCTATCATTAACTCGGATAATTCGCATTGGCATCTGATTGTTGTCAATATGGAAAGAAATATATTCATGCACCTGAATTCATTAAAATGCAATGCCAGGTACAAGGCCAATGCAAAGAAATGACATATCATTCTTGGCCACATATTCCATATATACTGCGATAAGGAAGAGATGATGAATTGGCCAATGGAAGAGATTTTGGATTGATCAAGTCAACCTATCAGATCACTGGATTGCGGCCTCTACTGTCTGAAGTATATGGAATGCCTTGCTCGTTGGGACAATTCTGATATGAAGATAGATTTCACGGAAGAAGAAATAAGAAATTATCGGCGATAATTAGCAGCGAGGATATTGAGAGAAGGCCTCAACTAAAAGATTGACAAGTTTGTGACAAACTGTTCTTAATTTTTTTATTCTTCATTGATTGAAATTTGATATAATTTATTCATACTGATATTGTTTCAGAATTTATGCAATTGTAGAATTTTTATATGAATGTTATGGTGCTTTACATGGAAGTCAGAAATCTTGTCGTTATACTTTTGCCTTTTTTACTTCTGAGTTTCTTAAGTTTTCATCCGGAATATCATAATGTTAAAACTAGAGTGTCATAAATTTAGAACTGGGGTATCATACAGCTTTTCTGGGATGTCGTAAGTTTCAATTTTTCGGGTGTCGTCGCTTTAAAGCTAGGGTATCATTACGTGAGAACTAGGATGTCATAACAGCCTAAATCTGGGATGTCGTAAGTTTCTGCATTAATAGTCTCCGCTCAGGTGTCATCACTTTAAAGCTGGGGTGTCATTACGTGAGAACTAGGATGTCATAATAGCCTAAATCTGGGATATCATAGGTTCCTACCTTAACAGTCTTCACTCGGGTGTCGTTGCTTTAAAACTAGAATGTCGTTAGCTGATAACTAGGGTATCGTAACAGCCTAAATCTGGAATGTCGTAAGTTTCTATTTTTTGGGTATCATCGCTTTAAAGCTAGGGTATCGTTGCATGAAAACTGGAGTGTCGCAACAACCTAAATCTGGGATGTTGTAAGTTTCTGCATTAACAGTTTTAGCTCAGGTATCGTCGCTTTAAAGCTAGAGTGTCGTTAGCTGATAACTGGGGTGTTGTAATGGCCTAAATCTAGGATGTTGTAAGTTCATGCCTTTCGGATGTCATTGCATTAAAGCTAGGGTATCATTATGTGAGAACTGAGGTATCGTAATAGCCTAAATCTGGATGTCGTAGGTTTCTGCCTTAACAGTCTCCGCTCGGGTGTTGTCACTTTAAAGTTAGGATATCGTTAGCTGATAACCGAGGTATCGTAATAGCCTAAATTTAGGATGCCATAAGTTTTTTCCTTTTGGGTGTCGTCGCTTTCAAGCTAGGATGTTGTACAGCTTTTCTGGGATGTCGTATAGCTTTTTTGTGATGTCGTAAGTTTTGATCTTTCGGGTGTTGTTGCTTTAAAGCTAGGGTATCATTACATGAAAACTAAGGTATCGTAACAACCTAAATCTGGGATGTTGTAAGTTCTTGCATTAACAGTCTCCGCTAGGGTGTCGTTGCTTTAAAGCTAGAGTGTCATTACGTGAGAACTGGGGTATCATAATAGCCTAAAACTATGATATCGTAGGTTCCTGCCTTAACAGCCTTCATTCGGATGTCATCGCTTTAAAGCTAGGGTGTCGTTAACTGATAACTAGGGTGTCATAACAGCCTAAATCTAGGATGTCATAAGTTTTTGCATTTCGAGTGTCGTCGCTTTAAAGCTAGGGTATCATTACGTGAGAACTAGGATGTCATAATAGCCTAAATTTAGGTTGTCGTAAGTTCCTGCATTAACAGTTTCCGCTCGGGTATCGTCGCTTTAAAGCTAGGGTATCGTTAGCTGTTAACGGGGGTGTCACAATAGCCTAAATCTAGGATGTCGTAAGTTTCTGCCTTTTGGGTGTCATCACATTAAAGCTAGGGTATCGTTATGTAAGAATTGGGGTATCGTAACAGCCTAAATCTGGGATGTCATAGGTTTTTACCTTAACAGTCTCTGCTCGGATATCGTCGTTTTAAAGCTAGGGTATCGTTAGCTGATAATTGGGGTATCGTAACAGCCTAAATCTGGGATGTCATAAGTTCCTTCCTTAACAGTCTTCGCTCGGTATCGTCGCTTTAAAGCTAGGGTATTGTTAGCTGATAACTGTGGTGTCATAACAGCCTAAATCTGAGATGTCGTAAGTTCCTGCCTTTCGGGTGTCGTTGCTTTAAAGCTAGGGTATTGTTACATGAGAAATGGAGTGTCGTAATAGCCTAAATCTGAGATGTTGTAAGTTCCTGCATTAATAGTCTCTGCTCGGGTGTCGTCGCTTTAAAGCTAGGGTATCGTTAGCTGATAACTGGGGTATCGTAACAGCCTAAATCTGGGATGACGCAAGTTCCTGCCTTTTGGGTGTCATCATTTTAAAGTTAAGGTGTCGTTACGTGAGAACTAAGGTATCGTAACAGCCTAAATCTGGGATGTCGTAAGTTCCTGCATTAACAGTTTCCACTCGGGTGTGTCGCTTTAAAGCTAGGGTATCATTAGCTGATAACTGGGGTGTCGTAACAGCCTAAATCTGCGATATCGTAAGTTTGACAACTATAAAAATTTTTATTCATTTAAAATTTTCATCACAATTACTTATAGATGCGGTGGGGCATGCTAAAAATTTTCTCCCAGACTCCCTCTCTCAAACAAAGCGAACACTTCGTGTGGTTGCAGGCAAGACTCATTCTTTCCCCATTTTATAGCCATCGAATTGGGGAACAGAAACCATTAATAAACAGAGAGTCAAAAAATTGAAGTTCATCAAACTCTGTGTTCCGATCCCCAATTCATATATAGTGTCGCCCATGCAAGCGTATTCGTAAATAGCAAAACGAGAGTCTCTCCTTGGCTGACAATATGAGCACTTTCCAGTCCTTCATTTGGCCGAAAAAAGAGCTATGGCACCCTAATTGAAATATTAAGACACCTTAGTTATAAAGCAACGACACACATACTTAAAATGAACGTTGTAGATGAGACTTGCGGCATCCCAAGGAGGAAATTGATCGAAAAAAGAGCTACGACATCCCAGATTTACGACTAAGACACCCTAGTTACAAAGCTGCGATACCCGTGCTTTATTATTGATGACGAAAATTTTTATATATTCTCCTGTATTAGTTTTTTTTTGGTACAGATGGGCGATCACACTAGTCTTGTGCGAGACAGCCCAGAGATATCAGAGTACAAAATCTGCTTAAGAGCAAAGGGATAGGGATCACCCTGCTTCCAAATCCAAAACCCCCCATGATGGGTCATAGCCGCCGTAGCCCAATCTGCCGCAGAATTAGCTTTCCGATAGATGTGACGGATGTGGACGCTGTGAACACCCCAAAGAGCAGCATGAATATCTGTGAGAATAGGGTTACTGGGGACATGATCGCTAAATCTGGAGTGAAGCCACCGAATAACAGAGAGAGAATCCCCCTCAATAAATAGGCATGGTGCAAGAAGCTGCCTAACAGTATGAGAAGTACCATCCCATGCTGCATAAAGCTTGGCCATGGGAACAGAAGAATCAAGGGAGCCAATACCACCTGCCGCTAGCAAAGCTCCATCAGTCCCACGGATAATAAATGCAGACCCAGCAAGTCTACCTTGAACACTTCCATCAAAGTTGATCTTAACATACCCTGGAGGGAGGGCTCCCAAGAAATATAAACCGTCCGGCAGTTCACTGTCGAAATAGCAGGGGAGCCCCAGTGGCCAGGGTAGTAAGAAGCAGACCCAGTGAGGAGAAGTGCACTTTCAGCAACCAAAGATCTGACCTTCCGCTCTAATCTGCAAGAAGAAGTAGTCTCATCAGAAAAAATACATCGATTCTGTATCAGCCATATCTGATAGGCAGTAATAGCCCAAAGGGCACTGCGCTGTCTAGTGGTCCTCCGAAGAGCATCAAGGAAAGGGGAACACGAGGAACCAGTAACATCCACTCTTCAGTCATAGCTCATCCTCGTCCAAATCCCACTCAACATGGGACAAGTGAAAATGGCATGATCAATAGTCTCGTCCTCCTGCCCACACAGCGGACACGTGGCCTCTATATGAAGACCCTTCTCGACAACTGAGAGCAGGAAGGTAGACAGTCCCACAAGATCTTCCATATGAATAATTGGACCCTGGGATGAACAGAGAGCTTCCATATCCAATTCACATCCCGCGAATCCTGGGGCTGAGGTCTAAATACCTCAATAAGGTCCGAAGTGGGGGCTCTGGAGAGACAAGATCTCCTCCATAATCTCATATCAGGAATGTGTCTAGATGTGAGAGGAATAGAAAGAATCTATCGAGCAAGCTCCTCCCCAAATAAACTAATCACCACAGGGGTATTCCAAGATGAGATATCTTGGGTAATGAGATCCTGCACCCTCATATGATGTGGAATATCCATACTAATAAATGACGGCCAGCGAGAGAGGGGGAGATCAGTGATCCATCTATCCTGGACTACGTCGACCGAGGAGCCATCACCAATCATCCACAATATATTGCTTAGAATAGCCGGAGCATGACGACAAACCTCCTTCCAAAAGAAAGAATGCCGATGAATAGTGGGAGTATCCAAAGCAGGAGAGTAGTCACCATATTTAGCTCGCATAAAGGAACTCCAAAAATAGTGTGGATCAAGGATGAACCTTGAAGCATATCTCACCAACAAAGCATCTCTCCTAACAAGCAGGGACTGAATACCAAGACCACCTTCATGCAGAGGCATGCAAATCAAATCCCAAGCCTGAAGATGAATGCCGTCCCCATCTTATAGAAGCCCACATAAAATCCCTGAAGCATCGCTCTATCCTTCGCAAACAAGTAATGGGGACCATAGCATTAGAGAGAAGATGCATAGGAAGGGACGTAAGGATAGAGCGGATGAGAGTGATCCTGGCCATCATGGATAAGCTGATGACCTGCCAATCATCAATCCGATCCTGAATGCGTCGCTCAAAGATAGCAAAATCTTTGATGCGCGGACGCCTCCCCAACACTGGAATTCCCAAATAAGATAGACCATCAGCCTTAGTAAGGATACCCAGAGCATGGTGAATAGCTTCCTTGGTAGACCTGGAGGTTTTAGGGCTGAAACAAATTGTGGACTTATCTAAATTGATCTTCTGCCCCGAAGCACAACAGTAGCCCTGAATGATAAAGGCATAACTAGCAGCATTATGAAGAGATGCCTGACCCAGAAGAATACAGTCATCTGCAAAAAGAAGGTGAGAGACAGGAGGTCCCAAAGGGCCAGCCAAAAAAGGAGCTATACGACAATCCTGCTGAGCCTGATGAAAAGCACGAGAGAGATCGTCCGCAGCCAGGATGAACAGGAACAGGGATAAAGGGCAGCCCTGTCTCAGACCCACAGTAGAATGGAAGAACTGAGTCTATACTCCATTAACAAGCAGAGAGAAAGAAGGCTTCTAGATACAGGCCATGATCTAATCAATGAACAGGTCGTGAAAACTAAACTCAATCAATGTTCGATGCAAGAAAACCCAACTCAACCTATCGTAGGCACGTTCCATATCCAGCTTAACTGCCATAAGACTCTGCCTGGTCGAGGCTCTCTGAAGATCATACATAAACTCCTGTGCAATAATAGCATTATTGGAAATGCTTCGACCTTTAATGAAAGCCCCTTGTTCAGGAGATATGAGCTGGGGAATCACCATCCGCAACCGCGAAACAAGAAGGCGGGCATAGACCTTATAAAGAGTAGTACACATGCTGATCAGTCGAAAGTGATGAGGGGAAGAGGCATCAGGACGCTTCGGCACAAGAGTGACAAGAGTGCGATTCCATATAAAAGGAATAGATTTGGAAAGAAAAGCACTCTGAATAGCCTGAGTAACCTTCTGACCAACAATGTCCCAGTAATGACAGAAGAATAAAGGCGAAAATCCATCAGGGCTAGGCGCCTTATCATGCTCGAGTTCCCATAAAGCCATACGAATCTCCTCAACCATGATTTTACTGGTCAAGAGATCATTGTGGTGATCAGTGACCTTCTTAGAAGGAGGAACCCGGAACACAGGAGCCCCAACTCCAGATGACTCAGTCCTAGACTGGAAGAACTGAAATAACTGATCCTGGATAACACCAAAATCATCCTGAGCATTGCCTTCCTCATCAACTAATCTCCAAATCCTGTTAGCTGTCCGATGCTTCAAAGTAGCCTGATGGAAGAACCTAGTATTACGGTCTTCTTCTCTGATCCATTGAATCCTAGATCGCTGTCTCCAATAGGCCTCCTGCTGCATGAGAAGGGAGTGGTGAAGATCAAGCTTGGAGCGAAGAGAGGAAAGGTCAAGAGCAGAAAGACAGCCATCCTGGTCCTCCCTTTCTTGGATAAAGGCAATATCAGCTTCAGTTTGCTCAATCTGTCTCACTAGATGGCCGACCTCAATTCTATTCCATCTAGATAGCCTACGCCTGGCCAGCTCCAACCGTCTAGAAAGATGGTAAATAGCATTGCCTCTCTCATAGGTAAGTGCCAGACCTGGGATATGATGGCTCGGGCCGATGGGTAGCACGTCCAGAATTGCTCAAATCTAAACTGTTGCTGCTAATGGATTACCGAATTAGTGGAAATCAAAATGGGACAGTGATCGATGCAATTCTGGACAGGTGGGGACAGTAGCAGAGGGAAACAACTGAGTCCACTGAGTTGTAGCCAAAGCTCTATCCAGCCTTTCCCACACACGAGCCGAGCCCTGGCAATTATTATACCAGGTGAATTGGGATCCAGAGAATCCCATATCCAATAAGCCAGCAGAGGAGATAAACGCTCTAAACTCTGAGATGTCTGCTGATTCCATGACCCGTCTACCTCCTTTCTTTTCATTAGCAGCAATAATACAATTAAAGTCACCAGCCACAATAGATGGGATACCCTGATGAAGGAGGGAGAGAATCTCCGCCCATAAACACGCCTTTCCCTATAATTAGTACTGGCATAAATCCCCGAGAGGAGCCAGGGGTCAGAAGACCCTTCCGAAATAAGAAGAGCTACCTGCTGATTACACTAATGAAAGGCGTTAACTGACATCGAAGAATGGCGCCAAAAAGCCACAATCCCTCCTGATAGGCCCTCAGACTCCACAACATATGAAGACCACAACCTAGTAGCCTGTCTCCGAAATTGGACCAGACTGTCTCCCGATAATCAAGTTTCTGTAAGAATACATATGTCAAAATTATGAATCTATAATAGTCTACCAAAAGAGGATCAAAAGACGGTTTTCAAGCTCCTCTAACATTCCATATAAGGATTTTCATTTACAATTATGGGGAAGGGTGGAGGCCACCCTGGTTATCCAACATAACTGAGTCAGAAATATGCTCCGGAGCAGGGTACCGCCCACTTCTGCCTGCATAACACAATCCATCATAAGACCATCAGACCGCTGAGCAACTGTCTCCGATACATCTTCAGCAGCCCGAGGGCCATTAGCAGGGAGGCCGAAAATAACCGACTAACCCTGAATTGCCAATTTAAGGCAGGATAGCACCGATTCATTGTTACAATTCACATCCTTTAAAGATTGGCCCCCATTCCCAGCTCCAACTGACACCTGGCCAGAGGAACCCTTATGAGGCCTGCTTACAATAGAGGAAGGACCCTGATCTGGGTTCGGATTGGCATTCAGGATAACCTTTCCCTTAGACCCTTTTCCCATAGCAGCAGCGCCTTTACCTTTTCGGTTAACACTTTGCGCAGACTTCCGCAAGGATGGGACTCCTCCGGCCTGGCACGCTTGGAAGGACCTAGATTGGCATCTAACCGGGCAGAAGGACTACCCTCCCAATTGACCGCACCCAAGAGGGCAAATGGATTATTGGATTTAACCTTTTGGATCACAGCAAGATAAAGTTTAGACCCATCTATCTGAACTTCATCTTCTCGGCTTCCACTGTTCCCTCAACTAGCACAGGCCCCTTACTCCCAGAAATCGGCACTGACCCCTTGCTACCAGAAACCGGCATGCCCAGGAACTCGTAGCAGCCCTCACTCGAAGGTCCATGACCCTTCTTCACACTGGCCGGTTGAGTAGCAGGAACCACCACCTCGCTGGCAGAGGACTTTCCGGCCTTGGAGGATTTCCGATAAGCAACCTTGGCAGGAGAAAGCCAGCCCTCGGCCACCAAGTCCGGCTTCACAACATCAGATGAGGGAGACTCAGAAGCAACTTGGGAGGCCCCAGAAGGTGTCGAAAGTTTCCTCTGCTCCGCACCCAGTGGACGACGACGTTGGGAGACCGACATCCAAGGACTGAAGCTAGGCCCGGCCGAAGGCTGCGTAGTCGCTGAAGACGAGGAAGATAGAGAACATGGGCTGTTGAGATGGATCGAGCCACAGCAAGAGCAGATCCCTTCCAAATTTTCATACTGAAACTGCTGCCAAAAGGGGTGCTCGAGCCCTGAACTCTGACACCCGGCCAGAGAGGACACCGGAGATCCACACGAATGCATGCTCTGGCGAATCTCCCCCTAGAAAGCAAGCGAGTGGCATAGTCAATGAACAGGAACTCACCCACCGGATCCAGAATATCTCTCAGAACTACTTCGGACTAGTACTCAACAGGGAGAGAGGGCAACCTCACCCAAAAAGGGCAGAAGACACTACATCCATCGCCGGAACAAACTCCGGACGCCAGTGTTCCATGGCAGTAGGCTACCCATTGATCACCCAAGGACGCCGAAGCACCAGTTCCTTTGACTCCGGATCCTCGAATTGAAATATGTGGCATCGATGAGCGAGGCTAACCGGATGAATAGCACCAGATATGCCCGCCCGCCGAAACTCTCTGATGAAAGCATCCGGCGGAACCCACCTCTGGAACGTATGGGCCAAAATAGCCTTCTCCTTCCAACAGTAGCTCATCTCCTCTAGTGCTGCAGCAGGGATATGAACCACCTCCGGGAAGTGGCCCTCCAGCTCAGAAATCTCAACTGGCGACGGGGAAGACGACATCCAAACAAAGCCGGAACCCTGACCCCTGTTCCATGGCTTTAGGGCAGCAGATTCCCCTATCGCAGCCATAGGGGAGGAGGAATCAAACGGGACAATCACCTAGAGAAGACAGATCACCAGAAACGGCCTCACTCACCGGAGATTAGGCAAACAACCACCGTAGAACACGAATCTTAAAGCAACCACAGCTGCAGACGCCGGAGCTCACACTGCACGAATCTCAAAGCAACCACTATCAACTGTTTGTGGACCTCTCCTCTTGTATTAGTTGACTGAATACATAAGTATCAAACTCATCCATCAATGTTTAAGAAGGTGGTACAATTCTTTGTTAGTGTATGCCCTAGATCCAATCGGATTAAATGCTATATACACTCTATGAATACAAATCAAATAAAAATGGTTCCTTTATCTATCCAGATGTCTTTATTATATATTTGATATATTTGTCTATGAGATCAAGTCCAAAAGAATGTGAACCGTGCATATGAAATTTGTAATAGAGATTACAAATTGTGAGATCCAAATTGCACGTTATGGTTTGATTCTTTAAATTTTTTTAGTGATGTGTAGATGGGACTGGACACCATTGAACACCATGAGACTGGCACATATTGCATATTCTCATCCTTGGGGTGAGCAGCTAATTTTACAAGCTGAAGTATGAAGATACTTGGATAGGTGTGTGGATGCTCGTTATTGTAACGATGCATTGGATGACCCGTACAAAGATCCCATATGGATATTCTATATAGTGTCAATGGTTGATCTTTAATGATGGTGGTGTAAGTGATCCTTTGACTTGAGATCTTTATTGCATCTCATGTGTGGAATATCATGCTTTGACGGTATCCAAATGTTGCTCTAGCCATGGGTGGTAAATATGATATCGGTTGGGTATGACATGAAGCACATGAAGGTGGTGTTTGATCAAGACAGGATTCATCTTTCTTGATAGAAAGGGTTATATCCCATGGCCACTTGATGGATTAAATTGACTGTTAAATCCTTGCAAGGTTAAGTTGAAATTCAAAATGGTTTTGAAGTTCTAATTCATATGAGTTATTTTTTCCTGAGATCAAGTATACTAAAATCAAATACAAGGTTGACACATTCCATACCACTAATTAATCTGAGATATGCGATGAAGGGATTGAATCATACGATAACCGTTCATGAACAGGTATTGTTGATGGTCACATCAACAAAACTCTTAGCACTTGGGTGGTCATGATGCTTTGCTAGAGGCCTCTCATGATCTATAATCATGTTGTTGACTTGGACAAAGAGTTGTTCAATCATTTCTAGGGTCAGTGATTAGGACATGATTATTAACAACATGTTAAAGGGCCTAATGGGTCACACGTATTAAGGATAATTTTGGATGAATTAAAGTAAAAATTAAATTAGATTTAATTTAGATAAGATGATCAATTAAATAATTGGGTAAGACCCAATTTAAAGAAGATAAAATAACAAAGGATATGATCCTTCATAGAGGAATGAATTTTAGAAAGAGATAATTTGCGCTGATGAATAAATAATTGGATACCCAAATTCAGCTTGTTCTATGTGATGGACGGCTTTGATTATTTGGGTATAGATGGCAAATCTCAACCACATGAAGGATTCATGCTCATGGGATGTGGCATGATGAATCTCTATGGTTCGATGGTGAACAAGTGGCATGTAGTTATGAGATAACTAACTCCTAATTTCAAGGGTTAAGATTTTGACATGATAGATGAAGTCTCTTTCTCTTCTTTTACCATAAAAAAGAGTCTCTTCCTCTTCTTTGGATTAACGTTGCCATGTGAAAGGGGAGTCTCTTCCTCTTCTTTATATTAACATTGCCATGAGAAAGGGAAGTCTCTTCTTCTCCCTTGGATTAAGGTTCCCATGAGATGGGACGTCTCTTTCTCTCCCTAATATGCTTCTTTCTCTTCCTCCTCTAGAATGGTAGAAAAAGATTAGATCTTTAGACCTACGGGGAGATCTTTTGGTTTAAAATTCTAGAAGGGATTCAAGAGGCGCTAGCATCCCTCTCTCCCTAAGTGTCATCTTCATACCTTGAAGGTCTTCACCGATCCACTCTTCTCTGCGTGGATCACCGTTAGAGGCCGAAAGCATAGACAGCTAGTAACAGAGGATTCACCGGCTTTATCCTTTTCTACATCAATAAATGACTCAGGTATAAATGATCTAATGTTTTTGGATTTTATATCTAATTAAATGAATCTGATCCTAAGGATCTAGGCATATGAGAATTTTGTATTTTATCTTCCACTGCATTTTTATGAATTTGATTTATGTCTTGCATACATAATTCTCAACAAATGGTATCAGAGCCACCTTAGGCTCTAGATTCATTAATCTGATAGGATATTTATGTCAATCTGATTGATAATATGAGTTTTTTTATTATACATCGTATGAAGATTAAAATCCTAAATTATTTTCATATGTTGATAATAAATCTAAAATAAAATAAAATATTTATTATTTGATGATAAATAATATTATTTAGATTTATGTTCATTATCATGTTAAAATAAAGTACTTTGATATGTGATATCAGAGATAAAATTTTATTGTATGATAATAAATAATAATTAATTTGATTTAATCATATCTATTTTATGTTAAAAAAATAGCAATTATTATTTATGCATGATAGATACTATGTGCTAAAATCCTAGAAATCATGTTTAGGATTTAATTTTAACATGATTATTGGTATGATTAAGATCTGATCGATGAACAGGAAACATAGAAAACTTATTTTGAAAATTTAGATCATGATAAGATTATGATTAAATGTAATCATATAAATTTAAAATTTAAATTTGAATCCAAAAAGTTTTATCATGACAAGAATCAGTTAGGATTTGTTAGAGACATTAGGATTTACATGGGATGTAAAACCTCATAACATGTAATTAAATGATAAGAAAAATTAAAAATTAAAATTTAATTTTTTTAAAAAAAAATTGAATTAAGAATTCTTATCATAATATCCTAACAAGATCACTATCTTAACTTATTATAAAATGTAATAGATGATAAAAATTTAGGAAACTTAGAATTAACCATATCATTGCTTGATCCTATGATCCCAAAATTGGTCTAATCAATTAGACTTACCTACATTGGTGTCTAAGAAAAGTATGATCATGGTTTTTAATTGCTCCATTCGCTGCCTGGGAAAACCCATTCAATGGGATCAAAGAGTATGCTAAATAGGACCCCATTGATCAGCTAATCTTGCCATTATTATAAGGAAAGCTCTTAATTGATTAGATCAATAAGGTTAATCAGGATAGGAGCAATTGATTTGATCACAAGATTAGGGTTCCTAAGTTAGATAGTGGTCAGGGATCCTAATTTGATTAGGAATCCCAATCATAAGATTTGATCTTATGATATTTTTTAGATTAATAAAAATTAATCTAAAATCTACATATAGGATATGTAACCTAGCATAGTACAAATATTGTACATGTATGATGGGACCTATATGCACTAAATCCCTCCACAATATTAAGTCATTAGCCTTTCATTGTTCACATGATACAAAATCATTAGGTCATGAGATTTGTCTTGCCAAAGCGAAGGTCGAGTGTACTTATGAGGAGTTGATTGTGGAACAATGGGTTGACTTAACTAGATTAGCTGGCATAATTGATCAAAGTCAGGGTCAGTCTAATCTATAAGCAAACTTTAGGGTGATCACATATGGATATGATTGATAAGGTAATGTTCCCTAAATGATCTAGGAGTCATATTAGATGTGATTGATGATAATCTACCAAATTTGGCTTACCGAGATTTGTTGTGCCAAAGCCAAGGTCAAGGTAATTCAAATGAGGATCCTAACCCACTAAGAAAATTGAATGCCAATTTCTCGAGAGTAATAGAGAGGGCTATTAACCTTGATAAAATAGTGGAAGAAACCAATTTAATTAAAAATCTTAAAATTACCATATTAAGTCGGTGATTAGCATTCATAGCAATTGACTCATTCTAATTTTATGCAAATTATCAGAGAAACCATGAGTGTAAACATCAACCTTAGGAATATTCTAAAATCCAACAAATTGACTGGACTCAACTTTCCTGATTGGCTAAGGAATGTAAGGATCGTTCTTCGATCTGAAAAATTCTTTTTGTCCTAGATGAGGTTGCACCAGAGGTCCCACCAGTGGATGCTCTAACTGAGGTTCATGTGGCATACAACCGGTATAAAGATGCTGAAGAAATGGCTACATGTTTGATGTTGGCCTCGATGTCACTGATCTTCAGAAACATATGAACATATGAATGCTCAGGAGATTTTGATGTACCTGCAAGAGTTGTTTGGTGCACAGTCTCGATATAAGAGGTTTTAGACCTCTAGAGAGCTATTTCAGTGCAAAATGACTGAGGATTCATCAGTGGATGCCCACATGCTGAAAATGATCAATCTGATTGAGAAGTTGGCACAATTAAGTTTTGTGATGGATCATGAACTAAGTGTTGACTTGGTTCTACAGTTACTATCTCCCAGCTATTCGTAGATGCTTCTATATCAGGTATATTTATGATTGAGATGTTTTCTTCTGTTACTTCTTATTCCACTTGGGTATCGGATATCGGTTGTGGATCTCATATTTGTATTAATATGCAGATGATAAGAAGCAGTAGAAAGTTGAAGAAAGATGAAGTGACATGGAAAATGGAGCAAAGGTTGCTGCTTTAGCCGTAGGATTTTATTCTATCTTTGCCCACTGGGCTTGTAATGGAGCTTAGTAATGTTACTATGTTCCAAACATAACAAAGAATATTATTTTCGTTTCATGCCTTATAAATAATGGATATACATTTGATATTAGAAATAAAAGAATTTTAATTTTTAAAAATAAAATATTCTTTGATTCTGTTGAAATGTTTAACAAATTTATGTTTTGAATTTACAATGCCCTGTTCTTAATGTAGAAACTAAAAATTAAAATGAAATAATTCTAAGAATACGTACCTGTGGCACTGTCGTTTAGGCTATATAAATGAAATGCGTTTAGCCAAGTTACATAAGGATGGCTACTTGAGCTCATTCGATTGGGAATCGTTTGAGGAATGTGAGTTACGTACGTGGCAAAATGATGATGCGTGTCATAGCGCAACGATTAAAACCTTAATTCCACTAATAGAATAGCGAGAGTAAGGGATCGATTCCACAGGGACTTTAGCGATTATCTTGAAATAAATTTATAAATTTAACTAAATAGATAATTAGTAGTGTAAAATAATAAAGATATGGTCTATCTTATAAGAGCACGGCCCGTACCCGTAGATCATGACCCGTCCCTTTTAAGAATAGATCAGTCTAAATTATTTTCACTTAAATAGAATTTAATAACAATTAAATATGAATAAAGTTTTATTTCAATAATATCCAAGAGTGCATATTAAAATCTAAAATAGAAGAGTTTTATTTGCTAACATTAAAAAGGCAAAAAAAAATGAATTAAATGGCTGAACCACGCTAGGCTGAAAGCAGGTTGAACCGGGCCAAACCAAACGGACAGAAGACTCTGTAGACGCCTCTAAGCCATGAACAAAGCATCCACCAAACCCACGGACAGCCGCCTGGTAACAGAGCACCTCCACAGCGTCAAAATCACAGACAGATCCTCCAATTCTCCATGGCACGGACTAGAACGACAAATAGAGACTTTGTTCTTCCTCCGCCTCCAAGCCAGAGCTCGCACGAATTCACGGACGGACACCGCACTAGATCACGAACCACGGATTGCTCCCCAACGCCCACGAACGCAGAATAGCCTCTCCCTTGCTCACCAACCCTGGATTGGATCTCGGGGACTCCTATTTGTAAGGCCCGACGCGGAGAAGACGACGAAGTAATTCTGTTGCCAAAACAGAGAGACGCGGAAGCAACAAAGAAAATCCTGGATAAATCATGAATAAAATCTAAATTCCTTCAAGATGAATGTAATTCATTCAATTTGATAACTTCCTATCCAATGTATTCCTTAATTGATGGAGAAAAGATTAGATTGGAATCGAGAAGAATCGTGGAAATAGATACGTTAAATTATTAATTAATAGGTTTAATATTAATTATTTATGCGTTTATCACTCCCCCCAACTTGAATCTTACTCGTCCTCGAGCAAATAAGAAATTTAGAAATATGTACCAAGCTAGTCCAAGAATTGATAGTTATCTTACAATTCTTTTTTAAAAAAATTTGGTTAGATCATAAGGGAGGTACTTCATTGGATTATTAAGTTTACCCAATTAGTAATAAAGTGTAGTCCATAAGAATTTATAGATCAAATAAGTAATTCTTCTAACTTAATTTGGGTTGGGTGTAATGTCTTTTGTAATTTGGTTCTCTTGTGTAAAGTCAGTGCAATGTCCTAACCCCTTGCTTTCTAATTAACCCTTGTAGCGAGCTTTAGGCCAATGGCTTCCAAACCAATTGGTTTTAGGGCATTAGGTGTAAAACACACCTCGGACTTACTTACTCGAGTCAAAAAGGCTTTAGTAGGACTGACTCTACTTAGGTTCTTTTACATTCTCACCTTTTTACGCGAACAACATCACTTTCTTAGGTGATGGGGCCCGGTTACTCAGTGAAAGATGTTAAGAACCTAATTTATTAACTTAAGAGATTTTTTCTTTTTTTTTTGAATGACATTTTCACCCATACCCTTATTAAGTAGATTGTACTATTAAGATCAATGGTCAGGAGGGTCTGAAATTATTCTAAAAATTTTTTGGGCTAAACCCTACCTTTTATTAGGTTTTCTTAATAATTTATTCCTTAGTATCTCAAAAATAATCTAACCATTAATTCATTAATAGACTGCTTGATTAACTTCAAATCGAGACAGAATTTGGTACACACATCTGATTATAGTTTTACTCTAGATTTACTTATTCTTTTTCCTCCCCCTCCCAACTTAATTTCCATTGTCCCTAATGGAAGAAAAATTAATTTCAAGGAAAGATACTACCTGGTAGAGTATTTGAAGTTGCATTGTTTCATTGTTGCCATCTTCTTTCAATCTGCTTTGTTGCTCTTCTCTGGTCATACTAAAAGAACATACTAAAAGAACAGAAAGTTAAAAATAACTAATAAACTGGGTTGCCTCCCAAAATGCTAAGTTTAAAGTCTTCAGCCAGACTGTGCTACTTATTATGATAATGTTGGGTTCACAAGATCAATTGATTCAACAACTTCTCCATCATTAATTTCTTCTATATATGGCTTCAACCGCTGGCCATTTACTTTGAATGTATTTCCCTGCTTGGGGTCTTTAAGCTCTACAGCTCCATGGGGAAATACTTGAGTTACTATAAAAGGTCCATTCCATCGTGAACGAAGTTTTCCAGGGAAAAGATGTAATCTTGAATTGTAAAGCCATACTTTTGATTTGGTTCAAAAGTTTTTCTACTAATAAATTTGTCATGATATGCTTTGGTTCGTTCTTTATAAATTTTCGAGCTCTCATATGCCTCATTTTATAGCTCTTCTAACTCATTCAATTGGAGTTTTCTATTGACACCTGCATTTTTCATATCATAATTAAATTGCTTGATAGCCCAAAATGCACGGTGTTCTAATTCTACAGGTAAATGATAGGCTTTTCCAAATACGAGCCTATAAGGAGACATTCCTATGGAGTTTTAAATGCAGTACGATAAGCCCATAATGCATCATCCAAACGTTCTGACCAATCTTTCCTATCGGGTCTCACCATTTTCTCAAGGATATTTTTAATTTCTCTATTTGATATTTCAACTTGGCCACTAGTTTGGGGATGATAAGGTGTAGCTACCTTATGAGTAATTCCATATTTGTTCATTAATCCTTCGAAGTATCTATTCGTAAAATGTGTACCCCCATCACTAATTATAGCCCTTGGGCATCCAAAACGGCTAAGGATATTATGCTGAACAAACTTGATTACAACTTTATGGTCATTGGTTCGAGTTGCCCTGGCTTCAATCCATTTTGACACATAATCAACTGCCACTAGAATGTATTCAAATCCAAAAGAGGAAGGAAATGGGCCCATAAAATCAATACCCCATACATCAAAAATTTCTACAACCAAGATAGGGTTTAGGGGCATCATGTCTTTTCGAGATATATTTCCTTTGTTGACATTGGAGACAATTACGGCTAAATTCATGTGCATCTTTAAAAAGAGTTGGCCAATAAAACCCACTTTGCAGTACCTTTGCTGCAGTTTTCTTTCCACTAAAATGTCCCCACAAGCAAGAGAATGGCAGAAGTTAAGTATACTTTTGAATTCACTCTCTGGGATACATCGCCTAATCACCTAATCTGAACAGTACTTAAATAATTCAGGGTCTTCCCAAAAGTAATATTTGACTTGTGAGAAAAATCTATCTTTTTCTTGTTTTCCAGTGGGAAGGTACTTTTTGTTGCCAAATAATTCACAATGTGGGCAAACCAGGAAGACTGCTATGGGAAATTGAGAATAGTTGCTCATCAGGGAACTTATCTGATTATTTTTTATTGTATTCCACTGAGATCCTAGAGATATGATCTGCTACCATATTTTCAGAACCCTTCTTATCTAAGATTTCTAGATCAAATTCTTGTAGTAGAGGATCCATCTAATCAGTCTGGGTTTTGTATCCTTTTTTGATATAAGATGCCTCAACGCTGCATGATCTGAATAAACTAAAACCTTAGACCCTAACAGATATGATCTAAACTTTTCTAGGGCAAACACAACTGCTAGTAATTCTTTTTCAGTGGTAGTATAGTTTATTTGTGCATCTGAAAGAGTTTTGCTAGCATAATAAATTACATGGGGTTCTCGATTGAGTTTCTGCTTAGAACTGCTCCTACAGCATAATCAGAAGCATCACACATGATTTCAAAGGTATGGTCCAATCTGGGGGCTTGATAATTGGTGCAGTGGTCAAAGCAGTTCGAAGATGTTATAGGCTGTTAGACAATCTTTATCAAAATTAAAAGAACTATCCTTGGTCAACAAATTACACAATGGCGAGAAATTTTACTGAAATCTTTGATGAAGCGTCTATAAAAACCAGCATGACCAAGGAAAGATCGTACTTGTTTAACTGAGGTTGGGGGTGGTAGATTTGAGAGCAACTCAACCTTGGCTTTATCAACCTCAATACCTCGCTCTGAGACAATGTGTCCAAGCACAATTCCCTCACGAACCATAAAATGGCTCTTCTCCTAACTTAGGACTAAATTCATTTCCATACATCGTTTTAGTACCTTAGTCAAGTTCTCGAGGCAGCTATCAAATGATGCACCAAAAACTGAAAAAACATCCATAAATACTTCCAAAAATTGACCAATCATATCAGAAAATATGGCCAACATACATTGTTGAAAAGTGGCTGGTGCATTACAAAGACCAAATGGCATGCGTCTAAAGGCAAATGTTCCAAAAGGGACAAGTGAAGGTGGTCTTTTCTTGATCTGCAGGAAATACTGGGACTTGATTGTATCCTGAATATCCATCTAAGAAACAAAAGAAACTTTGTCCGCTAGCCGTTCTAGACTTTGATCGATAAAAGGTAAAGAAAGTGGTCTTTCCTAGTCACGGCATTCAACTTTCGATAATTTATACACACTCTCCAACTAGTTGATGTACGAGTAGGAATTGATTCGCCCTTTTCATTTTTAATCACGGTAATACCCATTTTTTAGGTACTACTTGGATTGGACTGACCCATTGGCTATCTGAAATTGGATAAATGATACCAGCATCAAGCCATTTTACTACTTCTTTCTTAACAACATCCCTCATGTTTGGATTTAGCCTTCGTTGCATGTCTCTATGTGGTTTGGCTTCAATTTCACTATGAATGTGGTGCATGCAAACGGAAGGGTCAATTCCCTTAATATCAGCTATTGTCCATCCAATTGCCTCTTTATGTTCTTTAAGTACATCTACCAATTTATCTTCTTGCTCAGAGGTTAGGGTAGATGCAATGATTACTGGAAGGGTGTCATTGGGTCCAAGGAATGAATATTTTAAGTCATCTGGAAGAGGTTTCAACTCTAGTTGGGGTGGTTCTTCCAAGGATGGTATTAAAGGACTTGGTTTAGTTGGAAGTGGTTCATATTTTATAGTCCATGGAGGGATGGTGTCAAACTTAGGGGGTTCTAATAACATGTTTATCTCTTTGGTATACTCATCAATATCAAAGTCATCTATTCCAAAATGTGTAAGACATGTTTGTAAAGGATCAAAATCAATCAAACTTTGGAATTTCTTATCTACTACTTCCTCTATCATGTTTACTTCATTTAAATCATACACAGGTGGTCCTTGGGAAGCATTAAAAATATTTAATCTCATCTTCTTGTTTCCAAAAGATACATCCATCACACTGTTCTACAATTTATATATGCATTAGCGGTATCTAGAAAAGGTCGTCCAAGAATGATTGGAATTTGGTTAGGATTACCGCTAGATTCCATATCTAACACAAGGAAGTCGACAGGAAAATAGAATTCATCCACCTTTACTAATACATCTTCCAATATTCCATGAGGTTCTTTGACTGATCTATCTGCCAATTGTAGTGTTACTGTCGTGGGTTTCAACTCTCCAAATCCAAATAACTCATACACTGAACTGGGGAGAAGGTTTACACTCGCACCCAAATCTAATAATGCTTTCTTGATTGTGAAGTTTCCTATGACACATGATATAATCGGGGTACCAGGATCTTTTAGTTTGAGTGGGGTTATTTGCTGAACAACTGAGCTGACTTGCTCAGTCAAATGTATCTTTTTTGGTATTTGTGTCTTAGCTTTCCGTTTTTGTGTGCATAGATCCTTCAAAAATTTGGCATAAGCCGAACTTGCTTGATAGCATCGAGAAGAGGTAAGTTTATTTGTACTTGCTTAAATAACTCAATCATCTCATTCATATTTATATTCTTCTTATCTGAAGGCAAAGGAGATTCTAAAGCACTAGGGAATGGGGCTTTAGGTATGATTGCTTGATCATTGAATTCCTTTTCTTTTTCATTTCTTCTCTCTTATGGTTTAGCCACTTCTAATTTCTGGGTTGGTTCAGGTGGGTTCAATGTTTTTCCACTTCTTAGAGTCATGACTGATTTAGCATGTTATGGAAATTTGTCAGGACTAGCCATGAATTGTCCTTTCGAGTTATCGATAGGCTAACTAGGTAACTTACCCTCCTCCCTTCTACTGAATGCTGTGGCTAATTGACCTATCTGAATTTCTAGTTTTGCAATAGATTGTGTGTGGGAGTGAAGGATTTGGTATTCATTTCTAGCCCTTTCAATGCTTGTAACACTTTGTCTTCAAAAGTAGGCTGATTATTCGGTGGAGGTTGTGGGATGTTTGGATATTGTGAATATGGCATGCTTTTAAAATTGGTTTCTTGATAATTAGGTCTGATCAATGATGAATTGGTTACAGGTTGAGGTTTCCAAGAAAAGTTTGGGTGATTTCTCCAGCCAAGATTGTAAGTATTTGCAAATGGATCATTTCCTGTTCTAGGAGCTAATGGGGTTTGGGCTTGGTGGGCTTGCTCTTGAACACGTTCAGGAAATTGGTATGCAGCTGGACATTCACCTATAGAATGGGTTGAACTTAAATAAATTATGCAGACCTCATGTAATTGAGTAGATGGGGAAGAGATGTTTCCAACTTGTAGAATCTGGTCAAGTTTATGGGATAATTCATCTACTTTAGTATAGATATCTGTAGAATGACCTATTTCATATATTCCACCTCTTTTAGGTCCAATGAAGGGTCTCGACGAGCAACTGACATGTGATGTAATGAATTCTCACTCAATGTCTCAAATAGTTGCCAAGCTTCATGTTCATTTTTTAACATAAATATCCCACCACATGAAGCATCAACCATCTGCCGGTGCTTTTCTATAAACCATCATAAAAGCACTGAACCAGTTGCCATTTGGGTATAGCATGATGTGGACATTTTCTAATCAGTTCTTTGAATCTCTCCCATGTCTCATGGAACATTTCTCCATCTATCTGGGAAAAACTTGTTATGGCTTTTCTAATTTGATTCGTTTTTCCTATAGAAAATATTTCTTAAGAAATTCTCTCTGAAGATGATCCCAAGTTGAGATTATAACAGTGTCCAGTGAATTTAACCAATACTTGGCTTTATCTTTTAGGGAAAAAGGGAATAACTTAAGCCTAAGTACATCATCGGAGAAATTTTGAATCTTGACAGTTGAGCAAATTTCTAAGAATTCATCTAAGTGTTTGTAGGGATCCTCATTTGTAAGTCCATAGAAAGATGGTAACATTTGGATTACACTTGACTTAATTTCATATTGGACAGCCTCTACTGGAGGCACTTGAATGCAGGGAGAGTAGGTATACCTTGAAGGAGTGAAATACTCTTTTAACTGTCGTGGTTGATTATTTTCGTTATTAGGATCATAATTCTGAGTCTGTTTGCTCTAATTGTTCTTTCTATCTCAGGATCTAAGGGTATAAGGCTAGGTTGCAACGATCGGTGACCAAGCATACACCCTAACAATAACTCTAAAGCAAACAGTAATTCAGTTTTTATTATTATTATTATTATTATTATTATTATTATTAATAGAAGAAAAAGAGGAAAATTCTAAAGAAAATACCCTAAAAATTCATAGAACTACGAAGAATGAATAATTTAATTAGGGTTTAATAATTCTTAGCAATCAAGTTAGCAAAGATTAGACTATCTATTCTAGGTTTACCCTAGATCTAGACAGCTCCTAACTTTCAAACCGCCTTGTCCTATTGAGCTCGAAGTCCTTAGGGGCTGATGTCTAATTAATTTTAGAGTTAAAGGTTTAGGTTAATGCAGAATGAAGGATGTGGTTTGTGGGCTAAGGAAGGGTGATGAAATCCCCACCTTATCTTAATTATGGGTTTGTGCCCTTAAAGTTAATTATGAAAATGATATGCAATAAACAGATGTCCAACTCTTAAAATTATCAAACAAAATTAATCTAATTATTTTTTTTTTAGATTTTTGTGATTAGGTTTCTAATTTCCTAATAAATTATGAGATGTCAATGGAAGAATTTTGAGTTTTGCAGAAAATAAATCCACCTAAGTCAATCTAAGCATAGAAATAAAATAATTATTTATATATTATTTTATTTATATAAATTTTTAAATTTTTTTTATTTTGTTTCCTTAAATTAATTATATTTTATGGAAGGTGTCTTAGGGTTTTTCTTTCAGGTTTTTTTTAAGGTAAGTTAATTAAAAGAAAATTTGATTAGGTTAAAATTGGATTTGTGGCAAAAAGGAAAGTAATAATTTTTTTTTAATTTCTGTTAAAAAAAAATAAGAAATTCTAACAATTAAGGTAATAAAAATAATAAAATAAAGAGATAATAACTATTTACGTGAAAATTAATCTATTTTTTTTTATTTTAATTTTTTATTTTTTTTAAATTTTTTTTTAAAATAACACACTTAAGTCCCCGGCAACGGTGCCAAAAATCTGATGCGTGTTGTAGCGCAATGATTAAAATACTTAATTCCACTAATAGAATAGCGAGAGTAAGGAATCAATTCCACAGAAACTTTAGCGATTATCTTGAAATAAATTTATAAATTTAACTAAATAGATAATTAGTAGTGCAAAATAATAAAGATATGGCCTATCTTATAAGAGCACGGCCCGTACCCGTAGATCATGGTCCGTCCCTTTTAAGAATAGATCAGTCTAAATTATTTTTACTTAAATAGAATTTAATAAATTAAATATGAATAAAGTTTTATTTCAATAATATCCAAGAGTTCATATTAAAATCTAAAATAGAAGAGTTTTATTTTCTAACATTAAAAAGGCAAAAAAAATAATGAATTAAATGGCTGAACCACGCTAGGCTGAAAGCAGGTTGAACCGGGCCGAACCAAACCGGGCAGAAGACTCTGTAGACGCCTCTAAGCCACGAACAAAGCATCCACCAAACCCATGGACAGCCGCCTAGTAACAGAGCACCTCCACAGTGTCAAAATCATAGACATATCCTCCCGAATTCTCCACGGCATGGACTAGAACGACGAACAGAAACTCTGTTCTTCCTCCGCCTCCAAGCCAGAGCTTGCACGAATTCACGGACGGACACCGCACTAGATCACGAACCACGGATTGCTCCCCAATGCCCACGGATGTAGAATAGCCTCTCCTTTGCTCACAAACCCTGGATTGGATCTCGGGACTCCTATTTGTAGAGGCCCGGACGCGGAAAAGATGCGGCGAAGTAATTTTGTTGCTAAAACAGAGAGACGCAGAAGCAACGAAGAAAATCTAGATAAATTGTGAATAAAATCCAAATTCCTTCAAGATGAATGTAATTCATTCAATTTGATAACTTCCTATCTAATTTATTCCTTAATTGGTGGAGGAAAAGATTAGATTGGAATCAGAAAAGAATTATGCGGAAACAAGTACGTTAAATTATTAATTAATAGGTTTAACATTAATTATTTATGCGTTTATCAATGACTAAGTCACCTTTACTAAAAAGGGTGAGCGAGCAACTGAATGTTTAGGACTAGTACATTCAGATGTTTGTGGTCCTATCAATATTCAGGCAATAGGAGGTTTTTCTTACTTTATCACATTCATAGATGACCATAACAAGTATGGTTACGTATATCTGATGAAGCATAAATCTGAAGCCTTTGAAAAGTTCAAAGAATTCAGATCCGAGGTAGAAAAACAAAGTGGAAAAAGTATTAAGATACTTTGATCAGATCGAGGTGGGGAATACTTAAGCATGTGTTCTTAGAATATTTGAAGGAGAATGAGATTCTCTCTTAGTGGACTCCTCCTGGTATGCCACAGCATAATGGTATATCAGAAAGGAGGAATCACACATTATTAGATATGGTGCAATCAATGATGAGCCTTGCAAACCTTTGAAAAATGTTTTAGGGTTATACGCTACACATAGCCGAGTACACTCTAAACTGAGTTTCATCTAAGTCGGTCAGTTTCACTCCCTATGGGATATGGTGTGGAAAGAAACCATCCCTTAATCATCTAAGGATTTGGGGTTGCTACACTTATGTAAAGCGTAATGAGTCGGACAAGCTTGGAGCTAGATCCGATAAGTGTAATTTTATGGGGTATCCTGAAGAAACAAAAGGATATTGTTTCTACCATCCACTCGAGCAAAAGGTTTTTGTCCTAAGGCATGCCATATTCCTAGAGAATGAGATTTTCCTAAAAAGGACAGTGGAGAAATATTGAGCTTAGTGAAACTCAAGAACCATTGATTGACACAGACCGATTAAATGACATGGAGCAATGCCAAATGCAATGGGAGTTGAGCGGGAGAGTCAACTCACATTCAGACAACATTTGTGTGAGCCTCTATCGGAAATGATGGAGCAACAAGTAACTCCAAGTACACATCAACTACATAGGTCTAGTAAAACACATCATATTCCTGAAAGATATGGATTTCTTATAGAAGATGATAAGCCTACTAACTATGAGGAAGCAATATGTGACATTGACTCTAAGAGATGGCTTGAAGCCATGAAGTCTGAAATGGACTCCATGTACGACAACTAGGTATGAACCTTGATTGATCCACCTAAAGGGGTAAAACCCATTGGGTGCAAATGGGTCTTCAAGAAAAAGATCGACGTGGATGGTAATGTGATTACCTATAAGGCGAGGCTAGTCGCAAAAGGTTATAAGCAAAGGAAATGTTGACTTTGATGAAACCTTTTTTCCTGTAGCCATGCTTAAGTCCATAAAGATTTTTTGCGATTGCAGTCTATTACGATTATGAGATATGGCAAATGGATGTCAAGACCACTCTCCTAAATGGTGATTTAGTGAGGATGTGTATATAACACAACCTGAGGGTTTTGAGTCCTTTGATTCTCAAAAAGTACGCAAGCTGCAAAGGTCCATTTATAGACTTAAGCAAGCCTCTAGAAGCTGGAACATCCGTTTTGATAAAATAATCAAAGAGTTTGATTTTATTAAAAATGAGGATGATCCATGTGTGTACAAGAAGGTTAATGGGAGTGTTATTATTTGCTTGATATTATATGTAGGTGACATATTATTGATAGGAAACAATGTATCCTTGCTGCAAGAAGTGAAGGATTGGTTGTCAGCAAGTTCTCCATGAAAGATTTGGAGAAGCAGCCTACATATTGGGTATTAAGATCTATAGAGATAGATTTAGAGGTTGCTTAGATTGTCCCAATCAACGTACATAGATAAAGTGCTAAAACAGTTTAGCATGGAAGAATCCAAGAAGGGATTCTTGTTGGTATCGCATGAGGTGCATCTCTCCAAGAACATGAGTCCTAGGACCCAAGAGGAGAGAAAGCACATGAATAGGATTCCATACGCCTCATTAATCAGATTTATCATGCATGTGATGCTATGTACGAGACCTGATGTTTCTTATGCTTTGAGCATCACTAGTAGATACTAGGCAAACCTTGGTGAGAAACATTGAATGGCCATCAAGAATATCCTTAAGTACTTACGAAGGACTAGTTCTTGGTTTATGGAGGACCGAACTTATAATTCAGGGTTATACGGATTCTAGTTTTCAGTCTGATAAAGATGATTATAAATCTTAATCAGGCTATGTCTTTATACTCAATGGTGGTGCAGTCAGCTGAAGAATTCCAAGCAGAAAATGACTGCCGACTCTAAGATCAAACCCGAGTACATCACAGCATCAGATGCAGCCAAAGAAACGGTTTGGATCAAGAAGTTCATCACTAAACTTGGTGTGGTTCCGAGCATTGCTGATCCAGTACACTTGTATTGTGACAATAATGGAGCTATTGCGCAAGCTAAGAAGCCAAGGTCTCATCAGAGGTCCAAACATGTACTCTGAAGATATCATGTAATTAGAGAGATTATTGGTAAAAATGATGTAAAATAAAATAAATCCCCACTGGGGATAATGTAGCTGATTCGCTCGCTAAAGCCCTACCGCAGCAGAAGCATGATAATAATGTTAAGTCACTCGGTATTAAATGCATGGGTGAATGTCTCTAGTGCAAATGGGAGATTGTTAGTGTATGCCCTAGATCCAATCGGATTGAATGCTATATACATTCTATGAATACAAATCAAATAAAAATAATTTCTTTATCTATCTAGATATCTTTTATTATATATTGATATATTTGTCTGTGAGATAAAGTCCAAAAGAATGTGAACTATGCATATAGAATTTGTAATAGAGATTACAAATTATGAGATCCAAATTGCACGTTATGGTTCGATTCTTTAAATTTCTCTAGTCGATGTATAGATGGAACTGGACACCATCGAATACCGTGAGACTGGCACACATTGCATATCCTTACCCTTGGGGTGAGCAGCTGATTTCACAAGCTGAAGTATGAAGATACTTGGATAGGTGTGTGGATGCTCGTTATTGTAACGATGCATTGGATGACCCGTACAAAGATCCCATATGGATATTCTATATAGTGTCGATGGTTGATCTCTAATGACGGTGGTGTGAATGATCCTTTGACTTGAGATCATTGCATCTCATGTGTGGAATGTCATGCTTTGATGGCATCCAAACGTTCTCTAGCCACGGGTAGCAAATATGGTGTCGGTTGGGTATGACATAAAGTACATGAAGGTGGTGTTTGATTAAGACAGGATTCGTCTTCCTTGATAGAAAGGGTTATATCCCATGGCCACTTGATGGATTAAATTGACTGTTAAATCCTTGCAAGGTTGAGTGGAAATTTGAAATGGTTTGAAGTTCTAATATATATGAGTCAATTTTTTCTGATATCAAGTAAACAAAGATAATTATAGGGTTGACACATTCCATGCCACTGATTGATCTGGGATATGTGATGAAGGAATTGAATCATATGGTAATCGTTCATGAACAGTATTTTGATGGTCACGTCAATAAAACCCTTAGCACTTGGGTGGTCATGATGCTTTGCTAGAGGCCTCTCATAATCTATAATCATGTTGTTGACTTGGACAAAGAGTTGTCCAATCATTTCTAGGGTTAATGATTATGACATGATTATTGCCAACATGTTAAAGGGCCTAATGGGTCACACACATTAAGAGAATTTTGGATGAATTAAAATAGAATTAAATTAGATTTAATTCAAATAAGATGACCAATTAAATAATTAGGTAAGACCCAATTTAAAGAAGATAAAATAATAAAGGATATGATCCATCATAGAGGAAGGAATTTTAGGAAGAGATAATTTGCGCATATGATGAACAAATAATTGGATACCCAAATTTGGCTTGTTTCATGTGATGGACGGCTCTGATTATTTGGGTATAGATGGCAAATCTCAACCATATGAAGAAGGATTCATGCCCATGGGATGTGGCATGATGAATCTCTATATGTCGATGGTGAACACGTCCAGATTGGGGCATGTAGTTATGAGATAACTAACTCCTAATTTTAAGAGCTAAGATTTTGACACATGGATGATGGATGGAGTCTCTTCCTCTTTCTTGGATTAACATTACCATGAGAAAAGGGGTCTCTCCTCTTTCTTGGATTAACGTTGCCATGTGAAAGGGGAGTCTCTTTCTCTTCCTTGGATTAACGTGCCATAAGAAAGGGGAGTCTCTTCCTCTCCTTTGGATTAAGGTTCCCATGAGATGGGACATCCCTTTCTCTCCCTCTTTCTATTAATATGCTTCTTTCTCTTCCTCCTCTAGCATGGAAGAAAAAGATTAGATCTTTAGACCTACGAGGAGATCTTCTGGTTTAAAATTCTAGATGGGGATTCAAGAGGCGCTGGCACCCCTCTCTCCCTAAGTGTCATCTTTATACCTTGAAGGTCTTCATCCACTCTTCTCCGCATGGATCATCGTTAGAGGTCGGACACATGGATGGCTAGTGATAGAAGATTCACCAGCTTCATCCTTTTCCACATCGATAAAAGACTCAGGTATAAATAGATCTAATGTTTTTGAATTTTATTTCTGATTAAATGAATCTTTCCTAAGGATCCTAGGCATCTGGAATTTTGTATTTTATCTTCCACTGTGTTTTCATGATTTTGATTCATGTCTTGCATTCATAATTCCCAACATTCTTTCCATATTTTCTCCGGTGTTAATTGACTGCATACAAGTCTACCTGTTGCTTAAACCAGTCTTATTTTATTTTGTATTGGGGGAGCATCAACGGATGCCTTGACCATATTTTTTCTTGATTTCTTTGACTTCTTCTCGACGCCACTCTTTAATTGTTCTCTCTTGGGCGACCTTTCGTCCCAATTTGCTTAGGATCTTGAATTACAAGTTGTGTACTTGCCTTAGCTATGTAGTTAGCATCCACGACACTTTTGAATATTGGTGTTAGATCATTCATCACTAAATTAAATGCATCTTCAGACATGGGGGCTATATCTGCGAGCTTCATCATCCGATGACTCAGCAAAGTATATTTACAATCAATAACATAATTTTATCGAAAACATATATTAAGACATTTCAAATAAATAAATGTGACTGTATACCGTAATTTTTGCGTGCTTTTATCACAACTTTCAGTATTGCAGTCAAAATCATTAAATTGGTATTTCATATCCTTGCACCATCTCTTCAAGAAGTACTTATCTGGTAAACAAAAAATATCGCTTTGATGAAGAACCAACAAGGCATGCCTACACAGATAACCCTTGAACTAAAAGGATCAATACTGGCATTGGACATCCTTAATATTTTTATCGTATGAAATGACATAATCTTTTATTACCTTCTTGCCGATTCTATCAATTTCAATCCTTTCATATGACTTTACAGAATATACACAACAGTTCTCAGCCTCCTTGATCAATTTAGTATTTGATGCAACCATTTCAAGGATCTCATTCTGATTTTTTTGAAAATGTGCCTTGTATACTTTCCTACAGCTTGCCTCTCAAAAGATGATGATGTCTTTAGGAAAGAAATCGTTTGCAATGTCATATTATCTTCCTCATTTTTGGTCTTATACCTTTTTTTTTAGGCATCTTCGTACTTATCTATGAACTCGTGAGTGTAGTCTTCAAATTTATAAACCCATCAAAGAAGTGATTGATGCCTTACTCCTTTGTGAAGATGATATTCCTGTATATAATTATATTAAAAAAAGAAGCATTGAACATGAACATGAACCAAACACAATGTCCTACAAACCTATGAAGAATGTATCCTTAAGGTAAATTGGGACTCATTTACCCCGACATTCGTAAAGGCCATTGAACTAATCTATAGCCTTGCATTCTTTATATTCTCCATAAGATGTTCCCACCTTTCCTCGAATGATTGTATGGTCAGTGAATCATATATCGTCTCATCGAAATAAACCATAAATGTTGGCCTTATAGTGATTTTAATGACTACAAAATAATTAAGTATGATATTAATGATCTTGTGGTTGAGTTAAATAAATTTCAGATGAATCATCAAGAGATGGTGTTGCTTCAACCCAAGGTAAATTGTGATTCAAAATTAAAGGTAATGTATTAATTGTATGGATGTTTTTTACAATTTAAATTGCTTTCAAAAGGTTTGGAGTGATAAAATTATTTTTCAAAGGACTTGAATTTCGTAATCACTGGTTGATTTTTATATGTTTTATATTTAGATGGTTCATTTGATAAAATGACTTTCAAGTTTAATTATATTTGCATTGTCTTGAATTGGATTCAATTATCCTATAAGTTTCTATTTATAATTCTATTTTGAATCATCACCGGATTATGTTTTTCTATTGCCTTCAGATTGGATGCTTAATGCTTGAATCTTGGGTTACCAATCTTTGATTTGGAATACTAGATTCTGGTTGCCTTCGGTTTGCCTTCAGTTGTTGGCTTATTTAGCATGTATTTAATATTTAACGGCTAGTTCCTAGTATTTGGAGTTTGGGAATACCTTGGTGCTTCATCTTGGCATGCTAGATGTTGGAGTTGGCATGCTAAGTTTTCCACACCTTCTGTCGGCTCCCTGGTGCTTCATTCTGGCATGCTAGTTTGGAATTTTGGCATGCTAATTTATTTGGTCTTTCGGCTGATGGTTTTTGGACGAAAAGTTGGAATACCAACTTTCTTTTCTGGTATGCTAGAATTCTAGTCGGGCTACCAGATTTTTAAGGCCCTCTGTTGGAAGTTTAAGAGATTTTAGTTGGAATGCCGACTTGTCTTTTGTCATGCTAATCTTCATGAGCTCACGACTGGTTTCTTGTGATTCAAAAATTGGAATTCCAACCTTTCCTCTTGCCATGCCGATTTCATTCGGCTGGTGGCTCTTGGAATCAAGGTTGGAATGCCAACTTTTTCCTTGGCATGCCACTTTTGCAATTTTGGAATGCCAACTCATGCTTCCTTCAGCTGGTTCCATTCCCTGGCTTCTAATCTTTATGGATTGGAATTCTGCTTCATCTTTTGCTACCGTTTAAAAAATTCATAGCCTTCTCTTGGCCGGTTCTCTCTCTCTCACTCCCTCCTCTATTTCACAATGGCTATATTTTTTCTTCTTATATATTGAGCTGTTGATTAGTTATTCTTGAGCAAAAAAGAGGGAAGAAAAATAGAAGAAAAAGAAAGAGAAAAAGAGTGAAAAATAATATGAAAAATCATGTGAAAAATAGAGTAAAATCTTGTTAAAATCTTTGTGAAAAGAATCATTTGAAAGAAACATTTATTGTTTATAAGAGAGGTTTATTGGAGAGTTACATTCATTGTTTCAAAGCCACAAAGTGCATTTATTTCTGATTCTTGGCATGGTGATTCAAGCTCCAACAACCATTCTTTGAAGAGCATTAAAGCTTCAATCAAAGGCTTCATTGGTGCTCCGGTGTGCTCAAAGGAAGAAGCCATCTTGTGAAGTGTTCTTCAATATTTTGATAAGTATTTCTTGTTGAATATCTGCTCATTTATTAGGAGCTTATTGTATAATCTTGATACTATTGTGCTTGATCTTGTAAGGCTCGCTTGTGCCCGAAAACAAGTATTGTGTAAGGCCCCCTTGTGCCCGTAAATAAGAAGACTAGCTTGGAGGGCTAGTATGTAAGGTCCCTTTGTACCCGTAAACAAAAAGACTAACTTGGAGGGCTAGTGTGTAAGGTCCCCTTGTACCCGTAAACAAAAGACTAACTTTGAGGACTAGTGTGTAAGGTCCTCTTGTACCCATAAATAAGAAGACTAGGTTGGAGGGCTAGTGTGTAAGGCTTGATTGCTTATGCCCGTAAACAAGTTTGCTAGCCAGGTAGGCTAGTGGTGATAGTGGAATACCCAAGGTGTTCTTGGGGAGTGGATGTAGGTATAGGTTGGCACCAAACCACTATAAATCCCTTGTGTTTGGTTGTGCTCTTTATTGTGTTACTTGCATATTATCTTCACTGCACTACACTTAGTTTATTTATGAAGAAAATTTAATTGCACATACTTGCTAGATAGTCTAGTTAATTTTTGAGAAACCCAATTCACCCCCCCTCTTGGGTTGCTATATCTGGGCAACAATAAATTTAGGATTTGCTGTGCAAATGTGCCCAATCTTTTTAGGCATCTTCTTCAATATATGCCAAAGACAAAATCATGTCGTGTGTTAGAAAAAACCTCCCTAACATCAGCTTCAATTGCCTTATCTTGGTCGTTATTATGGCAATAGGTGCTTGACCACCATTTGCATCCAGCCATAAATGAAAAACACATTTATATGTCTCAGTCCTTTCATCAGACAACAATGCGCAACCAAGCAAAGCGGACTGTCCATGATGGTTGACCCAACGAATGGACAAAAAGGCATTTGATATCTATTTGTTAGTAGGTTGAGTCAAAGCTTAGAACATCACCAAAGTATGTGCATGCCAATCTTGACCTTGGATGAATTTAGAAGACAGACCTGAGCTGACCATTATCATTAGGGTCTAAGGTATAGAAGAAATTGGGATTTCTTACTTGCATTTCGGTGAAATGGATTACCATCGATTGAGCATCTCTTTCTTTCAGCTTATATTGACGTTCGCGATAAATGAAATTACAAGCATCCTTTTTATGAAATCCAATTATTTTCTATCCCCTTTTCTCTTTACTATGGCAGAGTATATCTGAGTTGTGGGCACATTTATGGCATGTAAATTGCTGATCTCTGCCTTCTCTGGTGTGCTGATCCTCCTATGGAACCATAGATAACCAGTTGATGTTATGGACATCCGATGGTTATGTTCTAGAGAAACCTCAACCAATATCCATTTACCACTTGTAGCATTCAGTCTTGCTTTTATGGATGCCATACAATCAACTTTGCCAGTATCCCTATGATTCAAACTCTTCTCTGTTTTTCTAGATTTTTCTTACCTTCAACACGCTAAGTACTTGAGGCAAAGTTGTTTGTTGTAGTTGGCCCTGCTACACACTGTTGTGATTCCAAAACCAACTCTTTTTGCGTATCCATTGTAGAATGTATATACATCATATGCTGAATTAAATTCCATTCTAGTTTGAGGAACAACAGTATCATCCCCTGCATCTTGAGTGATGGGTGAAGGTGCTGGCCGAGAGTATATTCGATTTCTTTTTTATCTATAATTTCAGCATCATTTGTGGAAATATAGGCATATAGTCATAAACATTGATATCCGTAGATTTAGCTGTCAATTTATCCTAACAAAGCATTACGAAACCCAGGTTAAAGAAATACGACACCCCAGTTAAAGAAATACGACACCCCAGTTATGTTCAAACCCTAGATACCAAGAATACATGCATCTATGGTCTGAATAATGGCTCCCTGTATGACTCCCCAGTTAAAAACTACAACACCCATTAACAGGTAAAGACATCAACTTACGATACCTGAGTCCAGAAGTCACGACATCCCAGTTTACAAATTACGACACCGTAGCTATTAAATGACAACACACAATCATAAGATATTGAGGCAGGCCTAACACACCAAGGTTCATATATTATACACCCTAGTTGAAACTATTAAGGCAAAAACTTACAACACCCCATAAAATAACTTACGACACCCTAGATAAAAACTACAACATCCGTTAACAGTTAAAAACATAACTAAAACTCACACACCCAAAAAACAACTTATGCACCCCTAATAAAAACTACGACACCCTTTAACTGTTAAAGACATAACTGAAACTCATGACCCCTAGAAAATAACTGACGATACCCCAGATAAAAACTATGACACCCATTAACAGTTAAAGACATAACTAAGAATTACTACACCCCAGAAAAAACTTACGACACCCCAGAAAATAACTCACGATAATGGAGCTGTAACATGATGACACCCTAATTGAAACTGCTAAGGCAGGAACTTACGACACCCCAGAAAATAACTTACGACATCGGAGCTATAAAATAGAGTATCGGGATGTCGAAGATGATAACTATGGAACTTACGACACCCCAAAAAAATTTATTCAACACCAGTTCTTATATAACGACACCCTAGTTGTAGCTGTTAAGCCACGAACTTAGGACACCCCAGAAAACTGTTATGATACCTCAGTTCTCATATTATGACATCCAAATGAAACTAAATGCAAAACTTACGACACCCTATAAAAACTTATGACACCTGAGCTATCAAATGATAACACCCTAGCTTCAAATAGGGATATCGAAGATGATGACTATAGAACTTACGACACCTCAAAAAACTATTACGACACCCTAGCTGAAACTGTTAAAGCAGAACCTTATGACACCCAAAAAACATTACGACACTGCAGTTACAAACCTATGACAGAACCTTATATACCCAAGAAAACATTACGACACTGCAATTATAAACCTACGATACCCCAGATAAAAACTACACACACGTTAACAGTTAAAGACAATTGAAATGCACAACACCCAGGAAACAACTTACGATACCCCAAAAATAACTCACGGCAACGAAACAACTAAGGCAGGAACTTATGATATCCCAAAAATAACTTACGACACGGAGCTATAAAATAGAGTATCGGGATGTCGAAGATGATAACTATGAAACTTACGACACCCCAAAAAGATTTATTCAACACCCCAGTTCTTATATAATGACACCCTAGATGTAACTGTTAAGCCACAAACTTACGACACCCTAGAAAGACTGTTATGACACTCAGTTCTCATATTACGACACCCTAGCTGAAACTGAATGCAGAAACTTACGATACCCTAGTAAATAACGTACGACACCCGAGTTGTAAAATGACGACACCAGAGCTTTAGGGTCAGGATATAACGATGAATATAGGTCGAAACACTCTAACAACACCCTAGTTCATAAGGTATAACATCCTAGTTAAAAGAGTATGACATTCGTGCAGAAAAACATGAAACTAAAGGTATTGACATTCGCTAGAGGACTGAGTTATGACTCTTAGAATGTCATAACATGCCAGGATGCTACCTGAGCATTAAACAATTTCCTAATGCATTAACTTTCTCTAACAATCAAAAAAGAGTTGGTGTAATAAAGGAACTATAAAAAGATGTGAGAATAAGGACTTTTTACTTCCTGCTGCGGATGACATTTTCTTCTAAAGTTAATAAAGAAGTCTTCAGTAGCTAGGTATTCCAGCCTCAAAGCTAAAATATTTTCTTTTGACCAAAATCAGAACACTTTTCGGAGCACTTTTTTTGAGCAACGAAGAAGCTTATATCACCAATGGAAACAGGAGGAAATCCTTAGACCGGACTCTTAGAGCGAGGGGAAAGGATCTTGCTCAAATCTTAGACTGATTCCTTGCACCCAAAAGCCAGAGCGAAGGGAAAGAATGTTTTAGAATTGAAAAGAGTTTTCCTTCCATCAGATATAATCCAAAAAAAGATAGCGGGTAAAAGTAGGCGCACACCATTTTTAAAATAAAGTAGAAGCGCTTTTAATGGACGTCACATCAAAACGTAACATCGTATTAGTGTTATCCCATCCCGTAGCATTAGGCCACGTGGAATCCACGTGGACCAATAAGGAGAACGATGCAACCCATGTTGGATTTGCTGCATCAGAGGCGGTGTAAAAACTTTTCTGGGAAGCCATTCTTCCTCCTGTTTATCTAATTTTCTTTCTTATTTTGGCGTAGATTAAGTATCTAATGGAAAGAAAAGAGAGAAGAACAAATAGAGTAATTCAAATCGAGTAATTCATAATCTTTACCTCATTGCTCACACGTACGAAGGGAACTGATGCTATTTAGTTGCATTTTATCCCATCCTTACCGTCCAAATAAAATCACAAGGTTCCATTTTATTTTTATCTTATGAAACATGATGGAATTTGCCTAAACAACGACCACCTCTTCCTCAAATACCCATGCTATACCAAGAATTTAACAAGAATATCAAGACGGAATCGAAAAAAACTTATATATTAAATTGATATCTACTTAATTTTAACTGCACATAATTATCGCCACCACTAGAAAGGTCAAGAATGGCTCACCTTCTGATAACATATTTTAATATAATAATTGAATGAAAAATCTTGCGTAATGGAGAAGCTAGCCTCTTTCGTCACAGTCAAAGAACAAAAAAAAAAAAAAAAAACGTTTTGAATAATTATTTTAATTTTATAAAACAATAATTTTTTTATATTTTTTAAAATTATAGTTCTTTCTCATATATTTTTATCTTTCTTTTATATATAAAATCATATATATATATACTTTAACTATATAATACACCAGAATATTTCAGAAAAAGTTAAAACTCTTTTAAGCTGCACTTGTTATGATATGACACATACCTTAATAACAATGATGATGGTATTCTAGCAATCAATGAATATACGGAAGTAATTGAAATCTATCCTTGAATTGAAGAAGCAATTAGAAAAATAGAATTGTTAGAGAACATTATTAAACAATTTGATGAAATTTAACAAATCTATAGTCATATATTAAATACTTATCAAAAAGATATTAATATCCATATGTCATTCCAAGGGAATAATCCCAGCCCTGCCCCTGCATACTGTGAAATCAAATATCAGAAAGCTTTACAAATAGTTTGGTTCAAGATCTTATATCCTATCATCAAAGCAATTCACACTTTATTATATGTTCTAAGAGCCGCAAGCCATTTCATCCACCAGCCCAATACCCTACCGAGTTAAACAATCACCTTTCACTTTTCTACGTAGGAAAGAACTTTGTCCATCCAACGTGATGATTGATTGCATACTATGCAATTATCACGTACAATTCGCACGGTCAAGTGGTGCAGAAAAATATCAATGTTTTAAAAATCACATCGGATCAATAGGTTCAATTAAAAATTAATTATCAGTCTGTTCAATTTTATTATTAAAATTAACTTTTATATAATCAAGTAAAAATTAAAAAAATCTATTGAATAGATTGGATTTAGAATCAATCCAATTTGATTTTTAAATTTTTTTAATTTTTTATTTAAATTAATATTATATTTTATTATTTTTATATTATTAAATTAAAAATTATTATAATATTATTTAGTTCGATCAAATCGATTTATCATCAACCGGTTAACCCACAATCCAAATGTTAAGCCGTCCAATCTGATTTTTAAAACATTGGAAAAACTTTTTCTTTTACATATACGTATTATATCCAGAATTTAACTAAGCATATCCAAATGCAATCCAACAGATTCCACCGCATTAAATCGATATTTATCCAAATTTAACTTCCAAGGTTAAATGCATTCGCAAAGCTTAAATGCATCATCCAAGAAACTGCGTATAAAAACCAAGGTAGGGGTGGGGTTCGGAAGCAGAGCACGAGAACTGAAAACCTCGGCTTGACCGGAGATCGAGGAGCCAGCACAACCTTGATGCCGTCCAGGTCCCGAGGTCCCGACACCGACGAGGTCTTCGTCACCGCGGCCGTAGACCTGTCTCATACCATCCAAACCTAAGGCACTATTTGATACATGGGATAAGAGAGAATATTTTTCAGATATTTTTTTTTATTCTCAAAAGCTATAGTTGTAAGGGTTATCTTTGAAAAAAATTAACCAGAAAGAATAACCCATAGTTTAACCATGGGTTATCCTCTAAACTTATTCCCTAGGGAACCCAGAAATAACTAAAGTTATCCCTTGATGGCAGAATGGTAATTTTAAAAAATGCTTATCCTTCAGCTATCCTCTGAATAAATGCTATCCTATACATTTATCTAGTAATAGCCAAAAAGCTATCAAACACAGCCTAAGGATCCCATGATATTTTAATCCTTGAGCATGATAAAATTCAAAGTTAACTCGAGTTGCAGAGGTTATTTAGAAATTTGAGTTATAAATATATAATATTTTTTTTTAATATCCAATATAAACTTATTTTTGAAATGTTATAAGTTTAAACTAAAAATGGAAAGCAAAGAGAATAGCGGAAAGAAGAGAGAGAAAGAAGAAGGGGTAAACTTTAAGCCGTCAAAGGTGATGATCCATATAGGCTTTGGGAAGAAAGACACTGGGAGCAGAAGGCAGGATGAAAGGCTAAGGACTATTTATTTTGTATTTCATTTTTTTATTTATTTTTAATATTTTTTTTTCTTGTAATGGTTTTTGTTTTTGAATAATCAGTAAAACTTTTGTAGTTAATGATCTGATTTTATTACGAATACTTGAATTCATGTGGTGTTTCAAATCTGTTAAATTCTGTATTATTATTTTATAGCAACATTCATGTGAAGAGCTTAATATTGTAATTTTATGAAAAACAACAAGATTATCAAAATATTTATTATCTAGAAAGTATTAGATCCTTTATTTTTCGGGATGGGTTATACGGTGCTTCTTTTTTTATTTTAAAATTTAGAAATCACGTTAAACCTCAACTATTGTTGAAACCAACTTAATCTCTTGCAATCCTTTGAACCCTTGAGTTAATAAAATATACGATACCTATTATTGGTCTTGCTCGAATAGCGGATTAGAGTAATTGAGTAGGTATTAATGTAGTGTGTTAGGGGGTAAAATCATTATCGTATTAATATCTGTGCAAGGAGGCTAAAACCGACCTCCTCCCTTCATCTCTCCCGAGCTTCCAGTAGCTCGGCTCTTCGAGCTTCCATAGCTCGCCTCTCCCGAGCTCTCATAGCTCGGCTTCCCCGAGCTTCCAGCTAGCTCGAGCTTCCCTCGGAGCTTCCCTAGCTTGGCTTCCCCGAGCTTCCATAGCTCGCCTCCCCAGCTCCCATAGCTCGGCTCCCCGAGCTTCCATAGCTCGGCTTCCCCGAGCTCCCATAGCTCGGCTCCCCGAGCTCCATAGCTCGGCTCTCGAGCTTCCTGTAGCTCGTTTCTCCCGAGCCTTCATGGCCCGGCTTCGCTAAGCGACCCACGATCCAATACTCACCTCCGCGGAACCTGACGCGGGAGAGCCTAAGCCTACTGTAACAACATCCTAGGCAAGGAATCATGTTGAGAAGTGGTCTAGAACCTATCAAGGCTACCTGAGACCTACACACCTACCAGATCTCAAGCCATCAAGGAGCTCTCCTAGCCGTCGATCCCCTAACAGACAAGATACGGATCCCAACAGCCCCACAACGGCCTGATTCGATCCACCCCCGTATCCTAACAACCTCTGAACCTTCCAGAAGGCGCTCAAGATCCAGGTGACAGCCTATAAATATCACGCTCATAGATTCCCTCAGGTACGCGCGCTCTCACACCCTCACTCCACTCTCCTGCTCTCCTGCTGCTCGTCGGTGCTCTCCCCTAGAGCTTCCGATTGGCCGCCCCCAGAGAGACTCCCCGGAGAGATCCACCTCCCCATTTTCTGATTGATCGCCGATTTCTCCCACTGACTTGAGCGTCGGAGGGTCTTCCGCGGAGGGCCACCCCCAACGCCTCTCGCGCGAGGACTTGTGTGCAGGTCCGCCCCTGGAGATCGACTGCGCCGAGTCGGAGGACGGATCCCGGCGGCAACAGATTGGCGCTAGAGGAAGGGCCTCAAGTCCCATTAAAACTTGAAGAAAGGAGATAAGGATCTAATCTGGAGTAGAACCTCTCTAATGGCCAATCGGAGAAGAGCAACCTCTGAAGCCCAAGATCAGGTCGCTTCCCAGAGGCCTGATCCGACGAGCGGTGTAGCGCCGCAACCACCACCAGTCGAAACCCCGTCACCGCCTGCCATCCCGGTGACCCAGGACCAGTTTGCCTCGCTGGTCCAGCAAGTCCAGACCCTGACCCACCTGGTCCAGGAGCGCCTTACGGCTCCTCCTGCTCCGCACTTTCATAAGGAGGCGCGATTCCTTCTTCGCCGGCAACTTCCTCCTCCAGTCCGCATAAATCCGCGGACCCCCCATCGACCTAGAGGGGACAAGCCAGTCCCACGAGGCGGTTACGACAGAGATCCTCCCAGATCTCGGCGAGCCCGATCCTCTCCCCGGTGACCTCCCACCATGATTCGACGCCGTCCCTGCGATCCTCTCGCCCAGCTCCTCCTCTGACCGGTGAAGAGGAGATCCGTCGTCAGATCCAGGAGATGCGTCAGGAGCTGGACGCCGCCAAGCAGGCCCATCCGCCCCAGCCCAAAGCGGAGCAGGGCATCCCTTTCTCTAAGGGGATTATGGAGGAAGTGATTCCCTCCCATGTCAAGCTACCAGCCGTCGAACCCTACCACGGCTCTTCTGACCCGGACGACCATCTTAGCAGCTTCCGGTCAATAATGATGTTCCACGGAGCATCTGACGCGGTCCTCTGCCGCGCTTCCCCTCCACCCTCAGAGGATCTGCCCGAACCTGGTTCAATGCTTGAAACCAGGTTCCATCGATTCATTTGACGAGCTGAGCCGCCTTTTATTGGCCAGTTCGTCAGCAGCCGCCGCCACCGACGAAGATCTGACTCCCTCTCCGAAGTTAAGCAGAGAGAGGGGGAGTCCTTGAGAAATTACCTTGGCCGTTTTAATAAGGCCATGTTAGAGGTGGACCACCTTAATCATGAGGTGGCTATGTCCGCCTTGGCGGGGGAGTCTCGAAGGAAAGCGACTTCTACCTGGCTATGGAAGTCAGCTACCCCCCTAGCCTCTCTGATATGATGGCCCTGGCGGACAAATACGCTAGGGTCGAAGAATCGCGGAGAGTTGCCCGCGCCGAGCAGGCAAAGAAGAAGGAGCCCAAAGGCCCCGACAGGCACCGTCCCGCCCGTCGGCCAAGTCCGCCTCGCCGCCAAAGAGTCCCCCGCTGCCGCCAAGGAATCGCTCCCGGAGCCCTCCCAGGCGATTCGATCACTACACTCCGCTGACCGTGCCCCGGGCGCAAATCCTCATGGAAATAGAGCGCCAGCTCCCCCGGCCAGTGCCTCTCCGAGGGAACCCGACCCGAAGAGATCCCACCAAGTACTGCCGCTACCACCGGGAGCACGGCCACGACACTGAAGAATGCTGGCAGCTGAAAAATGAAATCGAGAGGCTGATCCAGCGGGGGACTGAATCAGTTCAGGAGGGCGCCCGAGCCACAACAAGGAGGTGACCGCCAGCCCGAACTTCAACAACCTCCTCCTCCACCGAATCCGCCCGTGATCGGCCGCATCAACATGATCGAAGAGGCCGGCGGATCGAGCCCCAGGGGCGACGGTGAAGGATCGGCGCCAAGAAGGCACGGACGGGCGAGCTCTCCTTCTCCGACGATGATCTCCAAGGGATACAGCTTCCCCATGATGATGCACTAGTTGTATCCCTCAATTTAAATAACTATGATGTAAGCCGAATCCTTGTTGATAGTGGAAGTTCGGTGAATGTTTTGTACCTCGGTGTGTTTGCCAGGATGAAATTACTCATGGAAAACCTTCGAGCCGTGGATTCCACCCTGATGGGATTCACAGGCGACGTCATCGTCCCGGAAGGGGTCGTCACCCTGACGGTCCGCGCGGAACCTGGCCCCTTGTAGCCATTATCCAGACAGACTTCCTAGTAACCGACCTCAGATCTCCATACAACGCAATATTCGGCAGGCCCGGCCTGATGTCCCTCAAGGCAGTTGTCTCCATCCCGCATCTGTCCATGAAATTTCCCACCGAGCGAGGAGTTGGAGTTGTTCGAGGAAGTCAAGCCATGGCTCGGCAGTGCTTCGTTACAAGCCTTCAGTCTAGAATGCCGGAGGTTGATGGGCTAGATGCTCGGGAGGACTTCGCCGAACAGCGAGGAGAACCGGAGGAATTGGAGGAGGTGCCATTGGATGAGGCTCGTCCCGACCGAACCATAAAAATCGGGTCGCTGCTCAAAGGAGAGTCTCGGCACAGATTGATCAGGTTCCTCCGAAGCAACGCTGACATCTTCGCCTGGTCCGCCTCCGACATGCCAGGGATCAGCCCCGAGGTTCTCGTCCATCGTCTCAACGTGGACGAGATGCACAGGCCCGTCAAGCAGAAGAAGAGGAGCTTCGCCCCGGAACGACAAAAGGCCATTGAAGAAGAGGTAGACAAACTCATCAAGGCAATTTCGTCCGGGAGGTAAATTATCCGAGCTGGCTATCAAACGTCGTCATGGTGAAGAAGTCGAACGGCAAATGGAGGATCTGCATCGACTTCACCGACCTCAACAAAGCCTGCCCGAAGGACAGCTTCCCCCTCCCGGATCGACCAGCTTGTGGATGCCACCTCAGGTCACCAGATGCTGTCATTCATGGACGCCTATTCAGGCTACAATCAGATCCGAATGGCCCCTGAGGATGAAGAAAAGACCGCCTTCATAACCGACCGAGGTACTTACTGTTACCGTGTCATGCCTTTTGGTCTTAAAAATGCAGGTGCACCTACCAGAGGCTGGTTAACAAAGTATTCAAGGAGCAAATCGGCCGGAATATGGAGGTGTACGTGGACGACATGCTGGTCAAAAGCAAGGAGGCATCACAGCATGTCGAGGACCTCTCAGAGAGCTTTGCAACGCTGCGCAAGTATGGGATGAGACTCAATCCGACCAAATGCGCCTTCGGCGTTAACTCCGGGAAGTTTCTCGGCTTCATGGTCTCCCAGCGAGGTATCGAAGCTAACCCCCAGAAGATTCAAGCTCTCCAACAAATGGCGCCCCCGGCATCTGTTAAAGAGGTCCAGCGCCTAACCGGGAGGATAGCGGCTCTTAACCGCTTTGTGGCGCGGTCGGCCGAGAGATGCCTCCCCTTCTTCAAAACCTCCGATCGGCTAAAAACTTCCAGTGGACTCCTGAATGCCAAAAGTCATTTCAAGATCTCAAGAAATACCTCGGCTCGCCCCCACTCCTCAGCAGTCCGGCCCCGGGCGAGACCCTATTCTTGTACCTGGCTGTTTCAGAGGGTGTTTGTTCGGTGCTGGTCAGGGAAGAAGGCAAAGTCCAGAAGCCGATCTACTATGTCAGCAGGCTACTCCGCGATGCGGAGACAAGGTACAGCAGAATTGAGAAGATGGTGTTGGCCTTAATCACCTCAGTTCGGAAGCTGCGACCGTACTTCCAAGCACATTCTGTGACGGTCCTGACCGACCAACCCATCAAGGCGGTAGTCCACCGTCCCGAGACATCGGGAAGAATGACCAAGTGGGCCGTCGAGCTAGCGAGCATGACATACACTTTCAGCCTCGCCCAGCCATCAAAGCTCAGGTGCTAGCCGACTTCCTCCTCGAGTGTACCATCCCGGAGGACGGTTCTACCCCAGACTCCCGAAGAACCAAAATCTGGAGCCCGGTGGCTCCTCCATGTCGACGGGTCATCTAATGCCCATCGCTCCGGTGCGGGCCTGGTTCTCACCAGTCCGGAGGGGGTAACCTTCGAATATGGCGTCCGATTCTCTTTCCCGGCCTCCAACAACGAAGCCGAGTACGAAGCCCTGTTAGCCGGCCTCCGAATCGCCCGCAATCTGAAGGTGGAGAAGCTTAATGCCTTCACCGACTCTCAGCTGGTGGCCGGTCATGTACGAGGAGAGTTTGAAGCCCGGGAGCCGAACATGGTTCGATATCTTCAGGAGGTGCGGAGCCTGCTTCCCCATTTTGCCGAATTTGAAATCATTCAGATTCCAGATCCGAGAATGCCCGCGCCGACCTACTCTCCCGATTGGCGACCGCGGAGTCAATGGACGCCGAACAAAAGTTCCACCTGGAGACTCTGGAAAAGCCCAGCATCGCGGAAGCCGACCGAATAATGCAAGTTGAAGCCGAACCATCATGGTTCGACCCTATTTTAAATATCTCAAAGAAGGGTCGCTTCCATCCGACCGGAAAGAGGCTAGAAAGCTGAAGCTAGGCCACCCACTACGTGCTGATCGACAACCAGCTTTACAAACGGTCCTTCTCCATGCCGCTGCTCAGATGCCTTCGCCCGTCCGAAGCAGATTATGCTCTGCGCGAGGTACATGAAGGGATTTGCGGCAACCATCTGGGAAGCCGGTCCCTATGCCACAAGGTGCTGCGACAAGGCTACTACTGGCCGACCATGCAGAAGGATGCGGACGATCTAGTCCGAGCCTGCGACCCATGCCAGAGGCACTCAAGCATCCAAAGGCTCCCCTCCGCCGAACTAGTTTCCATATCCTCCGCTTGGCCCTTCGCCAAATGGGGGATGGACATCCTCGGCCCATTCCCGCTTGCCACGGGACAGCGGAAATTCTTATTTGTCGCCATCGACTACTTCACTAAATGGGTCGAGGCGGAAGCAGTTGCACAAATAACCGAGGCACGGGCCAGAGATTTTGTATGGAGGTCCATCATCTGCCGATTCGGCCTCCCGCATACCATAATCACCGATAACGGTAAGCAGTTTGACAACTCTAAATTCCGCCAGTTCTGTGAGGAGCATGGAATCCGTCACCACCTCACCTCGGTCGGGCATCCCACAAGCCAACGGAGCGGCCGAAGTGACCAACAGGACCCTCCTTCAGGGGATCAAAGCTCGCCTTTCCAGAGCCCAAGGCAGGTGGGCGGAGAGCTGCATCATGTCCTATGGGCCTACCGCACCACCCCGAGAATCCCGACAGGTGAAACCCCATTCCGGATGGCTTTCGGCACGGAGGCCGTTATCCCTGTGGAAATAGGCCTCCCATCGTTGCGGGTGGAAAGCTACTCAGAGGAAGCTAGCAACGAACAGCTCCGCACCAACCTCGACCTGGTGGAGGAGATCAGAGAGAAGGCCCGGATCAGAGTGGCTGCTATCAACAAAGGGTGGCCCGTTACCACGCCTCCAGAGTCAAAGGGAAAGCCTTCCTGCCTGGCGACCTTGTCCTCCGAAAGGCCTCTGTTTCCAAACCGCTGGAACAAGGAAAGCTGGCGCCAAACTGGGAAGGCCCGTACCAAGTAGCGGAGATCATTGGACCGGGAACCTACAAGCTGCAAGATTTGATGGGAAATCCATCCCCCGGACGTGGAACTCGGACAATCTCCGTAAATATTATCAATAGGGTATGTCCTCTCCAAGTCCATTTTCATATGCCTCATTATACCTTCCTGTCGACACATTTTTAATTTGCAATGTAAATCATTATGCACTACATTGCCAAAGATTGCGAAAAGAAATAGATGCTGCTTACCAATCCTCGGCACGACCGAGCTACTTGTCTGACAGGAATTCTCCGAACCTCGGCTGGGAGGGTTCTCCAACTCTTGGCAGGGCCAAGTAAAAATTCTCCGAACCTCGGCTGGGCCGAGCAACAAATTCTCGAACCTTGGCAGGGCCAAGTAAAAATTCTCCGAACCTTGGCAGGGCCAAGTAAAAATTCTCGAACCTCGCTGGGCCGAGCAACAAATTCTCCGAACCTTGGCAGGGCCAAGTAAAAATTCTCCGAACCTCGGCTGGGCCGAGCAACAAATTCTCCGAACCTTGGCAGGGCCAAGTAAAAATTCTCCGAACCTCGGCTGGGCCGAGCAACTCCGAACCTTGGCAGGGCCAAGTAAAAATTCTCCGAACCTCGGCTGGGCCGAGCAACAAATTCTCCGAACCTTGGCAGGGTAGAACCTCGGCTGGGCCGAGCAAAATTCTCCGAACCTTGGCAGGGCCAAGTAAAAATTCTCCGAACCTCGGCTGGGCCGAGCAACAAATAACCTTGGCAGGGCCAAGTAAAAATTCTCCGAACCTCGGCTGGGCCGAGCAACAAATTCTCCGAACCTTGGCAGGGCCAAGTAAAAATTCTCCGAACCTCGGCTGGGCCGAGCAACAAATTCTCCGAACCTTGGCAGGGCCAAGTAAAAATTCTCCGAACCTCGGCTGGGCCGAGCAACAAATTCTCCGAACCTTGGCAGGGCCAAGTAAAAATTCTCCGAACCTCGGCTGGGCCCGAGCAACAAATTCTCCGAACCTTGGCAGGGCCAAGTAAAAATTCTCCGAACCTCGGCTGGGCCGAGCAACAAATTCTCCGAACCTTGGCAGGGCCAAGTAAAAATTCTCCGAACCTCGGCTGGGCCGAGCAACAAATTCTCCGAACCTTGGCAGGGCCAAGTAAAAATTCTCGAACCTCGGCTGGGCCGAGCAACAAATTCTCCGAACCTTGGCAGGGCCAAGTAAAAATTCTCCGAACCTCGGCTGGGCCGAGCAACAAATTCTCTGAACCTTGGCAGGGCCAAGTAAAAATTCTCGAACCTCGGCTGGGCGAGCAACAAATTCTCCGAACCTTGGCAGGGCCAAGTAAAAATTCTCCGAACCTCGGCTGGGTCGAGCAACAGATTCAGGCTAAAAATACCGATGGAAAACCGAAGTACGTAGGCCCCATTTAAAGCCAGAGGACTTCCAAATAGTCCCCAGAACTTCGGCCAGTTTGGAAAAAGGCACACTAAGCAAAAACCGTCAACACGCATGAAGAATGTGCCTCCGGCAACCCCCTAAAGGTTCAATAAGCCCCGCGTAACCGGCCACGGGCCTCAGACAAAGCCAGGGAATCCCCCTTTTTTGCTACTAAAGTCTTTGAGCAACGCCCCTATAACCTACTGAACAAAGCGCCTATCTCAAACAGAGCCATGACTCATCGCATGGACTAGTGGAGCCACCCAGGCTCCCCAACTATTATACGAGTGGCATTCTTTAGAGCTAAAAACTCGCAAAATGAGAAGATTGTCCAAAAAAGGGCCTTTTTCATTGATTAAAGAAGGAAAGTACAAGAAGAAACAGAAAAACAAAAAGCGAAAGAGGCCCTAACTAGGGTTCGGTGTCACTCCCGGACGCCAGCAGGTCCTCCAGGTGCTCGGTCAGGTCAGCGACCTGCTGGCGGAGCGACACGATCTCCTCCTCTGCCGGTCCGCCACCGGCGCAGGGCCTCCGTCTCCCTCGTGGAGACATCCACGTACTCCTTGACGACCCTCACAAGCCGCTGTTGGCTCGCAAGGGTCGACGCCAGGCCCAACCCATCAACAGTAATCGTGGGACGGCCACTTGGCGGGTGAAGCAAACCGTTGATCAACGCATGCAATTCCTCGGATGATCGCCTCCTTGAGAGGCCATGGCCAAGTACTGTTTCGAAGCTTAAAACAAGGGATGGCTAAGACCAACATCCCTCGGTCATATTTATACTCGCCAGGCGAGTATCTCGATCGGTCGCACCTTAGTCACCGACCTACGAGAACTCACCACATGTCATCGCTTTTGTGCCTACGGAATCCGAAGGGCCGTGCCCCATCCCGAGAGAAATCGGTAAACACGTACGGACTATTCAGGAACCCCCCTGAACAGAGTATCTCCCGATCTGCCGGCCCCCCATCATGAATGCTCCCGACACTTCCCCAAGCTCTTTTAAAGCTGGCCCCCTTTTCGGGAAGCGCAAAAAAGAAAGAAATCCAGCGCCTGGCAGTGACTCGTTCCCTCGGGAGGGATAACGTCATAAATAAAGAGCGTGACCATGTACCGCCCGTCCCGTCCTGACTCCCCTCACCAAGCGCCGCAGGGACCTAACACTACGGCTCATAGTGCAACTAAGTCATTTTCTCGAGCTACAAATTCTCCGAACCTTGACAGGGCCAAGTAAAAATTCTCCGAACCTCAGCTAGGCCGAGCAATGAAATCTCCGAACAGGGCCAAGTACGAATTCTCCGAACCTCGGCGAGGCCGAGCCGCGAACATTCGAGCGAGACATAAATCACCGAACTTCGAACTGAGATAAGGAACGTGTTCCGCCGAACAATCTCCAACCGCCGCTTGCGAACCTCGACTAGTTCGGATAGCGCGGGATCCTCGCCTAAGAACGAGCGGGACGCCTTCATACCCCATGACCAACAACAATAAACTTGGCGCGAAAGAAATGAAGATTGAGAAACAGAACAGAACTCTCTTTATTGCCATCAAAATCAATTACAAATGCCTTAGAGGCGTTACAAGAGCATTGAAAGGCATAAAGACAAGCACAAAACTCGGACAACTGCTCCAAAGCAGATCTGGGCAACTGTGATGCTCCGACTTTCGATCGCCGAACCAGATAAGCCGCATCCAGTCAGCTCGAACCGATAATGGCCGGGCAACATGGACCAATAGTTGCAGCCAGCTTCAGTCAATAATGATATCTCGGTGATCCAACCGAGATATCAGGGTGACTGGAAAGGGTGGACGGAAGGCCATCCCAGACCACCAACCGAGGGACCCTCCGGCAAGCAGGTAGGAAGCCAGCGGACCCTGGCATCGGAACGCTCTCCCAAACCGAGTGTGCACCGCCCTGCCTTGCCAATGCTCAAGGACAAGGAGTCGGCGGGCAGCACGCTTTCACCCCTCCCCATGTGGCAAAAGATTCCCCAGGCGGACGAGCCCAGGAATCCAGTCGGGGGAGGAGGAGAAGTTCAAGCGAGTCATGAGGAGCCCGCGTGCACCTCCTACCATACGTCCCCGAAGGGGAACCACAAAGGTCACATTGGAAGAGCGTGTGTGCGCTCTCCGTGTGATCTCTGCGCCCTCCCTGTGCGCTCTCCATATGATCTCCGGACTCATCCCCTAAGGGCGAGCCATTCTTTGGCAGCTCCTTCATCGCCCCAGCTATCCGGTGGCAAAGGGCTTATGAGAGGAAAGCTCGGTCCTCCCACTCGCAACAGCAAAAAAACGACCATGGTGGAAACTCTAATGGGAATGAAACTTTGGGGATGACTTAACACAACCCCACTTCCCCTTTTTATAGGCCAAAAATAGACCGGGAACAATTACCAAGGCCAAAAGCCCCGAGATTCAAACACCTGGGCCATACCTCCACGTGGCCTCCCAGGATGAAAGCGGCGCCCTATTGCGCACCGAGCCCACCGCCTGAACTATGACGCATGCGAAGATTTCCTCTTGATCCCAAATCGCGATCATTAAATGCAGAGAATCGTCTGCCAGCATTACGGAAACTGGCAGGATCAGGAGATCATCCTATGAAAATAATGTCTTCCAATGGTAAATGGCTGCGTGCGCCGTACGTCAAAACGACCTGCATGGGAAAGGAACACCTTCCGGAAATGCCAAAACAGCTTTATGTTCCCTGCAGTGCCGTATCATCAATTTGGTGAAATAAAAACCGGTTTACCTGCAGAACGGCAGGCGCTGGCAGGATAGCAAAAGGTACGAAAACCGACTGTTCGTCGATTGCTTCCCAGCGAGGTTAGTCGCTCGAGGAACCCGTGCGACAAGGTTGAGCGTCTTAAAACAAAAACAAGCGCGATGGATAAACAAACTATTCTTTCACTCAACGAAAAATGAAGTGACCAAAGGAAGCGAAAAATACTTCGGCAACTGCCCTCATATGTCGGCCCTAGCCGACCTACTTTGCTCGTCGGCCCCAGCCAACCTACTTTACTCGTCGGCTCCAGCCGACCTACTTGCTCGTCGGCCCTAGCCGATTTTCCGTCTGTCGATCCAAGCCGACCTACCTAGTCCGTCGGTCTTAACCGACTGGCTTCATTTCTCAAGTTTTAATTAGACACAAGCCGAACCAGATCGTCTATCGGTTCGCCATTCAAGACTATCGCCCCACCTTGGGCCAAGCCAATGCATTCCCTTGATCCCAAAATAAAGATGACCCAAAAAGCGTCAACAAGCCATAAGTCGCTTGCGATTAAGGTGAAATTTGGAACAAAGGGCCATCCAAAGAAAAACACTTAAATAAAAATAGAAAGTTCATTCATTGAAAAACATCAGTCAGATTTTCAGAAAGCAAAACACAGAGGTGGCTCTTAAAGGCCGGGAACCACATCAGCTTTGGAGGAACCCTCGGCTACATCCGCAGAAATGTGACTAGATTCGCCTTTCTCTAATACCTTTGCCCCTTCAGCGGCAGTTTGCGATCGTCCTTCAAAAGCTGCGGCTTCGCTGGGACCCGGGGCACCAGGATCGGTATCGGAGACGTCGACATATTCATCCTCCTCTTCTCCTTCGGACTCACCGGCATCAGGAGCTTCAGTATCCAGAAAAGAGAGATCCCATTCCGGGTGCTCACTGGATATCTTGTCTTTGCACTCTTCCATTCCAAGTTGGAAGGCGTCAACGCCGATCGCGTCCCGTTCCCCCTTGAGTATGGCGAGCTGCTCCTTAGCCTCAGCAACTTGCTTCTCAGCCTCCGCAACTTGAGCCCGCGAATAGCATTTTGCTCCTCAAACTCGCCGGACCGCGCCTCGAGTTGTGAGCTCTTATTGCGGCTAGACACGAGCTCGCCTTGGAGAGCCCGATTCTCCAACCTTAACTTTGTTGTCTGCAAAACCAAAGTCAGTCGGCATCACAAGAGACCAACGAAAGAAAATAAAAAGGGGGGGGGAGATGAGATCGTACCTCCTCCTCTCGTCTGGCCAACCTTTTGGTCAACTCCTCGGCCTCATCCCTGGCCCTTGTTCTGTCAGCTCCGACCAGCTCGACCCTCTCCTGGAGAACATTAATCCTCGACTGCTTGGCTTCAACCTCTCCTCGGGCTTGGGATAGCTCGTTGTTCACCCGAGCTATCATCCCTTGGTGCCATTTAGCGCGGCCCTCAAGTCGGCGATCTCGTCATCGCGCCGCTTTAGTTTCTCCTCTACCTCATCGAGCATTCTAGTCAGGCGCTTTCTCTCGTCGGCAGCTTCCCTTCCCAGCCGACCTAAACTCTCACTATGTTCCCGCCGCATCGCCTTCACCTCCTCGGAATGTTTTGACTTAACTCTAGCCAGCTCCAGGCACGCGTCTTCATTCTTCGCCAGGAGTCCCTGCAACTCCTCCACTTTGCATTTCTGCTTAGACACTTCGGCTAGAGCGGCCTGATGTGCCGCCTTCATCCCCTCCAAACCTCTGTTACTAATAGCCATAAGTTCCTCGAACTTCTCGGACACCTTTATTCGCGATCGGAGTTCGGCATTGTCTCTCCTGGCCTGAATGCTGGCCCCCGTCGCCAAACTCAGACGCCAGCACATCGCCCAAGAAAGCATGACACTCTACGGGACAAAAAATGATAAAAATTCATGATTAAGTCAATCAAAAAGCGTCCGCCGCCCAAGAGTGATAACTCACCCGAGAGGCATAGGCCCGCATCATCTTCATAAGGGTCGGATTGTCAATATCGGGAAGAAGGTGGATGCTTTCGGCCACTCCCTGTTGCCCAAACGCGGCATCGACCAACTCCGTATCCACAAATTTGTCCGCCGAGGGATCTGCACCTGGATACAAGGCCAACCTTATTAAGGCAAAAACGCCTCCTCAACACCCGCGTTCGAGCTACTGGGCTGGTCATCTCCGCCCAAGGAGCCAACCCGAGCGACCTCCGACTGAGAAGCCTTCAGCTTCCCAGCTTCTTCCATCAGAATTTTGGCTTGAGTCTCCTCAGATAACTCGGCCAACCCAAGCGCCAACCTCCCCAAAATCCTTCTCGAAGGAGTCTCCATCGCGGGACTCTTATCTCACTGAGATCCCTCTTCCATCGCGCCTCCTTCCATCGCTGTCACTTGCGCCTCCCCTGCAGGCTCCGCCGGAGCCTCTATCTGGCTTGCTTCTTGGACTGCCGCGAGAGACCCAGCGTCGCTACCACCGGACTCCCCTGCAGAAAGACCAAGAGGGAGTTCACCCTGGACCTCATCGACTGCAGCTGTTCCCTCTCCCTCTCCTACCGGAGTCAGTAGTGGTCCCGCGGAGGCGGAAGGCCCCCCAGAAGCGACCGCTTCCGCCAAATCCGTCGCCGGTTCCTCTTTCGTAGGGGACGCAGCCGGACGGGCCAACGGAGTCTCATCTAAACTATCCGATATTTCCAATACGGGAGGGCAAGGGATCGCAACTGTCCTCCCTGGATCCTCCTTCGCCCCTGGCGTCTCTATCATGGCCGCTCCGGCGTCCGGCGAGCTCTTTAAGGAGGTGTGGGCCCTTTTTTCGGGCCTGCCGCTATCCACGCCGCTGCTCTCCCCTGAGCGCTTGCCTCTCTTCCTTTTGGCGAGGCTCGACAATGCTGACCTCTTGGCTGCAAGAATGGGACATATGCGATTAAATCCAAACACGTTCGTTGGGGTAGCACTTAGCGAAGAAAGTAAAAGGGAGGACTCACCTTGCGGGTCCAGGGGACTAAGCCCGGCGGCGAAGAGGGCCCCCTTCAATAACATATCGTTGGCCGAAAACACTTGGCCATTGCGAAGGACGTCCAAATCTCTCTCCTCCTGCTCTGACAAAACCGGATGCGTTTCCGCATCCCTAGCAAAACTTCCCATTTCCGAGGGAAGTCGGAACCAATGTTCCCCTCGGCGATAACGAATCGACTCTTCCATCCCTTGATAGAGGACGGCTTATCCACAATCACGTTGAAAGACCTTCGAGGTCCAATATATGGCCACTCCGATTTCCTCCCGGGTATCAGATGATAACAGGCACGGAAAAGAGGGAGAGTGGCAACAATCCGAATTTGGTAGCACATTGAGATAAATCTGATGATGCTCCGCCAGCTGTTTGGGGCCACCATCGTCAGACAGATGTTATAATGAGTCATGATTTCCTTCACCAAGGGTGGAGAGGAAAACGGAAGCCTGCTTTCAAGCTGTCTTCATAAACGAAGACCCCGCGCTCCAGGTCTCGCGAGACCCTATGTCCAGGCTCTGGCACTTGCAGAACGACATCTGAGGGTATGCCATACCTCTGATAAATTCTTCCCAAATCCTTAGCAACGATCTCCGAAGCTACGTCGTCGGGGCTCATCGTCATCTTAGCCGAGAAAAGCACCAGGCGAAACGGTGAGCGTTGCGGGGGGGAGACTCTTCAAGAAACAAAACGAGAGAATACTGCAAACAAATGTATATATATAGCACGGCTACTGCTTTGCTTCCCCACTAAGGAAGTCATCCTGAGAGGACGAGGCGCCTCGCCCTAGGCGTTCGGAACTGCCTCGACAAACGCCGTATTAATCGGGATTCGCGACGTGGCGTATTCCCAACCGTCGCTCTTGGAGGAGCCTTACCCACGAAGGCATGAGGACCCTGCCGCATTAATCAGAGCATCATTGCACGGGCTGTCTAAACCAAATCGCCCCGTACAAAGCGTGCCACCTGGACTTATACTCCCTATGCCCGAACCTACGCTTCGAACTAGGGAGTGGAGGGCATGTGTTAGGGGGTAAAACCGTCATCGCATTAATATCCGTGCAAGGAGGCTAAAACCGACCTCCTCCCTTCATCTCTCCCGAGCTTCCAGTAGCTCGGCTCTCCTGAGCTTCCATAGCTCACCTCTCCCGAGCTCCCATAGCTGGCTTCCCCGAGCTTCCGTAGCTCGGCTCCCCCGAGCTCCCATAGCTCAGCTTCCCCGAGCTTCCATAGCTCGCTTCTCCTGAGCTTCCATAGCTCGCCTCACCCGAGCTTCCATAGCTCGGCTCTCCGAGCTCCTATAGCTCGGCTTCCCCGAGCTTCCATAGCTCGGCTCCCCCGAGCTCCCTAGCTCGGCTCTCTCGAGCTTCCTGTAGCTCGTTTCCCCGAGCCTTCATGGCCCGGCTTCGCTAAGCGACCCACGATCCAATACTCACCTCCACGGAACCTGACGCGGGAGAGCCTAAGCCTACTGTAACAACATCCTAGGCGAGGAATCATGTGGAGAAGTGGTCTAGAACCTATCAAGGCTACCTGAGACTTACACACCTACCAGATCTCAAGCCATCAAGGAGCTCTCTTAGCCGTCGATCCCCTAACAGACAAGATACGGATCCCAACAGCCCCACAACGGCCTGATTCGATCCACCCCCGTATCCTAACAACCTCTGAACCTTCCAGAAGGCGCTCAAGATCCAGGTGACAGCCTATAAATATTACGCTCACAGATTCCCTCAGGTACGCGCGCGCTCACACCCTCACTCCCGCTCTCCTGCTCTCCTGCTGCTTGTCGGTGCTCTTACCTCCTAGAGCTTCCGATTGGCCGCCCCCCAGAGAGACTCCTCGGAGAGATCCACCTCCCGTTTTCTGATTGATCGCCGATTTCATCCCACTAACTTGAGCGTCGGAGGGTTTTCCATGGAGGGCCACCCCAACGCCTCTCGCGCGAGGACTTGTGTGCAGGTCTGTCCCTGAGATCGACTGCGTCCGAGTCGGAGGACGAATCTCGGCAGCAACATAGTGAATTTAAATGGGATTCAAATTCAATTTTATTTCTGCCTTCTTTTTGACCCTCAAATCAAATTTATTAGGTCTACCGCACCAGCAATTGCTGTCTTGCATCATGCACAGGGTTTAATCGGTGCCATCCGATTATGTTTCATCTCATTCTTATCAGTGACTATGATAGAATTTGCTCTTATTCTCTCTGATATACCCAAAAAAAAAAAAAAAATTTGAAAATTTGTCAATGGCTTAGATTGATTTTGTGAGATTCATAGTTAATTAACAAATCTATCACATATCAAAAACATGGTGCAGGACTTTTTATTTTTTATTTTTTTGATTAAATTGATATGTAGCAGCCAACTTAACATAAAACTAACATACAAAAAAGACCATCGTAAAACCAAGTTAAAGTTATAAACTTCTTAGCCTATTTAGAATTATTTAATAATCAAACAAACAAGGCCAAACCATTTACAACCCTATAATGCAGGCGGCTTCTATTGGACACACCATGAAGAGCAAATCTTCTTTTTTAATTTTTTTTTTTTTCAACATCTTATTCTCTTGTCCCGTTGCTCCCTTTCTCTCTCTCTCTCTCTCTCCTTTTAAGATCTTCCTAGATTCTGAGATTCAGATCTATTTCTCCTCCTTCCTTTTTTTCTTCTACACTTAGCCGAACAACGATGCCTCGTTCTTTAAAAGAGGTTAACTCTACCATTTCCCCTTTTTCCTCTGTTCTTCTTCCATTTGAGACCCCTTAGATCCCTAAGCTCCCATAGATCCCCTTTCTTTTCTCTTCACTTACCGAAAGCCAAGGATCCAGCAGGACAACATAACTTGTTTATTGAATAAGTTTTGCATATTGATTTAAATTAGTATTTAATACATTAATTAGATTTATGTTTTAATTTCTAATCTATTAAAAAAAATTAGATTCAAGTTAATGGCCTTTTCACCTACTTATATATTTTAACTAAATCAAACCCAAGCTGATCCATAATCCATTATCATGGCCCATATTTATTAGCTTTAGCGAGTTAGATAACATGGTCAATTTGACTAAAAATATGAATAAAAAGGCTTTCACAAAGGTTAGGCATTCATTAGAACAACATGGAGACAAAAGTTTGAAGCTTTGAATAATTAACAGGAGGGCATAATAAGATTGCCTTTTGGAAAAATGAAATCAATAAGAGTGTAATGTTTTGACAATTATTACAAAATCAAGTGCATATTTCTCTATTAACATGCATAAACAGTGATATCATAAAGCAAAGAAATGATGAGCTACAATATTTATAGAACTATAAGATGAAATAATTTATTTGTCAATATGCCTAAGTATAAACTAGAGCAAGCTAGATTTTTAAAATAATTCAATGCATATTTATTAAAAGTATTGACATTTTAAAAAATTTCATAATTTTTTTTAACTAGAAATTTGTTCAAGCTGTCTGGTCTTTGAAAACTGAAACCGACCTTTCGCTATCAAATATGATCGAAATAAATTAGACTTTAAGTAAAAAAGAATGGAAAGAAAATGAATAAAGTGGTATTTTCTTAGTTCCAATAGGAGAGCTAAAATAGATTGCAATCATTGCCACCATCAATTCCCTTCAAATGGCATTCGATAAAGATGACAAGTGGCCAAGTTCATTACTCCAGTTTGCATAGGTTTCATTTGAAGTTTGAGTATTGCTCTCTGATCCTCAACCAATGATGGATTAATATGGGTCTGAACATGCTGTCTGAGATAATGTGGAATCATGATGCTAAATCAAACAGCAACCATACTATTGGATGAGAGCAAATGACATTTGCTGTTAGACAATTTCATTAAAAAAATCAATTGGACACGAATAAATCATAATAAAAAGTTTAATAGCATCTCCGATTATGATAGCTTTTGTATCTAAGTCCATACTAATACTAACAAGGAAAAAGAGAAGAAACAAGCAACCATTTCTAGTACCAGAGAACTCAAAACCACTTCTATTCCTACTTTTGGAAACAGAACTAATACAAACAAGTGATGCGTATGCTACATGAGGCCATATAAAAGACACCAGGCCACGATGATTAGGCCCCCAAAGCCAGCAAGGTATACAAACATGGCATGATCCATGAGTTCACTGCGCTTGGAAGTGTGGATGGTGAAGGACCAGCCATAGCTGGCAGCAACTGTTGGCACATCACTTTGATCATCAGTATCTCGCTTGTTTTACAGTTGTTGGGCTTGCTACTCTCAAAGTAGAACCTAGGGTCAACAAGAAGAAATATAGTGAACCTATAAGCACCGAATGATGACTGATCATGTTGCAATTGTAGCAGCCTCTCTCATCTAATAACTGCATCATTTTGGTACTCGGAACACTGGATGCAGAAACTGTTGGCACATCACTTTGATCATCAGTATCTCGCTTTTTTTACAGTTGTTGGGCTTGCTACTCTCAAAGTAGAACCTAGGGTCAACATGAAGAAACATAGTGAACCCATAAGCACCGAATGATGACTGATTATGTTGCAATTGTAGCAGCCTCTCTCATCTAATAACTGCATCAATCTAGTACTCGAACACTGGATGCAGAAAGAGAAGTCACATGTTGTTAAAAAAAGTAGTAAAATCATATGATATAAGAGAGACTATAAGATGATGATGAAGGTCAAAGAAATATGAATGTACCTAAGTAAGATAAAACCGCAAATTACTGATCTAAAAAATTATCCCAAAATCAAACTGGTGAAAATTCCATTTCCTATGCACCTGAAACTACTACTTATTCATGGAGCTTGACTACTTGTTAGATTGATGAACATAAGCCCTACATCTGAAATCTTTTTTGATACTCTGCAGTAACTATTAAAAATAAGCCTTGTTTTTTTCAATTCCCAGATACTTCAAGATCACTGTCATTATTTACTCAAAAAACATGTTTCAGTGTATACAAGGGAAAAACTTCTGAATGCAAGTCATTGGTTATTTCTTAAAATTGGCACAGTCATCCAATACTGAAAAACCAGTAGTGCTGGCCTAAATCAACCACCTTGCTGATCTTTTCAGCCAGTTCCAAACAAAATGACAGAAAAAAAAAAAAAAAAAATTTGAACTGCAGAACATATACTTGAGAGTAAAGTCAAAACCTCAGTTGCTTGATGAAGAAGATGCTGCCAAGGCAAAAGGCATCAAACCTTAGTCTTAGGAGATGCAATATTTCCATTCTGTGTTCACCATTTGACAGAGCAATCGAAGCATGTGAGTCTGCAATGCATCTTGGAAAGGATTTGACCAAACACTAAAATCATATTTGCATACCACCAAGGCACACTAAACCATCTCAAAAAAAAAAAAAAAAAAAAAAAATCCTAAAAATTTTTTAGCGTCTATTGCAACAGATAAATTGTTCATCACCAGCTACACGCTACAAGCTTGGGGTCACCAAAGCTAATATGAATTTCACAAGCACTACTTGGAGGTGACCAAACAAGCATTTGAAATTGTTACCAAGCACAATTTGATGACAAAAGGCTTTCAGTATGATGGTTGCATTTACATTTTATATGCCAAAAGTAGATTATTGCTGAAGAAGATTTAGAAATGCAACCTTCATATTATTATTCTATATTTTTGCCTCCCAAAAATTAATTGTTAAAGTTTGGTTTTGAAGTAGCACAAGAACATCTGTAAAAGAAAATCTGACTAGGTTTCAGTAGCTTGGCAAGCAATGTAATATGTCAGCTTCTAGCATGGATGACAGTATATCTACCACTGAAACTAATATTTATGAGGATAGAAACTACATAATACAAATAAAAACTAGGAGGCAATATTTCAACAAGTAAACCAATATATCCCAGAAATAATCTTGTAGGTGGTTTATCCACAACGTTGTAAATCATGGAAAATTGATGGGAATTAGACAAAACAGAGACATGGGTCTATTTTGACAAGCATATTCAAGATTTCTGGTCAAAGACTCAAAGTTCAGGATAAGTGCTAGATGTTAGCCAAAATATATTAATGCATTGCATTTTGAAAGCAAGGCCTATGGTTGAAGACACTAAGGAACATGAGTGCTCAAAATTTGTTGGATGACAACCAGTAGTGCAGGAGGAAAGAGAACAGAATACAATATGGACACCCACCAAGGATGGTAGAGTTTATGCTCAATTGTTTAATGTTTATGGAATGATCTAGGGAAAGTGAAGTTCATGCTTGCAAATATGTACTTGGTTGTATAGGTATAAATGGTTCTTAGGATACCATAACAAATTTCAGGACACCAAAGTTTAGCATGTCATAGCATAGACCAGCCTTCCAAATGACTATCTTGAAGTGTCCAAATTAAATGCATCATCCTAGAAATTGCCTATAAAAGCAAGCTAGGGTTTGGAAGCACACCACAAGGACTAAATGCCTCGGGTCTGATCACATATTCCAAAGGCCAGAACAACCCTGACGCAGTCCATATCCAGGCACCAACATACATGGAGCCTACCAGAGAGGTCCTAGAAAGGCCCTTGCATCAATGCCAAAATCAAACTGCCTGGATGAAAATCTAGTTTCATAGGCACCTGCAGCTACTCTTCATAGAGCTGGATCACATATTAGACAGATCAACAGAAGACCTACATCTAGAATCTTTCTCTGATACTCTATAATAACCATTAAAGAAACTGCCAGAAAAAAATAAAAAATGACAATAGGATTTACTTTCTCAGTTCCCAGATACCTCATGATCACTTTATTATTTACTGAATAAACATGCTTCAATTTTAGCAAGAGGGAAATTTTCTATACAATAGTAACTAGCTACAGCTTAAAACTGATATGATCAGCCAGAACTGGTAAACCCCTAGATACTTTGCTAAATCAGTCACCATGATAATGGATTCTTTTTCAGACAATACCAAACAAATTATCAGTAATATAACAACTGCAGGCTAACTGAAATGGACTTCAGGGGAAAGTCATAAATCTTGGTTGCTTCATTAATGTGATAATGGAATCTTTTTCAGACAATATCAGACAAATTATCAGTAATAGAACAACTGCAGGCTAACTGAAATGGACTTCAGGGTAAAATCATAAACCTTGGTTGCTTCATTAAAGAGATGGCTGCCATCGTAAAAGGCATCAGAGCCTTGGTCTTAGGTAAAGAAATGTGTTCATTCTGAGGATGCTGGCTGACAGAGCAGAAAATATCTACATTTGCAATGTATCTCGAAAGGGATTTGACCAAATATTAAAATATTTGTGCACCATCTAAGCACATCATACTGTAACGACCCGGACCCCGGGCCCGCAGTATCTACGGACCCATTTCGTTACAAGAAAGCAAGACAGACAAAGCCCACACCAACTTGGGCCACCACAGCCCAAAAGGGATCCGATTGGTGCCTTGTCTTCTTGCTTTACTACATATAAACCACTCAACCAACTCTCAATTTTTCGATGTGGAACTATTGGGAGGGGCATCACAATCTACCCCCCTTACAGAGGCGACGTCCTCGTCGCCAAGGGCAACCACAGGCAGGCAGGGATCTAGAGGTGGCCCCCATAGGTCAAGAGGTGGCTCCCATCCCCCATGGATGTAGCACTTTGCCCTGTATGGCACTTAGATCCTACACTTTCGGCTGGTGCAGGCTCTGATACCATATTGTAACGATCCGAACCCCGGGCCCGCAGCACCTACGGATCCGTTTCGTTACAAGAAAGCAAGACGACAAGGCTCACACCAACTTGGGCCACCACAGTCCAAAAGGGATCTGATTGGTGCCTTATCCTTCTTGCTTTACTACATATAAACCACTCAAGCAACTCCCAATTTTTCGATGTGGGATTATTGGGAGGGGCATCACACATATATCTCAAAAAGCCCAAATACTGTTAGCATTTATGACTACAGAAAAATCCAGACAGATTGCTCTTTATCTACCCGAAGATAAAATTTGGGACCAACAAAGCCACTTGAAAACACATAAACCTATTTAGAGATATCCAAACAAATATTCTATGTTCTCACCAAGCATTCTTCGATGGTTAAAGACTTCTAGTAAGACAGCTGTAGCTATATTATACTCCAAAATTATATTGCTGCTAAAGAAGCTTTTGCAATGCAAGATGTCTGCTCAAAGATTCAAAGCTCAGAATAATAATTTTATATATATATATATATATATATAAGTGGGGCAAATTTGCAACCAAAGCCTATGTTGAAGACACCAGGGAAGGGAACGTGAGTTCTCAAAATTTATAGGATGGCATCAAGTAATGTAGGAGGAAAGAAAATATGTTACAAGATGAACACATGCCAAAGACAATGTTTGTGGTGTTGATATTCAGCAAACTCAAATTATTTATTGTCTAAGATAGGCGATGTGATGTTCATGTTCTCAAACATATAGTTGCATAATAATACAGCATTTTATAGGTTACTTGATATACTATAACTATGCGTAGAAGGACGTCAAGCTTCAACATGTCATAGTATAGATACAAAATAATAAATAGGTATAGATACAAAATAATAAATAGGTCTTGTTCATAGTTTTGCTAGTGTTATCTAATGCAACACACATGATGGTAAGTTGAAAATGCAAAGCATGTGGAGGAAGGAATGTAGTTTCAAAGTGGAAGTAGTTTGATTGCACTCATGTGATGCCAATAGTAAATTGTCAGACTTGTGAGCATGTGGATTTTTGTCTCTTATGCTAGATATGTTGAACATCAAATACATCATGAAGAATGGATGAGCTTATCAAAGCAACCATCATTACTGAAAGATAAGTATCATCCTACCACCAAAAAAATAGGAAATGTAGCACCGACATTAGAGGTAGGTGGAACTGAAAGTATATAGTGTTGCTTATTTTTTGGTCTCTATAGTACATATGATCTATGTTGAATATGTGTGAACTCTTGGAAAGATCATTTTCATACCAAATCATTTTTTTAAATGAAACAAGGAATACAATTATTTAATTTTCACCCATAGATTACCCTCTCTCCTCTCTTCAATGTACAATGTTCTGATGACCATATCTCAATATATTGTTCCATGGTCATTCTTCTTAATATTCAGGTATTGGAGATTCGATTTTATATTTCTTCAACAGTCATATGAAGTTTTTCTTAAAATCATCAATTAATTCTCTTTGTTAATTCCACCATGGTACTAAGGCTTAATTCCTCTAATTTGACAAGTCTTACCCAAATTATGTTTTGCTTATTATCTCAAACAATAGTAATGCGCAGGAAGCTGATAAGTTTTGTGTAATTACTTTAACAATTATTTCAACTATACAAGACAACAACAATAACAACAATTATGCCTTCATTTCAACCAAGTTGGAGCCAAATACATGAATCCTTTTCCTCTATTTTACTTAACTTGGAGCCAACATGCTTATAAAAGATAACAAGTCTTTCCTCAATATTCTCTAGTATGATATTTGGTCTACCTCTATCTTTCTTTTCTTCTATGTATACTCATACATAAACTTCAACGACACAAGATGTAACCCCCGGTAATTATTTGTGGGGACACATGGCACCTAGAATTTCCTTCTGACGTTTAGGTCCCTGGCGCGATGTATGGATTCCCGAGTCTTCGTTGTCAGATGAGTTTCCGATCTCCTTGATCCGAGGCATCGCGAGGATGCTTAAAAGGAGATCGAGGGTAACTCTCTCCTTCATCCTCGCGCATGTCTTCTCCTGGTAAGCCTCTGCCCATGCCAGAGAGAGAGAACTAAGTGAGAGAAAGACAGGGAGCCTCGGTCGAAACAATTCCCTGTGCCAATCTTGGTTCAGGCCCGGCGGTACCCGTCGCCTTGCCGGGCCTGAGCTCTAGCTGGCGACCCCATCGGCACCGGAGGCGGTGTCCGGTGGGGGATCGGACGTGGGAGAGAGGGGGAAGAGGGCCAGGCGGCCCTTCTCCTGGGCGGGAGCCGGTTTCGCTCCCGCATTGGTCCAGTCCCGGCGGCATGCCTGCCACCTCGCTGGGCCTGGGGGGCGGTTGGCGACCCCTACCAGGTCGGGCGTGCATCCGGTGAGGGTCCGGCCAGCCGGTGGTGGCCGACCGTGCCACCGGCACAGTGAGTGTGCCACGGATGGGAAAGATAGAAAGAGGGAGAAAGAGGGGGAAAGAGAGAGAGAAATAGGCATGACCGCGGTGGAGACTGGCTCTAGACCGATCGCTGGTGGTCGGTCTGCCGGGAGTGGCCGGCGGTGGCCCTGGCCGCCGGCATGGGTCTCCCTTGATTTGGGTGAACCAGGGGAGGGGAGAAACATGGGAGACTCTGTTGGGCTTTGGGCTTGGGACTATTTGGGCTGCGTTGGGCCGACCCAGTGAACCTTTTGGAGAAGAATTTTGGGCCCTATATTGGGCTGGAAATGGAGAAATGAGAATATGGCCTAGATCAATTTTGATCCTAGTTTCTAAGAGAATTTTTATTTCCCCATTTGGACCATTATTTTTAATAATATTTGAGCCCAAAGTTAGGCCCAGGATACTCTGTTATTCCAATTTCAGAGATTTAATTGTGTAAAATAATGCTGTAGGTACCAAGTGTCCAAATAACTGGTTTACAGTTTGGGATTAGCGTGCTGAGGTAAGTAAGCCAATTATCATAAATTTTATAATATTTTTAATATGCAATTTGGAATTATAGTTATATTAACATAGAAAGCAAGACGGATAAGGTCCATACCAACTTGGGCCACCACAGCCCAAAAGGGATCCAATTGGTACTTGTCCATCTTCCTTAACTGGTTATAAACCATACAACCAAATCCCAATTTTTTAATGTGGGACTATTGGGAGGGGCATCACAATCTACCCCCCTTACAGAGGTGACATTCTCGTCGCCAAAGGCAATTGATCACAATCACCAGGCAGGCAAGATTCTAGAGGTGGCCCCCACAGGTCAAGAGGTGGCTTCTATCCCCCATGGATGTAGCACAGGGGCTCGAATCGTTATAATATGGTATCAGAGCCATGCACCAGTCGAAAGTGCAGGATCTAAGTACCATATAGGGCAAAGTGCTACATCCATAGGGGATGGAAGCCATCCCTTGACCTATGGGGGCCACCTCTACATCCTGCCTGCCTGATGGTTGCCCCTGACGACGAGAATGTTGCCTCTGTGGGGTAGATTATGATGCCCCTCCCAATAGTCCCACATTGAAAAATTAGGAGTTAGTTGAGTGGTTTATATATAGTAAAGCAAGAAGGACAAGGCACCAATTGGATCCCTTTTGGGCTGTGGTGGCCCAAGTTGGTATGGGCCTTATCCGTCTTGCTTTCTTATAACAGAATGGGTCCGTGGATGCTACGGGCCCAGGGCCTAGGTCGTTACAATATGGTATCAGAGCCATGCACCAACCGGAAGTGCAGAATCTAAGTGCTACACAGGGCAAAGTGCTACATCCATGGGGAATGGGAGCCGCCTCTTAACCTGTGGGGGCCACCTCTAGATCCCTGCCTGTCTGGTGGTTGACTCTGGCACGAGATGTCGCCTCTGTAAGGAGGGTAGATTGTGATGCCCCTCTCAATAGTCCCACATTAAAAAATTGGGAGTTGGTTGAGTGGTTTATATGTAGTAAACAAGAAAAATAAGGCACCAATTGGATCCCTTTTGGGCTGTGGTGGCCCAAGTTGATGTGGGCCTTGTCCATCTTGCTTTCTTGTAACGGAACGGGTCCGTGTGTGCTATGGGCCCAGGGCCAGAATTGTTACAATAGAGGAGGAAAGAGAGAGAGAAAGGGGCGCGACGGTCGGCTCTGGACCGATCGCTGGGCCGGTCTGCCCGGGGAGTGGCTGGCGGCGGCCCTAGCCGCCGGCATGGGTCTTACCTGGTTCGGGTGAACCAGAGGAGGGGGAGAAACATGGGAGACTCTATTGGGCTTTGGGCTTGGGACTATTTTGGGCTGCGTTGGGCCGACCAAGTGAGCCTTTTGGAGCAGAATTTTGGGCCCTATATTGAGCTGGGAATGGAGAAATGAGCATATGGCCTAGATCAGTTTTGATCCTAGTTTCTAAGGAATTTTTATTTTCCCATTTGGACCATTATTTTTAATAATATTTGAACCCAAAGTTAGGCCCAGGATTAGATTGGATAGAATTTAAGGGATACTGTTATTCCAATTTTAGAGATTTAATTGTGTAAAATAATGTTATAGGTACCCAAATGTCCAAATAATTGGTTTACAGTTTGGGATTAGCGTGCTAAGGTAAGTAAGCCAATTATCATGAATTTTATAATATTTTTAATATGTAGATTTTGGAATTGTAGTTATATTAATTTATGAAATGATGAAATGAGGAAAATGGAGTTTTATTGATATTGACCATTTTGAAATTAGTAAATAGTACCATGAGTATACAATTGAGTATTTGCTATGATTATTACAGCTAGTAATATTTTGCAAAGTGATGGCTTTATATGTATATGCAAAAGATGAAGAATATGATTATTTTAATTTTGCAAAATATATTGGTACTATTGATATATTTACATGCAATTGTTAATAATGTTTAAACCACTGTATATGAGAAGCTTATGCTTATGTTGATGCATGGTATGTTGCATGCAAATTATAATTATGATAATTGAGATTATGTTACTATGTGTCATCGTGGTTCTCATGTGATATAAAATGATGCGAAATGATGTGAAATGCGAAGTGATACGGAACCCACCTTCACAAAAAATATACATGAAGGACACACATCTGTAGGGTGTATTGTGATTGATTATGATATATGGCATAATGCTGGTACCAGGATCCTTCCTTTTAGGGGATATTTAAGAGTGATACACCAGTTGGGTGTTATAGGACCGTGGGACACATAAGAATAGTAATTATATAAATATAGTGGGTTTGTTTACATTGCATATTTCGGCATTTATTGTATGATTAAGCTTCCAAAATTACTTTGAGCAAATGATATGCATATTTTTTATAATATGGCAAGTGTATTTGAAATTGGAAGCTTTTTATTTGTAAATCTGATTTGATTTGATAATATCTTGAAATAATTAATGGATTTTATTATATTATAATAGGCTTACTTATTGAGTGTGATCTCATTATCTCATTTAAATCTCATAATATTTTTCAGAGCCTCAAGACTGAAGAAGGAATTTGGGGTTGATGGAGCTTCTTTTAAAATAAATTAGATCCAATATTTTGATGTAACCCCAGTTATTTATATTTATAGGGCTTGTAGCCCAAACCTTATATTTATGACTTGAAATAAGTTATTGACTTTAATGCTATATAGTTATTGCCTTTTCTTAAATTTAGTGTCATATTTTGGGACGCCTTGCATGTCTTGGTATGCATGCGGCGGGTTGTCACCTTGGCTCAAAATTTTGGGTGACTTTGAATGCTATATAGTTATTAACTTTGAATGCTATATAGTTATTGCCTTTTCTTAAATTTAGTGTCATGTTTCGGGATGCCTTGCATGCCTGGCATGCAGCGGGTTGCCACTCTAGCTCAAAATTTTGGGTTTGGGGCATGACAGCTTTTATGGTATCAGAGCTCAGGTTTGACCTAAAGGACCAATACATGATTGACTGTATGCAAAACACTAGAGTGGTATTGGGAGGATAATAACTTCAAGAAAATTTCAAATAACATATTTTGAAAGGAAATAAGAATGAACCATCGCACCAGAAGCCAATGATATATTGTAGGCTCCCTGGCTAGTGATCTTGACCAGCGAGGAGGCCAAGGGGCTTCTAAAGGTTTTAGCTCTGTCAACCTTGTTGAAATTGGCTCGTAGCAGTTTTACACCTTTAGATAATATGGGTAGATGAAACTTTAATTGGATATGCAATGCAAGATAAATGAATATATGGAATATAATGTAGTAGTTGAAAATTGCAATTGATGACTAATATGACTAAGATAACATCATTATATCCATATTGCAATTGAGTTAGATATTTATATTTTGAGTTATTAAATCTGAATTTGAATGTGGATGTATATAATGAATTTTTATTTGTAGAATTTACATTGTTGATATTGTAAGTTTAAGATTATGAGCTAATCTGCTGGTTATAGAGATGATTAATATTGATGATATTTTGGTAATGAAGTAGTTAACTACATGTTTTTGATCAATTATAATTGAGTACTTCAAAAAAAATTGAATTTGAGTCTGGATGGATAAGTATATAGTGAATTTTACTAAGAGAACTTTTATTATGGATATTGCATGTTCAAAACTGATTGTTAATTTGCTAGATATGGAGATGGTTGATACTGATGTTAATGAAGTGGTTGACTGCATATTATATCATGATGGACTATTTAAGAAGAATATAAAATTTTAAATTCTAAGATAATTACTGTTTAAGTTTTTGAGAGTGGTAGACTCTATTAATCTTTAGAACCGATTTTGGCTATAAATGATCAAATATGTTACTACTCATAATTCCTATATTTAGATCATATCTAAAAAGATTATGAATTAATATTTGACATTCAAATAAAACTCTTATAAATATTTGTATGTTTCATAACATAGATTACAAGCCATCATATCTCATATCTATGTTTTTATACTAAACATGCAAATATAATGCTTTTATACAACATCAATATGTATCAAATATAAAACATATTTTGAGAGTGTGTGTAATCTGTGTTTTGAAGCCAAAGATCAATTTAAATTATCTTTTGACTAAATATCAAGAACCATAACATCACGGCAATATATCACAGAATACCTCGTTAAATGGGTAATTTGGATTTTTAATCTATCTGTGACCGAATAGACCTGTGATCCGTTTTAGCTTTGATTACACAATTAATGAGAGCATTAATCTTATATGCAATAAATTAGATCAATGACGAAACCATGGCTCTGATACCATTTTTAGGGAGAAATAAACTCTGAGGCATGCATATTTTAAAATTTGATAACTATTATCAATGCGAAAACTAAAAGATTACATATTAATCTATCTAATATGCATCAAGATCATATCTTTGCCTTATATATAGGATCGCTTGATCTAAAATATGCATATAAATAAAATCATCAAGATCATATCTTGATCCTCAAGGTAAGAAGTCGTACTTCTTACCTTGAATCATGCCTTAAGATCTAGGGATCATATCATTTACCTTAAGGACAGTTGGTAAATCCTTTTATGCTCTGCAGCCGTTCAATCGTCCGGCCTCTAGTATCGTCCACGCGAAGCCCCGAATGATCATTTTCTAGGAGTGCTAGCTCACAGAAAAATAACTTTGCTGATCTTGAATCCTCCCACTTGAATCTTCCTTCAAGATCTACCACGCTTGCGCTAACTCCAGAATTACCAAGATTTTCTATTCTAACCTTTTAGAATTTCAATCCACGACATATCGTGTGTTGTTGTTCTGTGTAATCTGGTGAGGGATGTATAGTCTCATTTTAGCCAGCCCATTGAATTCTAACATTTAGAATTCCACCGTTCGGTAAAAAGCAAAGAGACGCCGAACCAAAGAGGCGCGGCGTTTGGTTAATTCCGACGTTCGGTGAAAACCAAAGAGTCGTAATGTTTGGCTAATTCCGACGTTCAGTGAAAACCAAAGAGTCGCAGTGTTTGGCTAATTCAAAGAGGTACATGAATTCTAACACTTAGAATTCCAACGAAGAAGATTAATGTCAGGCATTAAATTCTATATGAGAATTTAATCTCTCATGAGATGAGATTTCAGCCATCTCATCATGTGAGATCCTTATGCGAGAGGTTTGGGTTCAGGTGATGGCTTAATCTGATCTGAATTTATTGGACTGAACCCACATAGATCATGGTCTAGCCCAAATCAAATTTGGCTAGTCCTGAATCTATTTAAATACAAATCAAGTCTAATTTCAAATCAATATTTAAAATTGGCTAGTCCTTCTAATAGACTTAAACCAAATTGAATCTTATTCACTTGTACTTAACCCAATTGAGATAATTCAATCAATCAAATTTATTAATTAAATTATATATGATTCTCAATCATTGATCAGCAAATAGATCATCCTAGGAAACTTGTATGCGTATGACTCTCTAGGTTCAAACCTAAGCCGGTAGCATAGAAACAACTTTCTATACTAATCGATGTGCCCATCTAGCAATGGAACCCGACGTCCGGATAGGTCGAAGAGTTGCCGAGCAAACTCCAAGAACCCTAAGAAACAGTTACCATATAATTTATCCTCTTGACCACAAATGCTAAGGATGGCTTAAGAGCCTGTCAACTCTAAACAGTAAATCCATAAAGTGATTTCAATTTTAGTGATCATGTGACTTTCACATGAAGTGCCTTGGCCAAGGTCTTGCTAAATTGAAGCACAAGCATTTCTCCTTTTAACGGGATAGGTCAAATTCCATCTTGATTCACAACTGACTACCACAAGTACTTGACTGCACCCAGTAACCTTTCGTAGCTGGATTAGAAATCCAGATGTCCGGCACCTAAGTACAATGAGTTGCTTGCAAGTCACCGGTTGTGATCTTCAGGTCTGAAGGACACTTATACCTATATCTTCTCGGATTAACTCTTGACAGCAGAGTATCCGGAAATGAGTCACGTTCGGTGAAATGTACTCCTACATTTTTACCCAGTGTCTCTACACTCCTTAGTTAAGAGGACAACCAACAAATATGATATACAACGTTCTATAATTGATAGTACTATGGCCCTTTCATAGTATATCATTTGGTCGCAAACTCTTTTGAGGACCTTCATAGATAAATCCTCCTTTATCGTGAAGGAAGATCTTGAGGACTTCATTACTATTAGGAGTTTTAAGAAGATGTTCTTGTAATGAATAAACTGCCAAATAACTTTTATTAATATATCAATTTATATACAATTTACATTAGCACAATCATCAAATGATTGGCTTTAGGATACAATTCCCAACAAACTCCCACTTAGCCTAAAGCCACTCATTACAGTATCTAATACCCATCTTTAATTTATAGTCGTCAAACTCCTTGATGCTGAGTGCTTTAGTAAATGGGTCACCTAGGTTTTCCTTTCCATCAATCTTCTGAAGATTTATGTCACCTCGGTCTACAATCTCTCGAATAAGATGAAACCGATGCAGTATGTGCTTGGTGCGTTGATGTGCTCGTGATTCCTTTGCTTGAGCTATGGCACCAGTGCTGTCACTATACAACAGGACTGGTCCATCTATGAAAGGTGTCACTCCAAGCTCGAGATAAACTTTCGCAGCCACACAGCTTCTTTCACAGCATCTGATGCAGCGATGTACTCTGCCTTGCACACCGAATCTGCCACTGTATGTTGCTTGAAACTTTTTCAGCAAACAGCTCCACCATTTAGGATAAACACGAAACCCGATACACTTTTGCTATCATCATGATCTGATTGGAAACTGAAATCAGTATATCCAACAAGTTTCAAATCAGACTCTCCATAGACTAACCACTGGTCCTTAGTATTTCTCAAATACTTAAGGATTGTCTTAACAACTTGCCAGTGTTTTTCTTCTTGATCAGATTGGTATCTACTCACTACTCCTAGTGAGTATGCCACATCTGGTCTTGTACATGTCATGGTGTACATAATCGATCCACTGCCGAAGCATATGGAATTCGACTCATACGTTCTCTTTCATTAGGAGTTGTCGGACAATCCTTCTTAGAAAGATGAATTCCATGGCCTATCGGAAGATAGCCTTTCTTGGAATTCTCCATGCTAAACCTCTTAGCACGGTATCAATGTAGATTGGGATAAACCAGCATCCTCTTAGATCTATCTCTATAGATCTTCATCCCTAGGATGTATGATGCTTCTTCCAGATCTTTCATGGAGAATTGTGATGATAACCATGTCTTTATTCCTTGTAATGCATGGATATCATTCCGATTAAGAGAATATCATCCACATATAATACAAGAAATACAATAATGGAACCGTTAGCCCATTTATAAATGCAAGGTTCTTCTTTATTCTTAATAAAGCCATAAGATTTGATCACTTTATCAAATCGTATGTTCTAACTCCTAGATGCTTGCTTAAGTCCATAAATAGACTTCTGTAGCCGCACACTTTAGACTCATCTTCATATATAAAACCTTCAGGCTGTATCATATACACTTGTTCTTCTAAATCACCATTTAGAAAAGCGGTTTTAACATCCATCTGCCAAATCTCATAATCAAAGTGTGCTGCTATAGCTAGCATAATCCGAATGATTTCAGCATTACCACAGGAGAAAACGTTTCGTCATAGTCAATACCATAACGTTGACGATACCCCTTAGCAACCAGACGTGCTTTATAGGTCTCAACCTTTCCGTCTGCGCCTCTTTTCCTTTTGAAAACCCACTTACACCCTATGGGTTTTATCCCTTCGAGTGGGTCAACTAATGTCCATACATTATTGTCTTCATGGAATCAAGTTCGGATTTCATGGCATCAAGCCATTTATTAGAGTCAGTCCTTTGTATAGCATCCATATAGGCGATCGATCCTCGTTGTTCTCATCGAGTTCAACAGGATCTTTATTCTGGACCAAGAAACCTAAGTATCTGTCCGGTTGATGTGGTACTCTACCAGATCGCCTTAATGGTGCATCTAGAATGGGTTTTGAGTTTGATCTAATCAACTCAGATTCTAAGGGTTCACTGGTTTGTGTTGTTCCTTCTACTTGATGAACTTCCTCAAGTTCAATATTAGAGCTATTTGTTCCTTCACTAAGGAACTCATTTTCAAGAAAAACTGCTCTATTACTAATGAACAACTTTTGTTCTTCAATATTGTAGAAGTAATATCCTTTGGTTTCTTTCGGATAGCTGATAAAAAAATATTTGTCAGATTTGGGTTCAAGTTTGTCTGATTTTGCACGTTTCACATAAGCCGAACACCCCCAGACTCTCAGATAGGTGATAACCGGTTTATGTCCATACCACATCTCATGTGGAGTTTTAGAAACAGACTTACTTGGAACCTTATTAAGAATATGACAAGCTGATTCTAATGCGTATCCCCAAAATGATATTGGCAAGCTTGCAAAACCCATCATGGACGAACCATGTCTAACAGGGTTCGATTCCTTCTTTCGGATACATCGTTATGCTGCGGTGTTCCAGAGGAGTTCATTGGGAGAGAATCTCATTCTCCCTTAAATATATCACAAAGTCATTGGAAAGGTATTCGCCTCCTCGATCTGATTGAAGGATCTTAATGCATTTTCCTGTTTATTTTTCTACTTCTTTATGATAGTTTGAACATTTCAAACGACTCAGATTTATGTCTCATAAGATAGACATAACCGAACCTAGAAAGGTCGTATGTAAAAGTAATGAAGTAGTAATATCCACCTTTGGCACAAGTGCTCATTGGTCCACATACATCAGTATGTACTAGACCCAATAGCTTTTTGGCTCTTTCATCTTTTCTAGTAAAAGATGACTTGGTCATTTTACCAAGAAGACAGGATTCACAAGTAGTTAACGATTCACAATCATCAATTCGAAGGATGCCCTCATGAGTTAACCTGTTTAATCTATTCTTGTTGATATGACCCAGCTGATGGTGCCAAAGATAAATGTCTGTGACATCAGTTGTTATAGGGCACTTACTTGATTTGTACACTATATTTACAGGCTGTGATAATATATAAATGACATTAGATAAATGCCCAGTCATTAGAGTGACTCCATTCATAATGATATTCAAAGTAACATCCTTTATTGAAATTTCATAATGACTTTTGGCCAGAAGGCCTACAGAAATTACGTTCAACAAGAACGTTGGGCAAAAATGACAATCATTTAGTATAATGATATTTCTATTGAAAACTATTTCAATAACTCCTAATGCCAGAACTGGAACTAATCTTCATCGCCGACATTAAGGAATCTTTCATTGTCCTCAAATCTTCTAGTGACATGTAGTCCCTGCAATGAATTGCAAATGTTAAAGGGACTCCCGGTATCCAATACCCAAGTCTGATTATCATATACAAAAAAATTACAAGGTGTTATCATATAAATACCTTGTTGAGCAACATCTTGCCCCTTTTTCTTCTTTGGCCTGTTTGGATCAAGTGTGGCAATGTAAAGAGGACAGTTCCTCTTCCAGTGCCCTTGCATCTTGCAATGAAAGCATTCAGCTTGACTTTTATCAACTTTCTTCTTCTGCATCTGACCACTTATAGATGTCCTAGCATGTTGCACCTTTTTCTTATTCTTTTTCTTCTTCCCTTTCCTAAAGGGTTGACGCTCTACCTTAGATCCTTCAACCACATTAACCAAACCCTTAGAGAGCTGGTTATCCTTCTCAAAGTTTGTAACAACCCCAACAAACCGTGGTAGTTGACTGCAAGCTTTGTCATTCGAAAATGAGTAAGGAAAGGTCGAAGGATGGAGGCAAGGAATTCAGGATCGCATCTTTTCCAACTGCTCATAGGGGAAAGCCGAGCTTGCTTAGCAGTTCTATCTTCTCGATCATGTACAATACATGATCAGTGACAGGAGATCCATCCCTCATTCGAGCATTAAAAATAGCACAACTAGTCTTGTGCCTTTCAACATCGTCAGGTGTGCCGAAAGATTCATTCAATGCTTGAATGATTTCTTCTGGCTGAGCATTCTCGAACCGGCGACCGAATTCATCGTTCATTGCTGCTAGCATGATGCAACGTACGCTAGTTCTATCACTGAGCCATTTCTAATAAGTGTCTTTCTTAGAACTTTGTGTGTTGCATCAGGTATCTTTGGTGCAGGATTATTCAGAATATAAAGAATCCTCTCATGCTCAAGGACGATCTTAAGTTTTCTAAACCAGCTATTAAAATTTGAACCATTCAACTTATCACTATCCAATAGGGACCTTAATGATAAATTAGTGGCCATTTTCTGCATAAGGAAAAACTAAAGTTTAGTAGTATATAAATTGATTCAGTCTAAAGACTTGGACTTTAGTCTAAAGATTCTCTCACTATTTTATTCAAATTGGCAGCCTCTACACCCAATTCAAAAAATTATTCTTAATTCTTTAGTGGGCACTAAAATCTACATAGACTACATACAGGCCCAAGTGAAGCTTGGCCAACCCATATGCATCTAAGAGTAGGTTCAAAACCAATTGTTTCCCCAAATAATTCTTAGTGTTCAGTTTTGCCCCATGTTCCTCTTCAGCAGGCATGAAGTGCCTCCACTGAAAGTTCTGGTTAGGTCCAACCATTAAATGATATAATCAGTGTAACCTATCAATAGACAACCAAGCCCGAGTGAAGCTCGGCCCACCTGACTGTCTATTTAATAGTTACACTGACTTATCATATAATGAATGATAATTCCGATGGTTGACAAGTACCAGGCATGGAGTGCCTCCAATGATTATCAAGACATCGGACTCATTATCACCCACCTTAATGGGAGGCTATGATCTAGTTATCATATAACTATTTCATTTTAAGGACCTAATAATTTTAGAGGATTTAATAATCAGAAGACAAATTGACTAATCAAGTTCTCTTACTGAACCTATGAAATCGGTAGAATGAAACAAGATTAAGTCTGGTTAAGAGGCACCTAAATCAGTCAGACTGATTCCTTACAGGCATGGGTCAACCCGAATCAGGTAAATGATCAGAATCATAAATGGTTCACCATATTGACCAGGTAAGTGAGATCGATGGGAGGGATATGCCATTAACTCGTTAAAGACGCATCAATACGAGTAGCTCCCAATTAAAAACCATTCGATAGTTGATCCTAGAGCAACTTGCCAACTCACCTTGACATCATATGGTTAACCAATTTTGATTTGACCATCTAAGAGATTCATGCTCAACCACGGAGCCTAATCTACTTCCATTTGGTTTAATCAAAGAGAAGGACAGGATCAACTACAACTATTGTTTGATTTAGAGCATTCTTAACCTAATCTAATTAATTTAGATTTGATCAAATACTCTTTTAGTCCAGTTGATTTAAACCTTAGGGTCTAACCCTTTATGGACCCAATTTAGCTAACCAAAAGATTAAATATATTTTATGTTTACATGTCATATATTTCAATCAAGCATCACTTGCATTATGTTACTACTCATAATTCCTATATTTAGATCATATCTAAAAAGATTATGAATTAATATTTGACATTCAAATAAAACTCTCATAAATATTTGTATGTTTCATAACATAGATTACAAGCCATCATATCTCATATCTATGTTTTTATACTAAACATGCAAATATAATGCTTTTATACAACATCAATATGTATCAAATATAAAACATATTTTGAGAGTGTGTGTACTCTGTATTTTGAAGCCAAAGATCAATTTAAATTATCTTTTGACTAAACATCAAGAACCATAACGTTACGGCAATATGTCACAGAATACCTCGTTGAATGGGTAATTTGATTTTTAATCCATCTGTGACCGAATAGACCTGTGATCCATTTTAGCTTTGATTACATAATTAATGAGAGCATTAATCTTACATGCAATAAATTAGATCAATGACGAAACCATGGCTCTGATACCATTTGTAGGGAGAAATAAACTTCAAGGCATGCATATTTTAAAATTTGATAACTATTATCAATGCGAAAACTAAAAGATTACATATTAATCTATCTAATATGCATCAAGATCATATCTTTGCCTTATATATAGGATCGTTGATCTAAAATATGCATATAAATAAAATCATCAAGATCATATCTTGATCCTCAAAGTAAGAAGTCGTACTTCTTGCCTTGAATCATGCCTTAAGATCTAGGGATCATATCACTTACCTTAAGGGCAGTTGGTAAATCCTTTTATGCTCTGCAGCCGTTCAATCGTTCGGCCTCTAGTATCGTCCATGCGAAGCCCCGAATGATCGGATTTCCGAGAGTGCTAGCTCGTGGAAAAACAACATTGCTGATCTTGAATCCTCCCACTTGAATCTTCCTCCAAGATCCACCATGCTTCCGCTAACACCAGAATCACCAGGATTTTCTATTCTAACCTTTTAGAATTTCAATCCACGACATATCGTGTGTTGTTCTGTGTAATCTGGTGAGGGTGTCCTCTATTTATAGTCTCATTTTAGCCAGCCCATTGAATTCTAACATTTAGAATTCCGTTCGGTAAAAAGCAAAGAGACGCCGAACCAGAGAGGCACGGCGTTTGGTTAATTCCGACGTTCGGTGAAAACCAAAGAGTCGCAATGTTTGGCTAATTCCGACGTTCGTGAAAACCAAAGAGTCGCAGTGTTTGGCTAATTCAAAGAGGTACATGAATTCTAACACTTAGAATTCCAACGGGAGAAGATTAATGTCAGGCATTAATTCTATATGAGAATTTAATCTCTCATGAGATGAGATTTCAGCCATCTCATCATGTGAGATCCTTAAGCAAGAGGTTTGGGTTCAGGTGATGGTTTAATCTGATCTGAATTTATTGGACTGAACCCACATAAATCATGGTCCTAGCCCAAATTAAATTTGGCTAGTCCTGAATCTATTTAAATCCAAATCAAGTCTAATTTCAAATCAATATTTGAAATTGGCTAGTCCTTCTAATAGACTTAAACCAAATTGAATCTTATTCACTTGTACTTAACCCAATTGAGATAATTCAATCAATCAAATTTATTAATTAAATCATATACGATTCTCAATCGTTGATCAGCAAATAGATCATCCTAGGAAACTTCTATGCATGTGACTCTCTAGGTTCAAACCTAAGCCGGTAGCATAGAAACAACTTTCTATACTAATCGATGTGCCCATCTAGCAATGGAACCCGACGTCCGGATAGGTCAAAGAGTTGCCGAGCAAACTCCAAGAACCCTAAGAAACAGTTACCGTATAATTCATCCTCTTGACCACAAATGCTAAGGATGGCTTAAGAGCCTGTCAACTCTAAACAGCAAATCCATAAAGTGATTTCAATTTTAGTGATCATGTGACTTTCACATGAAGTGCCTTGGCCAAGGTCTTGCTAAATTGAAACACAAGCATTTCTCCTTTTAACGGGATAGGTCAAATTCCATCTTGATTCACAACTGACTACCACAAGTACTTAACTGCACCCAGTAACCTTTCGTAGCTGGATTAGAAATCCAGGTGGTCCGGTACCTAAGTACAATGAGTTGCTTGCAAGTCACCAGTTGTGATCTTCAGGTCTGAAGGATACTTATACATATATCTTTTCGAATTAACTCTTGACAGCAGAGTATCCGAAAATGAGTCACATTCGGTGAAATGTACTCCTATATTTTCACCTGTATGTCATACCAGTGTCTCTACACTCCTTGGTTAAGAGGACAACCAACAAATATGATATACAACGTCCTATAATTGATAGTACTATGGCCCTTTCATAGTATATCATTTGGTCGCGAACTCTTTTGAGGACCTTCATAGATAAATCCTCCTTTATCGTGAAGGAAGATCCTGAGGGCTTCATTACTATTAGGAGTTTTAAGAAGATGTTCTTGTAATAAATAAACTGCCAAATAACTTTTATTAATATATCAATTTATATACAATTTACATTAGCACAATCATCAAATGATTGGCTTTAGGATACAATTCCCAACAGTTATCCTATAACTACATGCCCTAATTTGTACGTGTTCATCATCGAACCATAGAGATTCATCATGCCTCATCCTATGGGCATGATTCCATCTTCACATGGCTAAGATTGGACATCCATACCTGAATAATCAGAGCCATCCATCACATGGATCAAGTCACATATCGGTATCCAATTATTTGTTCATCATATGTACAAATAATTTCTCCTTAACATTCCTTCTATTATAATGGATCATATCCATTATAATTATATCTTCTTTAAATTGGGTCTCACCCAATTATTTAATTGATCATCTTATCTGAATTAAATCTAATTTAATTCTTATTTTAATTCATCCAATATTCTCTTAATGCGTGTGACCCATTAGGCCCTTTAACATGTTGGCAATAATTATGGCCTAATCATAGACCCTAGGAATGATTGGACAACTCTTTGTCTAATTCAACAACATGATTATAGGTCATGAGAAACCTCTAGCAAAGCATCATGATCACCCAACTGCTAAAGGTTTTGTTGACGTGACCATCAACACCTGTCCATGAACGGTTACCGTATGATCAAATCCTTTCGTCACATATCCCAGATCAATCAGTGGTATGAATGTGTCAATCCTTAATTGATCTTTATTTACTTAATCTCAAAAAATTGACTATATGAATTAGAACTTTGAAACCATTTCGAATTCCAACTCAACCTTGCAAGGATTTAATAATCAATTTAATCCATCAAGTGGCCGTAGGATATAACCCTTTCTATCAAGGGAGATGAATCCTGTCTTGATCAAACATCATCTTCATGTGCTTCATGTCATACCCAACCAACACCATATTTGCCACCCATGGCTAGAGCGACGTTTGGATGTCGTCAAAGCATGACATTCCACACATGAGATGTAATGAAGATCTTAAGTCAAAGGATCACTCATACCACCGTCATTAGATATCAACCATTGACACTATATAGAATATCCATATGGGATCTCTGTACGGGTCATCCAATGCATCGTTACAATAACGAGCATCCACATCTATCCAAGTATCTTTATACTTCAGCTTGTGAAATCAGCTGCTCACCCCAAGGGTGAGGATATGCAATGTGTGCTAGTCTCACGGTGTTCGATGGTGTCCAGTCCCATCTACACATCGACTAGGGAAGTTTAAAGAATCGAACCATAACGTGCAATTTGAATATCACAATTTGTAATCTCTATTACAAATTCCATATGCACGGTTCACATTCTTTTGGACTTTATCTCACAGACAAATATATCAAATAAAAGATATCTGGATAGATAAAGAAACCATTTTATTTGTATTCATAGAATGTATACAGCATTCAATCCAATTGGATCTAGGGCATACACTAACAATCTCCACTTGCACTAGATCCATTCACCCATGTATTTAATACCGAGCGACTTAACATTATTATCATGCTTCTGCTGCGGCAGGGCTTTAGTGAGCGGATCAGCTATATTATCTTCCGTGGAGACTCATTCTATTTTTACATCATTTCTACCAATAATCTCTCTAATTACATAGTATCTTCTGAGTACATGTTTGGACCTCTGATGAGACCTTGGCTCCTTAGCTTGCGCAATAGCTCCATTGTTGTCACAATACAAGTGTACTGGATCAGCAATGCTTGGAACCACACCAAGTTCAGTGATGAACTTTTTGATCCAAACCGCTTCTTTGGTGCATCTGATGCTGCGATGTACTCGGCTTCGGTCGTAGAGTCAGCAATCGTCTCCTGCTTGGAACTTTTCCAGCTGACTATACCGCCATTGAGTGTAAAGACATAGCCTGATTGAGATTTATAATCATCTTTATCAGACTGAAAACTAGAATCCATATAACCCTAAACTATGAGTTCGGGTCCTCCATAAACTAAGAACATATCCTTAGTTCTTCGTAAGTACTTAAGGATATTCTTGACGGCCATCCAATGTTTCTCACCAGGGTTTGCCTGGTATCTACTAGTGATACTCAATGCATAAGAAACATCAGGTCTCGTACATAGCATCGCATACATGATGGATCCGATTGCTGAGGCATATGGAATCCTATTCATGTGCTCTCTCTCATTTGGGTCTTAGGACTAATGTCCTTGGAGAGATGTATTCCATGTGATACCAGAAGGAATCCCTTCTTAGATTCCTCATGCTAAACCATTTTAGCACTTTATCTATGTACGTTGATTGGGACAATCCAAGCAACCTTCTAAATCTATCTCTATAGATCTTAATACCCAGTATGTAGGCTGCTTCTCCCAAATCTTTCATAGAGAATTTGCTGGACAACCATTCCTTCACTTCTTGCAGCAAGGATACATTGTTTCCTATCAATAATATGTCATCTACATATAATATCAGGAAAACAATAACACTCCCACTAACCTTCTTGTACACACATGGATCATCCTCATTTTTAATAAAATCAAACTTTTTGATTGTTTCATCAAAACGGATGTTCCAACTTCTAGAGGCTTGCTTTAAGTCCATAAATGGACCTTTGCAGCTTGCATACCTTTTGAGAATCAATGGACTCAAAACCCTCAGGTTGTGTCATATACACATCCTCCACTAAATCACCATTTAGGAAGGCGGTCTTGACATCCATTTGCCATATCTCATAATCGTAATAGGCTGCAATCGCAAGCAAAATTCTTATGGACTTAAGCATGGCTACGTGCGAAAAGCTTTCATCAAAGTCAACACCTTGCCTTTGCTTGTAACCTTTTGCAACTAGCCTCGCCTTATAGGTAATCACATTACCATCCATTTTGTCTTCTTCTTGAAGACCCATTTGCACCCAATGGATTTATTCCTTCAGGTGGATCAACCAAAGTCCATACTTGGTTGTCATACATGGAGTCCATTTCAGACTTCATGGCTTCAAGCCATCTCTTGGAGTTAATGTCACATATTGCTTCCTCGTAGTTAGTAGGCTCATCATCTTCTATAAGAAATCCATATCTCTCAAGAATATGATGTGTTCTACTAGACCTACGTAGCTGATGTGTACTTGGAGCTACCTGTGGCTCCATCATTTCTGATAGAGACTCACGTAAATGTTGCCTGAATTGAGTTGAGTCTCCTGCTCAACTCCCACTGCATTTGATATTTGCTCCATGTCATCTAATCGGTCTGTGTCAATTTGTGGTTCTTGAGTTTCACTAATCTCAATATTTCTTCTACTGTCGTTTCTTAGAAAAATCTCATTCTCTAGGAATATGGCATGCCTTGAGACAAAAACCTTTTGCTCGAGTGGATGGTAGAAGTAGTATCCTTTTGTTTCTTTAGGATATCCCATAAAATTACACTTGTCGGATCTAGCTCCCAGCTTGTCTGACTCATTACGCTTTACATAAGCGTAGCAACCCCAAATCCTTAGATGACTAAGGGTTGGTTTTTTTCACACCATATCTCATAGGGAGTGGAACTGACCGACTTAAACGGAACTCGGTTTAGAGTGTATTCGGCTGTGTGTAGGGCATAACCCAAAATATTTTTGGAAGATTTGCAAGGCTCATCATTGATCGCACCATATCTAATAATGTGTGATTTCTCCTTTCTGATGCACCATTATGCTGTGGCGTACCAGGAGGAGTCCACTGAGAGAGAATCTCATTCTTTCAAATATTCTAAGAACTCATGGCTTAAGTATTCCCCACCTCGATCTGATCAAAGTATCTTAATACTTTTGCCATTTTGTTTTTCTACCTCGGATCTGAATTCTTTGAACTTTTCAAAGGCTTCAGATTTGTGCTTCATCAGATATACATAACCATACCTGCTATGGTCATCTATAAATGTGATGAAGTAAGAAAAACCTCCTATTGCTTGAATATTAATAGGACCATATACATCCGAATGTACTAGTCCTAAACATTCAGTTGCTCGCTCACCCCTTTTAGTAAAGGATGACTTAGTCATTTTGCCACGTAAGCATGACTCATATTCCTCAAACGATTCCAATCGAATGAGCCCAAGTAGCCATCCTTATGTAACTTGGTTAAACGTGTTTCATTTACATGGCCTAAATGACAGTGCCATAGGAATGAGTTCTTAGAATTATTTGATTTTAATTTCTTAGTTTTATATTGAGAATAGGGCATTGTAAATTCAAAACATAAATCCCGTTGAACATTTCAGCAGAACCAAAGAACATTTCATTTTTAAAAATTAAAATTCCTTTATTTCCAATTTCAAATGTATATCCATCATTTACAAGACATGAAATGGAAATAATGTTCTTTGTTATGTTTGGAACATAGTAACAATTATTGAGCTCCATTATAAGCCCAGTGGGCAAAGACAAAGAACAAGATCCTATAGCTAAAGCAGCAACCTTTGCTCCATTTTCATGCGCAGGATCACTTCATCTTTTTTCAGCTTTCTACTGCTTCTTATCATATGCATATTAATACAAATATGAGATCCACAACCGGTATCCAATACCCAAGTGGAATAAGAAGTAACAGAAGAAAATATCTCAATCATAAATATACCTGATGTAAAGCATCTGTATGTTTCTTTTCTTTCAGGCTAGCCAAATAAGCCTTGCAGTTTGCTTCCAGTGCCCTTCCTTGCCACAGAAGTGACACTTCCCCTTGGCTACTTTTTTTTCTTAATGCCCTTATTTGGTTTAGTCGCCTTGGCCTTTTGGACCTTATTCTTCTTTGGCTGCTTCTTACGAGCGCCAGAAGACTCCACGACCATAACGTGCCCCTTTTCTTTCTTAATGTTGGGCTCGGCATTTGTCAGCATATTCGCGAGCTCAGGTAGAGATGTCTTTAGCTTGTTCATGTTGAAATTAAGAACAAATTGCGAATAGCTGAGAGGTAATGACTGTAGAACCAAGTCAATACTTAGTTCATGATCTATCACAAAACCCAAACGTGCCAACTTCTCAATCAGATTGATCATTTTTAGTACGTGGGCACCCACTGATGAATCCTCACTCATTTTGCATTGAAACAACTCTTTAGAAGTTTGAAACCTCTCATATCGAGATTGTGCACCAAACAACTCTTGCAAGTGCATCAAAATCTCCTGAGCATTCATATGCTCATGCTGTTTCTGAAGATCAGGTGACATCGAGGCCAACATCAAACATGTGGCCATGTCTTCAGCATCTTTATACCGTTGTATGCCACATGAACCTCAGTCGGAGCATCCGCTGGTGAGACCTCTGGTGCAACCTCATCTAGGACAAAAAGAATTTTCTCAGATCGAAGAACGATCCTTACATTCCTTAGCCAATCAGGGAAGTTGAGTCCAGTCAATTTGTTGGATTCTAAAATATTTCTAAGGTTGATGTTTACACTCATGGTTTCTCTGATAACCTACATAAAATTAGAACGAGTCAATTACTATGAATACTAATCACCAACTTAATATGGCAATTCTAGATTTTTAATTAAGTTGGTTTCTCCCACTATTTTATCAAGGTTAATAGCTCTCTCTATTAATCTCGAGAAATTGACATTCAATTTCCTTAGTGGGCTAGGATCCTCATTTGAACCTTGACCTTGGCTTTGGCACAACAAATCTCGGTAAGCCAAATTTGATAGATTATCATCAATCACATCTAATGTGACTCCTAGATCATTAGGGGACATTGCCTTGTCAATCACATCCATATGTGATCACCCTAAAGTTTGCCTCTAGATTAGACTGACCCTGACTTTGGCCAATTATGCCAGCTAATCTAGTTAAGTCAACCCATTGTTCCACAATCAACTCCTCATAAGTACACTCAACCTCGGCTTTGGCACGACAAATCTTATGACCTAATGATTTTGTATCATGTAAACAATGAAGGCTTATGACTTAATATTCGTGGAGGGATTTAGCGCATATAGGTCCCATCTACATCAACAGCATTTGTACTATGCTAGGTTACATATCCTATATGTAGATTTTAGATTAATCTCAATTAACCTTAATTTCATAAGATCCAATCTATGATTGGGACTCCTAATCAAATTAGGATCCTGATCACTATCTAATTTAGGAACCCTAATCATGTGACCAAATCAATTGCTACCATCCTGATCAACCTTAATTGATTTAATCAATTAAGAGCTTTCCCTAACAATGGGTAGATCAGCTGATCAATGGGATCCTATTTAGCATACCCTTCGATCCCATTGAATGGGATTTCCAGGCAGCGAATGGAGCAATTAAAAACCATGATCAAACCTTTCTAGACACCAATGTAGTTAAGCCCAATTGATTAGATCAATTATGGGATCATAGATCAAACAATGACATGGTTAAGTCTAAGTTTCCTAAATCTTGATCATCTATTACTTTTATGATAACTATAGATAGTGATCTAGCTAGGGTATTATGATAAGAATTCTTAATTTAAATTTTAAAATTTCTTATCATTTATTACATGTTATGACATATCGGTTTCACATCCCATGTAAATCCTAATGTCTCTAACAAACCCTAAAGTTTTCAATGTTCATTATCATAAGAATATCATATCTTAATCATATCAATCATCATGCTAAAATTAAATCCTAAACATGATTTTTAGGATTTCAGTGTATAGTATTTATCATACATAAATAATAATTACTATTTTAACATGACACATATATGATTAATTATTGTTTATTATCATATAATAAACCTTTTCCTCTATATATCAAAGTACTCTGTTTGAACATGATAATGAATATGCATAAATCTAAATAATATTATTTATCATCAAATAATAAATATTTTATTATATTTTAGATTTATTATCAACATATGAAAACTCTTTATGATTTTAAGCATAATAAATAATCATATTATCAATCATATTGACTCAAGTATCCTATCAGATTAATAAATTGTAGCCTAAGGGGGCTCTGATACCACTGATGGGAATCATGTATACAAGATATGAATCAAATTCATATAAATATTATGGAAGATATAATATAAAATTCCCAGATGCCCAGGATCCTTAGGAACAAATTCATTATATCTCAAATAAAATCTAATTTTATTCATACCTGACCTTTATCGATGTAGATGAGGATGAAGCCGGTTAATCCCTGCCACTAGCCATCCACGTGTCCGGCCTCTACGGTGATCCACGTAACGGTGATCCACGCAGAGAAAAAGGGATGAAGACCTCCAAGGTATAAAGATGATACTACGGGAGAGAGAGAGGGGTGCTAGCACCTCTTGAATCCCCTTACAGAAGATATCTTTGAAGAAAAGTCTAATATTTTCTTGGTAGGAAGGAACTATATTTATGGATTGAAAATGAGACGTTCCAAAGAGGAAGAGACCTCTCTTCAAGGTAAGAAATTCCATCATTATGGTAAGAAACTTTCATCTTTATGGTAAGAAACTCCTTCCATCTTCATGGTAAGAAACTCCCATCTTTATGGTAAGATTAATCCAAGTGTCACAATCTCAGCCTATGAAATTAGGAGTTGGTTATCCCATAACTACATGCCCTAATTTGTACGTCTTCATCATCGAACCATAGAGATTCATCATGCCTCATCCCATGGGCATGATTCCATCTTCACATGGCTAAGATTGGACATCCATACCTGAATAATCAGAGCCATCCATCACATGGATCAAGTCACATATCGTATCCAATTATTTGTTCATCATGTGTACAAATAATTTCTCCTTAACATTCCTTCTATTATAATGGATCATATCCATTATAATTATATCTTCTTTAAATTGGGTCTCACCCAATTATTTAATTAATCATCTTATCTGAATTAAATCTAATTTAATTCTCATTTTAATTTATCCAATATTCTCCTTAATGCGTGTGACCCATTAGGCCCTTTAACATGTTGGCAATAATCATATCCTAATCATAGACCCTAGGAATAATTGGACAACTCTTGTCTAATTCAACAACATGTTTATAGATCATGAGAGGCCTCTAGCAAAGCATCATGACCACCCAACTGCTAAAGGTTTTGTTGACGTGACCATCAACACCTGTCCATGAACGGTTACCGTATGATCAAATCCTTTCGTCATATATCCCAGATCAATCAGTGGTATAGAATGTGTCAACCCTGTAATTGATCTTTGTTTACTTGATCTCAGAAAAATTGACTATATGAATTAAACTTCGAAACCATTTCGAATTCCAACTCAACCTTACAAGGATTTAATAATCAATTTAATCCATCAAGTGGCCATGGGATATAACCTTTTCTATCAAGGGAGATGAATCCTGTCTTGATCAAACATCATCTTTATGTGCTTTATGTTATACCCAACCGACACCATATTTGCCACCCATGGCTAGAGCGACGTTTGGATGCCGTCAAAGCATGACATTCCACACATGAGATGCAATGAAGATCTCAAGTCAAAGGATCACTCATACCACCGTCATTAGAGATCAACCATCGACACTATATATATATCTATATGGAATCTCTATACGGGTCATCTAATGCATCGTTACAATAACGAGCATCCATACACCTATCCAAGTATCTTCATAGCTGCTCACCCTAAGGGTGAGAATATGCAATGTGTGCTAGTCTCACGGTGTTCGATGGTATCCAATCCCATCTACACATCGACTAGAAAGTTTAAAGAATCGAACCATAACGTGCAATTTGAATCTCACAATTTGTAATCTCTATTACAAATTCCATATGCACTGTTCACATTCTTTTGGACTTTATCTCACAAACAAATATATCAAATAAAAGACATCTGGATAGATAAAGAAACCATTTTATTTGTATTCATAGAATGTATACAGCATTCAATCCAATTGGATCTAGGGCATACACTAACATAAGTCTTTTCAAGGAAAAAGAAGGAGATAATTTTATTTTTGATTATTATCAATTATGGATTATGGTTAATGATACATCTAATATCACTTTCAAATTATAGAGAGATTACTATAATTTTCTAATTATGTCTTTTGGATGGTAAGTGCGTTTCAATCTTTATTGACCTTATAAGTCATGTATCCATCTAAGCTAGATTAGTGAGGTGACCTTGAGATATTCAAAGGGTTTAAATTAGTTGGCCATGATATGGCATGAGACATTGCATAATCTATAAAAACCAATATAATTTTTAGGTGATTTAGTCATTGGTAATAAAATAATTGACTCAAGGATTTGAATCATTTAAATTGCAATAATTATGAGAATATACTGACCTATTTAAGAGAAATTGATTGGTTGTGGTGGTAATTACTGATAAATATGAAGGAGATAAATTAATTATACCGATGATTAATGATGGCACTATTATTCAAAGAAAATAAATTAGTTAATTATGATAATTATGAAAGATGTCCTAAATTATTGGCATAATGTTCATTGATGTTAGCTTAAAGTATTCAAGAGTGAAAACAAGTATATATGATGATTTAATCAAAAAAGAAAAAAAATAAGTGTCGCAATGATTAATGGCACATTCAACTATTCAAGAGTTGAGAGAACACTGGAAGAAAACTATCTTATATCTGATTCAAAAGAACTTGGAACTATCTTATCGAGGAATTAAGAGTAACTGATATGTTATTAACCTTAAGAATGGATGACATAATACATGTGATGGACTCTATGATATTATGATGATTGTAAGAAGTTAAGGTATTTTTAATTTAAAAAAAGGTAGGAAAGAAATACTTCTTAAGGAATTTAATTTTATTTGTAGAAAGATAAAATTAATTTTTAAAGTTGGATATGTTATTTGGGTACTCTGGGATGAAATAAAAGTTCGCTAGTGAGTATCTATAATGGTACAAAAATTAGTGGACATTTAATTTCGAGGATGAAATTTTAGTGAGATAAAAATGTTAATATTTGTTTCTGGTTTAGTAGTAAACTGGGTAAATTAGTCTGAACCCATTTGTCTCACTCTTTTAATTTGAAGATGTCTTCATAAGGCTTAGTGAATTAAGTTGAATTTCAGCACAGCCTTCCACCCTCAAATAGATGGACAAGTTGCAATAACCAATTAGATTTTTAGACGATATACTGCGAGCTTGTGTGATGAAGTTAGAAGGTGCTTGGTATAGCTCTTATCCTTAGTAAAATTGCTTAGTTTAATGGTTACCAAGCTAATATTCAAATAGATTCATTTCAATTGTCTATGATATAGGGTGTAGATTCCCTTTTTATTGAGATGAAGTGAGAGAGAAAATTTTGGATACTGAGCTGGTTTAGCAATTATGAAAAAGTATCATTAATTAAAGCAGCTTCATGTAGCTCAGAGTTAATAGAAAAGTTATGTTGATGTCAAAAAGAAAGATTTGAAATTTCAGGTTGAAGATCATTTGGAAGTTTTACTAACCAATGATATGATGAGATTTGTGTTTAGAGGTGAATTGGGTCCACAATACATTGGGCCATTTGAGATTTTGATCAAATAAAGGAGGTGGCTTATAGCTTAGCACTCCCTTCATTACTCTTTGGGGTGTTTAATGTGTTTCATATCTTTATGATTGAGGAGGTATATTTCAGACTCCCGCTATGTGTTAGAACTTGAACCAATTCAGCTTAAGAAAGAATTGACGTATGAAGATCATCTTATGTGCATCGGGGACCGCAAGGATCAAGTTCTGAGATGGCGTAGCATTCCCTATGTCAAGGTTCAGTGGAGTAATCATTCTGAGAGGAAAGCTACTTGGGAGCTTGAGAAGGAAATGAAAAAGAAATATCCATAATTATTTATATCTTAATATAGATAAATGATGTATTGATGAGTGTTGATCTTTGAATAAATTTAGTTGATTATGTGACAACTTTAGTACAGAATATTTGAATTCTAAATTTTATAGAAGAGTATCAATTTTGAGACCGAAATTTTTATAAGGAGGGGAGAATGTAACCCTCGGTAATTATTTGTGGGGACACCTAGCACCTAGAATTTTCTTCTGACGTTTAGGTCCTCGGCGTGATGTATGGATTCCCGAGCCTTCGCGTGTTGGATGGGTTCTTGATCTCCATGATCTGAGGCATCGCGAGGATGCTTAAAAGGAGATCGAGGGCAACTCTCCTTCATCCTCGCGCATGCCTTTTCCTGGTAAGCCCCTGCCCATGCCAGAGAGAGAGAGAACGGAGCAAGAGAGAGACAGGTAGCCTCGATCTTGGTTCAGGCCCGGCGGCGTATCCTTGCCTCGCCGAGCCTGAGCTCTGGCCGGCGACCCCATCGGCATCGGAGGCGGGATCCAGTGGGGGACCGGACGTGGGAGAGAGGGGAGGAGAGGGCCAGGCAGCCCTTCTCCTGAGGCAAGAGCCGGTTTGGCTCCCGCATTGGTCCAGGCCGGGTGGTGTGCCTGTCGCCTCGCTGGGCCTAGGGGGCGGTTGGCGACCCCCACCGGCACCGGGCGTGCGTCCGACGAGGGTCCAGCCGGCCGGTGGTGGCCGGCTGTGCCACCGGCACAGTGAGTGTGTCGCGGATGGGAAAGAGAGAAAGAAGGAGAAAGAGGAGGAAAGAGAGAGAAAGGGGCACGGCCGCTGCGACGATCGGCTCTGGACCAGTCGCCGGCGGTCGGTCTACTCGGGGAGTGGCCGACAGTGGCCCTGACCACGGCATGGGTCTCCCCTGGTTCGGGTGAACCAAGGGAGGGGGAGAAATAGGGGAGACTCTATTGGGCTTTGGGCTTTGGGCTTTGGACTATTTTGGGTTGCGTTGGGCCGACCCAGTAAGCCTTTTGGAGCAGAATTTGGGCCCTATATTGGGCTGGGAATGGAGAAATGAGCATATGGCCTAGATCAGTTTTGATCATAATCTCTAAGGAATTTTTATTTCTCCATTTTGACCATTATTTTTAATAATATTTGAACCCAAAATTAGGCCCAGGATTAGATTGGATAGAATTTAAGGGATACTCTGTTATTCCAATCTCAGATATTTAATTATGTAAAATAATGCTGTAGGTATCCAGATGTCCAAATAACTGGTTTATAGTTTGGGATTAGCGTGTTGAGGTAAGTAAGCCAATTATCATGAATTTTATAATATTTTTAATATGTAGATTTTGGAATTGTAGTTATATTAATTTATGAAATGATGAAATGAGGAAAATGAAGTTTTATTAATATTGACCATTTTAAATTAGTAAATAGTACCATGAGTATACAATTGAGTATTTGCTATGATTATTACAGCTGGTAATATTTTACAAAGTGATGGCTTTATATGTATATGCAAAAGATGAAGAATATGATTATTTTAATTTTGCAAAATATATTGGTACTATTGATATATTTACATGCAATTGTTAATAATGTTCAAACCACTGTATATGTGAGAAGCTTATGATTATGTTGATGCATGGTATGTTGCATGCAAATTATAATTATGATAATTGAGATTATGTTACTATGTGTCGTCGCGGTTCTCATGTGATATGAAATGATGCGAAATGATGTGAAATGCTAAGTGATATGGAACCCACCTTCACAGAAAAATATATGTGAAGGACACATCTGTAGGGTGTATTGTGATTGATTATGATATATGGCATAACACTGGTAGTATGATCGTTCCTCTTAGGAGACATTTAAGAGTGATATACCAGTTGGGTGTTGTAGGGCCGTGGAACACATAAGAAATAGTAATTATATAAATACAGTGGGTTGTTTACATTGCATATTTCGGCATTTATTGTATGATTAAGCTTCCAAATTACTTTGAGCAAATGATATGCATATTTTTTATAATATGGCAAGTGTATTTAAAATTGGAAGCTTTTTATTTGTAGATCTGATTTGATTTGATAATATCTTGAAATAATTAATGAATTTTATTATTTATAGTAGGCTTATTTACTGAGAGTGATGTCGTTATCTCATTTAAATATCACAATATTTGTCAGTGCCTCAAGACTGAAGAAGGAATTTGGGGTAGATGGAGCTTCTTTTAAAATAAATTAGATCCAATATTTTGATGTAACCCCATTTATTTATGTTTGTAGGGCTTGTAGCCCAAACCTTATATTTATGACTTGAAATAAGTTATTGACTTTGAATGCTATATAGTTATTGCCTTTTCTTGAATTTAGCGTCATATTTTGGGACGCCTTGCATGTTGATATGGCCGATCGGGTCAAAGAACGCGCGAGCCAATTCCTTGGCAATTGGGCTTGACATGGCTTACCCCGACTTCTGTGTCGGCCATGGCTCATCTCGACCTCGGCGTCGGCCACGGTCCATCTCGACATCCGTGTCGATCACGGCCCGTCCCGACCTCGGTGTCGTCCATGGCCCATCCCGACCTCGACGTCGGCCACGGTCCATCTCTACATCCGTGTTGGCCACGGCCCATCCCGACCTCGGTGTCGTCCACGGCCCATCCTGACCTCGGCGTCAGCCATGGCCCATCTCGACATCCATGTCGGCTAGGGCCCATCCCGACCTCGGCATCGGCCATGGCCCATCTCGACATCCGTATCGGCCATGGCCCATCCCGACCTCGGCTTCGGCCATAGCCCATCTCGACATCCATGTCGTCCACGGCCCACCTCGGCCTCCTCGTCGGCCACGGCCAGTCTAAGCGTTGGTTACGGTGTTGACGTCGGCTTCGGTGTCAGCACCGGCGTCGGTCGGCGTCAGCCCCCGGAGATAATCACCCACGTTCAAGCTACGTGGTCCACTTCCGTTGAGAATAGCGGACCACGTCACCACGAGCACGCCCGGCTACGTGCGCGGTGGACGTACTCCCCCCTGGCGCCGCTAACGACGGACGTGGCTCCACGATCAGTCCCATGACCCGTACTTTGTGGCACGTTGAAGACTAGAAACTAATAATCGTCTGAAGGAGGCTGGGCCACGACAGACGAAGAGTAAGTGGGATTCTCAAATAGGTATAAAAGGCCTCCAGCCCTTGAGGTAGGGGCCTCAAGCTCTACCCAATCATACTACAAGAAAAATAAAATATTGCGACGCCCAAATGCATCGCAATTGCGTCGCTAAACATGCTATTGCGACGCAATAGCGACGCAATAACGGCGTCGCTCAGATATCCGTCGCAATATCCATTTGTCGCAATTGCGTTGCAATATTGCGACCCTCTGCGACGCAACATTGCGTCGCAATATTGCGACGCATCCATATGCGTCGCTAAATTAAAAATTAAATTATAATATTTAAAATTATTATTAAATATTGCGACGCACTCAATTGCGTCGCAATATTGCGATGCATTTCGTTGCGTCACAATATTTAATAATAATATTTATGATATAACAACATTATTCATTCCTATTCTCCAGATCACTGACTTGAGCGTCGGAGGGTCCCCGCCGGAACCACCAGTCCAGGACTTTTCTTGCGGGCTTCCGGCTAAAGAAGATGACCCCTGTCATCCCTTTGAAGTCCGATAAAGCATTTCCATCACCTGACGCTCTCAAAAGTAATCTAACAGCAACATATGTCTTGGCATGCATTTGTCACCTTGGCTCAAAATTTTGGTTGACACAAGATTATTTTAGAAAAAGTTAAGCTTCTGCAAATTGCTGGCACATACCTTGATAACAATAGTGATTCATATTCTAGCAATCAAACAAGTATACGGAACGAATTGAAATCTTTCGTTTTCAAATATACAAAATATATCTAGAATTTAACAAGCATATATAAATCAGTATATCAAAGAATCCACGACATGTGATTCCATTCAGATCAAATGCATGTAACTATATATTTTTGAGAATCACTCACTTTCTGACAGCTGTAGCTTGGGATAACCATGGGGATGAAAGAACGCTTGATCATCTCGAACCTTCACCGATAAATACAAGCGTAAACGCGTCCACCAATAAATGCATCATCCAAGAAATTACCACAACGTTTGGAAGCACGCCGCAAGAACTGAAACCCTCGTCTCAGACCAGAGATCCAGAAGCTAGAACAACCCTAATGGCGTCTAAAGCCGCGCATCGGCACGGTCAGAGTCCACCGGAAAGAATTCGATCGATGCCCTCAGCACCATAAGTTTGTCCCATACCACCCAAACCTAAAGATCCAGCTACAGAATGAGAATGGCGGATTGCCGCATCGCCAGCTTGAGAGCGGAATGCACATGAGAAAGGATGACGAAGAGGGAGCCACGAGATATGGTCGGACAAGAGTTAGAGAGGTTGTGCCCCTTGATGCGGTGGTCCCATGGCTGGGAGGGGGGGAGTAGTTTAGACGAAGAGGAGGAGCTTCTTCACGGTGGGCCAGCCCTCTCTTCGAGTTACCGGTAATTTAAATTCATATATATTTAGTAATAATTTATTTTATAATAATAATAATCTAGATTACTTTTAATAAAATAATTTAATTTTTTTAAAATAATTATTTTTATTATTAAAATATTATAATTTAATAATTTTTTAACAAAATTACTTTTCTTCTTTCTCTTTCTTAAAAATAAAATCATTTCCTTCCCTTCCATAAAATAAAATCATTTCTTCTAAAAGCTCTTAGCTTATCCTCTCATAATATTTACTTTCGTCGGTGATCTGCCATCACGTCATTTCTGGGAAGGCTCCATTATTTTAGCTATCGCCATATAAAATCTATTTCCTTTCCTCTACCACTGTCCTGCCAGTCTCTCTCTGCCCGCCTCCATCTCATTGTCGCCCCCTTCTCCATCTCCTTCTCCTCCTCTCGCCCCCTTCTCCATCTCCTTCTCCTCCTCTCGCCCATCCACTGCTACAACCGTTGCATCTTTGATGGTGAAAGGGGTACCTTAGTGGCTGAGAGATAGCAATATGGATTGTGTATTTATTGTTGTACAAGAAGGACACTCGCGGGGAGGCTGATGCGTGTCGTAGCGCAACGATTAAAACACCTTAATTTCACTACTAGAATAGCGAGAGTAAGGAATCGATTCCACAGGGACTTTAGCGATTATCTTGAAATAAATTTATAAATTTAACTAAATAGATAACTAAGTAGATAATTAGTAGTGCAAAATAATAAGATATGGTCTATCTTATAAGAGCACGGCTCATACCCGTAGATTACGGCCTGTCCCTTTTAAGAATAGATTAGTCTAAATTATTTTTACTTAAATAGAATTTAATAACAATTAAACATGAATAAAAACTTTATTTTATATAAATTAAAAAGTTATGACATGAAGAAGGCAATAAGAGAGTAATAAATTCTCCAAGACCAAATCAAAGATGGACTGAACCGGGTTGAATCAAGTTGAACCGGGTTGAAGACTTTCTTCCCAGACGCCTCCAGTCACGAACTCGTCCTGGGAACATCCGCCTCCAAGAAGAACCTCCTGCCACGGACGCACAGAACCTCCAGGAAGAACACGGACGCAGAACAGAGTCTCCACGTCGAATTCCACAAACGTCTAGGAACAGCAACGAACTCTCCTTCACAGATGGAACAGAGCAGATCATGGCTGGAACAGAGACTTCCTCTCACAGCTGGTTGGAACAGAGTCTTCTTCTCACGGCTGGAACAGATCTCCTTCAAGCCACGGCATGATCGTCTCCTGCTTCAAACGAAGCCTCCACGAACCATGGATCAACACCCTCCTCCCTCTGCTGCTATTTGTAGAAGTCCAGACGCGGTGAAGACGCGGCCCAGACACAATGTTGCCAAAACAGAGGACATGGGCGGCGTGGAGAAAATCCCGGATAAATCATGAATAAAATTCAAATTCCTTCAAGATGAATTTAATTTATCCAATTTGATAACTTTCTATCCAATTTATTCCTTAATTAGTGGAGGAAACGGTTGGATTTAAAATAAGAGAAGAATCGGATGCTGAGAAGACGGTGAAGTCGGCACTAGGTTTGCCGACTTTTGCTTTAAAATGCGTGCTAAATTCTTATAAAATTAATTCCAAGCTCGTTTTAAGTCCGATTCATGTGTCGTTTGCATCGTTAAATTTCTAAAATCGAGCTCTTTAAATTGATAAGGTTTTACTTAAAATATTATATAAAATATTAAAATATTAAATAATAATATATACGTTAAATTATTGATTAATAGGTTTAGTGATAATTATTTATGCGTTTATCACTCCCTCCAACTTGAATCTTACTCGTCCTCGAGCAAATAAGAAATTTAGAAATATGTACCAAGCTAGTCCAAGAATTGATAGTTATCTTAATTCTTCTTAAAAATTTCTGGTTAGAACATAAGGGAGGTACTTCATTGGATTATTAAGTTTACCCATTTAGTGATAAAGTGTAGTCCATAAGAATTTATAGAAGTCTTCCTTCACCAACTTTTTACTTTTCTGATTAAGTCTTCTAACTTAATTTGGGTTGGGTGTAATGTCTTTTGTACTTTAGTTCTTTTATTTATTTATTTATTTATATGTAAAGTCAGTGCAATGTCCTAACCCCTTGATTTCTAATTAACCCTTGTAGCGAGCTTTAGGCCAATGGCTCCCAAATCAATTGGTTTTAGGGCATTAGGTGTAAAACACCCCTCGGACTTACTGACTCGAGTCAAAAAGGCTTTAGGTAGGACTGACTCTACTTAGGTTCTTTTACATTCTCACTTTTTACGCGAACAACATCACTTTCTTAGGTGACGGGGCCCGGTTACTCAGTGAAAGATATTAAGAACCTAATTTATTAACTTTAAGAGAGATTTTTTTTCTCTTTTTTTTTGAATAATGTTTTCACCCATACCCTTATTAAGTAGATTGTACTATTAAGATCAGTGGTCAGGAGGGTCTGAAATTATTCTAAAAATTTTTCTGGGCTAAACCCTACCTTTTATTAGGTTTTCTTAATAATTTATTCCTCAGTATCTCAAAAATAATCTAACCATTGATCATTAATAGACTGCTTGATTAACTTCAAATCGAGACAGAATTTGGTACACACATCTGATTATAGTTTTACTCGAGGATTTACTTATTCTTTTTCCTCCCCCCCAACTTAATTTCCATTGTCCCTAATGGAAGAAAAATTAATTTCAAGGAAAGATACTACCTGGTAGAGTATTTGAAGTTGCATTGTTTCATTGTTGCCATCTTCTTTCAATCTGCTTCTGTTGCTCTTCTCTGGTCATACTAAAAGAACATAATAAAAGAAAGAAAGTTAAAAATAACTAATAAACTGGGTTGCCTCCCAAGAGCGCTAAGTTTAAAGTCTTCAGCCAGACTGTGCTACTCATTATGATAGTGTTGGGTTCACAAGATCAATTGATTCAACAACTTCTCCATCATTAATTTCTTCTATATATGGTTTCAAACGCTGGCCATTTACTTTGAATGTATTTCCTTGCTTGGGGTCTTTAAGCTCTACAGCTCCATGGGGAAATACTTGAGTTACTATAAAAGGTCCATTCCATCGTGAACGAAGTTTTCCAGGAAAAGATGTAATCTTGAATTGTAAAGCCATACTTTTTGATTTGGTTCAAAAAATTTTCTACTAATAAATTTGTCATGATATGCCTTGGTTCGTTCTTTATAAATTTTTGAGCTTTCATATGCATCATTTCGTAGCTCTTCTAACTCATTTAATTGGAGTTTTCTATTGACACCTACATTTTTCATATCATAATTAAATTGCTTGATGGCCCAAAATGCACGGTGTTCTAATTCTACAGGTAAATGACAGGCTTTTCAAATACGAGCCTGTAAGGAGACATTCCTATGGGAGTTTTAAATGCAGTACGATAAGCCCATAATGCATCATCCAAACGTTCTGACCAATCTTTCCTATCAGTCTCACCATTTTTCAAGGATATGTTTAATTTCTCTATTTGATATTTCAACTTGGCCACTAGTTTGGGGATGATAAGGTGTAGCTACCTTATGAGTAATTCCATATTTGTTCATTAATCCTTCGAAGTGTCTATTCGTGAAATGTGTACCCCCATCACTAATTATAGCCCTTGGGCATCCAAAACGACTAAGGATATTATGCTGAATAAACTTGATTACAACTTTATGGTCATTGGTTCGAGTTGCCATGGCTTCAATCCATTTTGACACATAATCAACTGCCACTAGAATGTATTCAAATCCAAAAGAGGAAGGAAATGGCCCATAAAATCAATACCCCATACATCAAAAATTTCTACAACCAAGATAGGGTTTAGGGGCATCATGTCTTTTCGAGAAATATTTCCTGTTTGTTGACATTGGAGACAATTACGGCCAAATTCATGTGCATCTTTAAAAAGAGTTGGCCAATAAAACCCACTTTGTAGTACCTTTGCTGCAGTTTTCTTCCACTAAAATGTCCTCCACAGGCAAGAGAATGACAGAAGTTAAGTATACTTTTGAATTCACTCTCGGGAACACATCGCCTAATCACCTGATCTGAACAGTACTTAAATAATTCAGGGTCTTCCCAAAAGTAATATTTGATTGTGAGAAAAATCTATCTTTTTCTTGTTTTGTCCAGTGGGAAGGTACTTTTCCTGTTGCCAAATAATTCACAATGTGGGCAAACCAGGGAAGACTGCTATGGGAAATTGAAAACAATTGCTCATCAGGGAACTTATCTCTGATTATTTCTTTATTGTATTCTACTGAGATCCTAGAGATATGATCTGCTACCATATTTTCAGAACCCTTCTTATCTAAGATTTCTAGATCAAATTCTTGTAGTAGAAGGATCCATCTAATCAGTCTGGGTTTTGTATCCTTTTTTGATATAAGATGCCTCAACGCTGCATGATCTGAATAAACTAAAACCTTAGACCCTAACAGATATGATCTAAACTTTTCTAGGGCAAACACAACTGCTAGTAATTCTTTTTCAGTGGTAGTATAGTTCATTTGTGCATCTGAAAGAGTTTTGCTAGCATAATAAATTACATGGGTTCTCGATTGAGTTTCTGTCCTAGAACTGCCCCTACAGCATAATCAGAAGCATCACACATGATTTCGAAAGGTATGGTCCAATCTGGGGGCTTGATAATTGGTGCAGTGGTCAAAGCAGTTCGAAGGATGTTATAGGCTGTTAGACAATCTTTATCAAAATTAAAAGAACTATCCTTGGTCAACAAATTACACAATGGTCGAGAAATTTTACTGAAATCTTTGATGAAGCGTCTATAAAAACCAGCATGACCAAGGAAAGATCGTACTTGTTTAACTGAGGTTGGGGGTGTAGATTTGAGATCAATTCAACCTTGGCTTTATCAACCTCAATACCTCTCTCTGAAACAATGTGTCCGAGCACAATTCCCTCACGAACCATAAAATGGCTCTTCTCCCAACTTAGGACTAAATTCATTTCCATACATCGTTTCAGTACCTTAGTCAAGTTCTCGAGGCAGCTATCAAATGATGCACCAAAAACTGAAAAATCATCCATAAATACTTCCAAAAATTGACCAATCATATCAGAAAATATGGCCAACATACATCGTTGAAAAGTGGCTGGTGCATTACAAAGACCAAACGGCATGCGTCTAAAGGCAAATGTTCCAAAGGGACAGGTGAAGGTGGTCTTTTCTTGATCTGCAGGAAATACTGGGACTTGATTGTATCCTGAATATCCATCTAAGAAACAAAAGAAACTTTGTCCCGCTAGCCGTTCTAGAATTTGATCGATAAAAGGCAAAGGAAAGTGGTCTTTCCTAGTCACGGCATTCAACTTTCGATAATCTATACACACTCTCCAACTAGTTGATGTGCGAGTAGGAATTGATTCGCCCTTTTCATTTTTAATCACGGTAATACCCATTTTTTAGGTACTACTTGGATTGGACTGACCCATTGGCTATCTGAAATTGGATAAATGATACCAGCATCAAGCCATTTTACTACTTCTTTCTTAACAACATCCCTCATGTTTGGATTTAGCCTTCGTTGCATGTCTCTATGTGGTTTGGCTTCAATTTCACTATGAATGTGGTGCATGCAAATGGAAGGGTCAATTCCCTTAATATCAGCTATTGTCCATCCAATTGCCTCTTTATGTTCTTTAAGTACATCTACCAATTTATCTTCTTGCTCAGAGGTTAGGGTAGATGCAATGATTACTGGAAGGGTGTCATTGGGTCCAAGGAATGAATATTTTAAGTCATCTGGAAGAGGTTTCAATTCTAGTTGGGGTGGTTCTTCCAAGGATGGTATTAAAGGACTTGGTTTAGTTGGAAGTGGTTCATATTTTATAGTCCAAGGAGGGATGGTGTCGAACTTAGGTGGTTCTAATAACATGTTTATCTCTTTGGTATACTCATCAATATCAAAGTCATCTATTCCAAAATGTGTAAGACATGTTTGTAAAGGATCCGAATCAAGCAAACTTTGGAATTTTTATCTACTACTTCCTCTATCATGTTTACTTCATTTAAATCATACACAGGTGGTCCTTGGGAAGCATTAAAAATATTTAATCTCATCTTCTTGTTTCCAAAAGATACATCCATCACACCTGTTCTACAATTTATACATGCATTAGCGGTAGCTAGAAAAGGTCTTCCAAGGATGATGGGAATTTGGTTAGGATTACCGCTAGATTCCATATCTAACACAAGGAAGTCGACAGGAAAATAGAATTCATCCACCTTTACTAATACATCTTCCAATATTCCACGAGGTTCTTTGACTGATCTATCTGCCAATTGTAGTGTTACTGTAGTGGGTTTCAATTCTCCAAATCCAAATAACTCATACACTGAACTTGGGAGAAGGTTTACACTCGCACCCAAATCTAATAATGCTTTCTTGATTGTGAAGTTTCCTATGACACATGATATAATCGGGGTACCAGGATCTTTTAGTTTGGGTGGGGTTATTTGCTGAACAACTGAGCTGACTTGCTCAGTCAAATGTATCTTTTTTGGTATTTGTGTCTTGGCTTTCCGTTTTTGTGTGCATAGATCCTTCAAAAATTTGGCATAAGCTGGAACTTGCTTGATAGCATCGAGAAGAGGTAAGTTTATTTGGACTTGCTTAAATAACTCAAGCATCTCATTCATTTTTATATTCTTCTTATCTGAAGGCAAAGGAGATTCTAAAGCACTAGGGAATGGGGCTTTAGGTATGATTGCTTGATCATTGAATTCCTTTTCTTCTTCATTTCTTCTCTTTTCTGGTTTAGCCACTTCTAATTTCTGGGTTGGTTCAGGTGGGTTCAATGCTTTTCCACTTCTGAGAGTCATGACTGATTTAGCATGTTCTGGGAATTTGTCAGGACTATTGGAACCTTCAGCCATGAATTGTCCTTTCGGGTTATCGATAGGCTGACTAGGTAACTTACCCTCCTCCCTTCTACTGAATGCTGTGGCTAATTGACCTATCTGAGTTTCTAGTTTTGCAATAGATTGTGTGTGGGAGTGAAGGATTTGGGTATTCATTTCTAGCCCTTTCAATGCTTGTAACACTTTGTCTTCAAAAGTAGGCTGATTATTCGGTGGAGGTTGTGGGATGTTTGGATATTGTGAATATGGCATGTTTCTAAAATTGGTTTCTTGATAATTAGGTCTGATCGATGAATTGGTACAGGTTGAGGTTTCCAAGAAAAATTTGGGTGATTTCGCCAGCCAGGATTGTAAGTATTTGCAAATGGATCATTTCCTGTTCTAGGAGCTAATCGGGTTTGGGCTTGGTGGGCTTGCTCTTGAACAAGTTCAGGAAATTGGTATGCAGCTGGACATTCACCTATAGAATGGGTTGGACTCGAACAAATTATGCAGACCTCATGTAATTGAGTAGATGGGAAGAGATGTTTCCAACTTGTAGAATCCGGTCAAGTTTATGGGATAATTCATCTACCTTAGTATAGATATCTGTAGAATGACCTATTTCATATATTCCACCTCTTTTAGGTTCTATTGGGAGGGTCTCGACGAGCAACTGACATGTGATGTAATGAATTCTCACTCAATGTCTCAAAGAGTTGCCAAGCTTCATGTTCATTTTTTAACATAAATGTCCCACCACATGAAGCATCAACCATTTGCCTATGCTTTTCTGATAATCCATCATAAAAGCACTGAACCAGTTGCCATTTGGGTATAGCATGATGTGGACATTTTCTAATCAGTTCTTTGAATCTCTCCCATGTCTCATGAAACATTCTCCATCTGTCTGGGAAAAACTTGTTATGCTTTTCTAATTTGATTCGTTTTTCCTATAGGAAAATATTTCTTAAGAAATTCTCTCTGAAGATGATCCCAAGTTGAATTATAACAGTGTCCAGTGAATTTAACCAATACTTGGCTTTATCTTTTAGGAAAAAGGGAATAACTTAAGCCTAAGTGCATCATCAGAGAAATTTTGAATCTTGACAGTTGAGCAAATTTTTAAGAATTCATCTAAGTGTTTGTAGGGATCCTCATTTGTAAGTCCATAGAAAGATGGTAACATTTGGATTACACTTGACTTAATTTCATATTGGACAGCCTCTACTGGAGGCACTTGAATGCAGGGAGAGTAGGTATACCTTGAAGGAGTGAAATACTCTTTTAACTGTCGTGGTTGATTATTTTCGTTATTAGGATCCATAATTCTGAGTCTGTTTGCTCTAATAGTTCTTTCTATCTCAGGATCTAAGGGTATAAGGTTGGTTGCAACGATCGGCGACCAAGCATACACCCTACCAATGACTCTAAAGCAAACAGTAATTCAGTTTTTATTATTATTATTATTTTAATAGAAGAAAAAGAGGGAGATTCTAAAGAAAATACCCTAAAAGATTCCTAGAACTAAGAGGAATGAATAATTTAATTAGGGTTTAATAATTCTTAACAATCAAGTTAACAAAGATTAGACTCTCTATTTTAGGTTTACCCTAGATCTAGACAGCTCCTAACTTCAAGACCGCCTTGTCCTATTGATCTCGAAGTCCTTAGAGGCTGATGTCTAATTAATTTTAGAGTTAAAGGTTTGGATTAATGCAGAATGAAGGATATGATTTGTGGGCTAAGGAAGGGTGATGAAATCCCCACCTTATCTTGATTAAGGGTTTGTGCCCTTAAAGTTAATTATGAAAATGCTATGCAACAATCAGATGTCCAGCTCTTGAAATTATCAAACAAAATTAATCTAATTATTTTTTATTTATTTTAAAGATTTTTGTGATTAGGTTTCTAATTTCCTAATAAATTATGATATGTCAATGGAAGAATTTTGAGTTTTGTAGAAAATAAATCCACCTAAGTCAATCTAAGCATAGAAATAAAATAATTATTTTATTTATATTTTATTTTATAATTTTTTATAAATTTTTTTATTTTGTTTCCTTAAATTAATTATGTTTTATGGAAGGTGTCTTAGGGTTTTCTTTCAGGTTTTTTTTTAGGTAAGTTAATTAAAAGGAAAATTTGATTAGGTTAAAATTGGATTTGTGGCAAAAAGGAAAGTAATAATTTATGTTAAAAAAAATATGCAATTTTAACAATTAAGGAAATAAAATAAAGACACAATAACTATTCAAAAATTAAGAAAAATTAATCTAATTATATATATATATATATATATATTTATATATATTATATATATAATAATTTTTTTTTAAATAACACACTTAAGTCCCCGCAACGACGCCAAAAATCTGATGCGTGTCGTAGCGCAATGATTAAAACACCTTAATTTCACTATTAGAATAGCGAGAGTAAGGGATCGATTCCACAGGGACTTTAGTGATTATCTTGAAATAAATTTATAAATTTAACTAAATAGATAACTAAGTAGATAATTAGTAGTGCAAAATAATAAAATATGGTCTATCTTATAAGAGCACAGCTCGTACCCATAGATCACGGTCCATCCCTTTTAAGAATAGATCAGTCTAAATTATTTTCACTTAAATAGAATTTAATAACAATTAAACATGAATAAAAACTTTATTTCATATAAATTAAAAAGTTATAACATGAAGAAGGCAATAAGAGAGTAATAAATTCTCCAAGACCAAATCAAAGATGGACTGAACCGGGTTGAATCAAGTTGAACCGGGTTGAAGACTTTCTTCCCAGACGCCTCCAGTCACGAACTCATCTTGGGAACATCCGCCTCCAAAAAGAACCTCCCTGCCACAGACGCACAGAACCTCCAAGAAGAACATGGATGCATAACAGAGTCTCCACGTCGAATTCCACGAACGTCTAGGAATAGCAATGAACTCTCCTTCACAGATGGAACAGAGCAGATCACGGCTGGAACAGAGACTTCCTCTCACGGCTGGCTGGAACAGAGTCTTCTCCTCACGGCTGGAACAGATCTCCTCCAAGCCACGACACGATCATCTCCTGCTTCAAACAAAGCCTCCTTGAACCACGGATCAACACCCTCCTCCCTTTGCTGCTATTTGTAGAAGCCGAGACGCGGTGAAGACGCGGCCCAGACGCAATGTTGCCAAAACAAAGACGCGGGCGGCGCGGAGAAAATCCTAGATAAATCGTGAATAAAATCCAAATTCTTCAAGATGAATTTAATTCATCCAATTTGATAACTTCCTATCCAATTTATTCCTTAGTTGGTGAAGGAAACGGTTGGATTTAAAATAGAAGAAGAATCGGATGAAAATAAGGAAGAATATGAGAAGACGGTGAAGTTGGCACTACGTTTGCCGACTTTGCTTTAAAATATGTACCAAATTCTTATAAAATTAATTCTGAGCTCGTTTTAAGTTCGATTCGAGTGTCGTTTGCATTGTTAAATTCTTAAAATCGAGCTTTTTAAATTGATAAGGTTTTACTTAAAATATTATATAAAATATTAAAATATTAAATAATAATATGTACGTTAAATTATTAATTAGTAGGTTTAGTGATAATTATTTATGCGTTTATCAGAGGCTGAGAGATAAACTTCATATTTGCTTTCTTTCTCTTTGTCTTTCTTTAAATAAAAAAAAAACAAAGCTGAAGATGGTGCCCTGATTGCTACTGGTGCCCTGATTGCTACTGCACGATTAATCTTTCTTTATTAATTTTAATTTTATATTAGTTTAACATAAACTTTATTAAAATATTTATTAAAATTTATTGAAATATATTACTAAAAAATATATTATTTTTTTATGATAATTATGTCATTTAGATGGATCAACTGCAAGAAAAGTTGCTTCTAAAATTAGCATCGATTATTGCAATGTACATCAACCTTCATAAGATCATTATTGCGTTAACTAGTATATTGCATATACACTATCACTTTATCGATTAGGAGAAGTAACGAAAGAAAAAGGATTGCATGTATATATCAAACATAGTAATCAATATTACTGGCAATCTATCCAATGCTAATTTATCTTGTAGCCAATCCACATTATCAATCAAAATTACTTGGCAATGCACCAATTATGTAATAAATTTTATATTATCACAATGATGTAAAGGATAAAATTAAGTTTTTATTTTTTTCATAATGGACCTCTAAATGTTAGTGTTTGTATTTGATGCTCTTTCATAGTATTTGAGTACATGTTATTATAAATCTAGCTAGGATTGTCCTTTACCAAAGTTTTTGCAAATAATTGTTTAAAGATGCGAGGCTCTTTTTATTTACTCCAACCATGTGGAGCCATCTCAAGATTTAACAAAGGCTTGAATAAGGTATCATCCATCCACCTACTTATGGTATCCACATATATTTAAATATAAATATAAATTTAAAAAACTAAAAAAAATAGGTATGATCATCCCAACTATATGTCCATAGTTTTCTTGTAATTCTACTAAATCTTGCATGCCCTTCATTAAATTTTTTAAATAAATGGTCATATTAATAAAGCATTAACTAATCTAATTTTTATAAAGATGCCTACACTAAATCTATTTTTTATAAAGATGCCTAGGAAGTAGAATTTATGTGATCATAAAGTTTAATTTAATTTTTATCTATATTTTTAAAAATAAATAAAGATATGAATTTTTATACCTAACTAATATCTAAAAGCATAACCATATTCACCAAATAGAATGGATATAGATATAGATATAGTAATATATAATACATCTATTTTAATCTTAAATAAAGATGTTTTTGATTGTTGAGAGGCATGCACAAAATTTCATGTGTTGACAAGGATATGTGTGTCTATATATAAGAAAAGAAATATTTAAGAGTACATATAAATAGTAAGTGTGTGTTTGTATATATATATATATATACTTCTTTTTAGTTATAAATAATTGTTTTTGGGAGGGGGTGGTTAGTAAATTTATATTATATAAATTTGTTTGTTTAACATAAGAATTCAGGTAGGTCAAAAGTCAAAATGTAGAAAAATACTGAAGTTGTTTTCTATTGCCACGTTTTATGCTAGAAGCAATTTCCATATTTCAGCATGAACTATAAAAACAACTAAATTCCTTCACAAATTTCAGAAGCAGGAAAATCTCAACCTAGTAATTTGGACAGATCATGCCATTAACTTGGCTATACACATCACGAAAAATTCTCTCCCCCCCCCATCAAAAGTGAAATCCAGGATCAATTATGGAGCTGCTAAAACCAACCAAATCTTTTTGATAGTGCAAGGTCCGCGAGCAAATGTCGGATAAACCTCCGCAACTAATAGTTAAAAATCATTTAAACAATTACATCCACAAAAAAAATACAAATAAATCATAATAGCAAGCTTAATAACATCCATAATGACATAGCAAACCTTGTATCTAAGTTAACAACAAGGGATTCACACAAGAGAGGGAGACAAGTAATCAATTCTGTTGATGGAGATCTCAATTTCTATTCCTGTTGCTGGAATTCAATTGAACTAATACTCCAACCAGCGATAGGTAAGCTCAATAGGGCCCATAGAAAGCCACGATCGTCATGGCTCCTAAAGCCATCGCAGTACCCAAAGGTGGAATGATCCATGAGATTGCGACGCTTGGACGTGGAGATGGCGGGGGGAGAGCCGTCCGTGGTGGGAAGTGCTGACCCTTCGCTTCAATCATCAGTCTCTGGCCCTTTTTGCAATGGTCGAGATCGCCGCTCACAAAGTAGTGGAATCCAGCCTTCTCGAGATGAAAGACAGTGTTTCCATCCTTATACATCGGATCGTGATTGGTCTGATTGCAATGGTAGTAGTCTCTTTTATCCACTTTAACAACAGAATCATTCTTGTACTCGAACACTGGGTATAAAAGTAGATAAGGTTAATTCCAGAGACCATTTATTTTCACCGTGTGCATAACAGTTGAGATGCAAGGTGGTGATATCATTAGCTTAAAAATCATAATTTTATGCATATAAAGCAAGCAACTGTTTTATTATGGCTATTATGATATGGTAGGTTATCAGAAGCGATCTGAAACCATTATTAGTTCATTTTCCTTCAGTCCATTTTAACTGAGGTAAGATGATTTATATGCTAAAGATAACCCTATGACGAGTAGAGAACTCAAGAAGCAATCACCAAGATTGGCAAAGCACTGACCCAAAGAGTCTCCGACATAGAATGTGAACTTGCTTGCCCAAATCTTATAAAGGTCGGTCTTGTTATCATTGGGCAGCTGCCAGCCATCGGCATCGCCAACCTTGTATTGCTTTGATGCTCCGGCGAGGACGTTCGTAGCGGCCATGATGACGACCATGCACCAGCCCAAGGATGAAGCCATATCTCCTCTTCTAATTGAATTTTTTAGGTCGAATGATGGAAAAGATTCGGCCTCATGACGGAAAGAAGGGGTTCGTTATAGAGTGGAGTGGTGGAAAGCGACCGTTACACCAATAGTTTCGGTCGCCGTGCAAGGGGAGAACGTGGTGCCATGCAAAACGGTTTCGGAGGCGGTTATAAACGGACCAGTAGAGGTGGCGCAGGGCACGTGACGCGAGAAATGGATTGAGCGATTTCTGCGAATCGAAACCCAATAAAAAAAAAATTTTATTTCCTTCGACTTTATTCCTTGATTAATCGATACACGGACCAGAAATTTTATGCAAAGGCGCGCCTCTCTTTTATATTTTGGTCATTATTGGCCGTTTAGCGGCGGTTGCCATCAACGCACTTCTATAGAGTCGGATTCGGATATTTATATTTATCGAAGCCGGTTGTCAGCAAACATAGTGACGGACCCAATATAAACCTAAATCCTATTCAGAAACTTGTTTATGCGAGAGGCACAGAAGTTAAATCAGTCAGTCGGAAACAAGAATTTAAAAAGAGCAAGAAAAGCCAAGCAAATTATGTTCCTGATTTTATTTATCTTTGGAAGCTCGCATATACTATGAACCTACAAATAGGACAGAAAATTCTGTCAAACCTAATCCAAAAGCAGAAATGGCACCAATGATTTGGACTACCACTCTTATGATGCTTGGAATTTCATCCCAAGCGGGTAACCCAGAAAAATGTAGAAAAATGAGACAAAACATTACTCAAAAAAAGACTGCACCATCGCTTCCTCTCAAGACATCGTTTGCCCGATCCAAATATATAGCACGAGTCAGATGCCCCACTATGATATGATCTCAACAAACTCAAGCCAAAACAAAGCAAAAGCAACAGAAATGTTAGATGACCCTACGACTTAAATGGAAGGCCTTTTTTATCCTAGGAGTGAGGGGGAAAATAAAAAGAAAATAAATACACGACTAATTTCTAAACATATGCACGGAAATTTTAGCCTAAAGTAGACCTCATTGCAGGAGCTGTGCAGGCCCCTTCTTCCCAAACAGAAAATGTGATCCGTGCCTCATTCCTGTTGCATCAAGCTTTTACATTTTCTTGTATGAATGATTATAAGCATAGTAACCTCATTGGTCAATCTTACATTTTCATATCACAAACCCCAGGCTGCACAAAGATCCAATTGTCCACGTTTGGTAATATCTTAAAGCATGGCCAGATATCTTGATCAATCAGCACGCTAACATCACTGACATCACTAACAAACTGTACAATTTCATACCAAGTGTCCACCCATAAAAGGTTTGTGAAGCATCTATTTTGAATGTTTTCTTCAAAAAATCATATCATTGAACCATAGAAGTCTTGAGGAAGAATATCTTTCAACCATAAAAGTCTTGGGGAAAAGTAATTTTGAAAAATAGGAAATCATGATCCTACACACAAAAAAAAAAAAAAAAATCACTAGTGGAGTAATTGAACATCGCTTGTTTACAAAGTAAAATCTTCTCCTTTAGCTAGATAACATTAAGAATGCATTTGGTAACCATTTTGCAATCACCTGGATAATCTTGGATTACCAATGATCTTGGTTTTGTGGTGATCTGATCCCCAGTAATTAAAGATCGCCATATTTGGTATGCTATCAAGATTACTATTTTATATGATATATATAAAATATCATATACTATATTTTATATAGTATATTATAAATAAAAGATTGCTAATATAATATAATTTAATAGTATTATATCAATATTATATTATACTATTGCTATATAATATGTAATATAAATAATATTATACAATAAATATATTAATTTTATAATCATGTTATACATAAATTATTGTTATTATAATATATTATTATAAATAAAAAGTATTTTGATTTATAAATTTTAATCCAAGATCACCACAAGGGGGTGATTTTAGATCACCACCATTGAGGATGGTGATAGGATTACCCTCTTGGGAGGCGCTCCATGAAGTAAGGGTGATCTTATATCACCACCTTATAGAATCACCCTAATATAACCAAACTTCTTGATCCCATCACCATTCCATGAATCACCGGTGATCTTGGGCAGATCACCTTATACCAAGCGCTTCCTAAAAGTATTCGTCCATACAAAGAGGTTTCCTTTGATAATAATAATGACATGAGACTCTCTAATCAGCTATCATCCATAACTCCTTAATCTTTATCACTTAAGAATGGAATAAATACTTGATTCAATTTAGCATGCATATACTTGGTAAGCAATTGATGTTCAGACCTGGACCGAACCGGCTGGTTGAACCGGGACTCGGAGGCTAAGCCAGTCCGATTATATCATAAAACCGGATGTGTAAGACATCTGAAATAACCCGATCAACCCGTTCGGTTCACCCGTGAACCGATTAACCCGGTCTGAACCAGATGGGTCACGGGTTTGTTACTTTATTAACGCAAAGGGGAAGAGGGAGGGAGCTACCTTATCTCCGCGCTTCCAATCCAAACCACCGAATCCTCGCTCTCTCCCGAAGCTTGATCACAAGGTCCACCTTCACCGTCGTCGCCTCCGAACTCCGAAGAACCCAGATCCAGTCCCCCATCCTCGGTGCCATGGGTAAGCTTTCTGTCCTCTCTCTTGTCCTTCTTTTCTTCATGGCGAAGAGGGGCCAAGAAGCAGCAGAGGAAGTGAGCACGGCGGCTGGAGGGAGGAAGGGAAAGAGAGAGGGAGAGAGAGAGAGAGAGGAGGAGAGGAGAGGGGAGAAGCTGAGGATTTAATGGGTGGTTGCGGTATTTTACACGGGTCATAGTCGTCGAAGCGCATCTGGCGAACGACCTAGAGGTCGTCCTCGTTGGCCTGGGCCTCGCGCTCAGAGAAGGTGATGGCGATGTATTGCCGGAGGCGGCCGTAGACATCCACCGCCACCGTCTTCTTCTCCCGCACTGCCAACATCACGTTCACCGTAGCCAGAGATGCCATCGCCGATGTTTTTTTTTTTTTTTTTTGAGGGCGGGGGGGGGGGTCAAATTGAGAGAATGGAAGATAGAGAGAGACGAGGAGCCTCGTAGGTTGGGGCAGCTTTGCTTTCTCTCTCTTGCGATGGAGAAAAAAATAAAACCAAAGGCCTTTTAGAGTTGCTTTCTCTCTCCCTTGCAGTATCTTACAGAAAAATATAATGATCTTGTTTCTCTGCCCAGCTAGCTCTTTGGTTTTATTTTTTTTCTTAATAATAACTCGGCTCATTTAGAGTTGGTCCAATGCACCTTAAGTCTAGAGATGGGCACTGGGCCGTGCCACCCATGGGCCGGCACAGCACGGCTATTGTTGTCGTGCCGTGCCGGGCTCGAAAAATTCGACTCACCCGCACGACCCGCCAAGGAAAGAGAGAGGAGGAGAGGGCCAAGGCGGCCCTTCTCCTGGGCGGGAGCCCGACTCCCGCATTGGTCCAGGCCCGATGGCGTGCCTGCCGCCTTGCCGGGCCTAGGAGGCGGCCGGTGACCCCCACCGATGTCGAACGAGCATCCAATGGGGGACCGAGCGTGGGAGAAAGGAGAGGGCCAAGGCGGCCCTTCTCCTAGGGCATTGGTCCAAGCCCGGCGGCGTGCCTGCCGCCTCACCGGGCCTAAGAGGCGATCGACGACCCCCACCAGTGTCGGGCAAGCGTTCGATGACAGTCTGACCAGCCGGTGGTGATCGATCGTGCCACCGGCATAGTAATGGCGTCGCAGGAGAACGAAAGAGAAAGAGAGAGAGGAAGAGTGATGGGGGACGGAAAGAAAAAAAATGATGGAATGAGGGGATGATGATGTGTTCTAAGTGATTAACCATCTTTAATGAGCATTTGAACCCAAGCTATGGCTGAATTCATGCATGGAAGGGATGAAGAACATCAAGCCGGAAGCAGAAATCTAAACACCCTTGGGCAAGCTTCTTTCAAAGAAATAAAAGAAAATAGGATCTAAAGGTATGGAAACCTTCAAACTAGGTCAAGCCACCTTTAAAGACCTCAGATCCAAAGGATCAAAAGGGTTTTTCTTTCCAACAATGAAGTAAGAGCTATAAATGGAAGGGATGCACTCAACACTCAAAGAACTGAAGGTTGGTTAACAAGATCTACACTCCTTACTTAAGAACTCACCTTGGCACTTGATCCTTAACGTGGAACCATCATCCTCAACTCCAAAATCCTCAAGAGAACCTGCAAGTGATCAGAAGTAAGACCGTGGAGGCAAAGGAATTGAAGGAAACAAAAAAAATTCAAACAAGAAAATGAAGGGTTTGAAAAAAATTGCTGAAACTTGGGTAGCACTTGTCCTTCTTCCTGAAACTCTTATGGAACCTTGGCAGAATGGATTAGAGTAGCAAATTAGGTCTCTCACCCTCCCCCTCAAGGAGTGACATAGCTCTAAGACTAGAAAAACAAGAGCCTCAACTGAAACCAAGGGCATCTCACCCTCTCCATACTCAAAGAGAAACAAGGCACTTTGCAAAAAATCCAAATAAACTTGATTTTATTTCTTAAACTTCCTTTTTTTCACAAGAAGGGAAGCTTGGCTCTATTTATAGGCCAAAATACTTTCAGAAATTTTAGCCAAAAGAGATCATAACTAATTACAAAAGAGCATAACTAATCCAAGGATTAATTATGATATAGCTTACTAATTACAATCCCTCATAAATTCAGTTGCACAAGCTTCCATGTGACACCTCCTTGGTTTACCATGTGTCATCACCAGATACCTCCATATGTCCTCCAAGATTTGACTTCCAAGTAAACAAAGAGAAGACTTGATGGCTTGACAGCAGTATCGGCTCAAGGGCAGAAAGTGTCGACACTTTGAAACTTGGCAAGCATTGATACTTTAGTATGAGTCTTAAAATTTTGAAGCATGAGTTGCCACTTGAAAAATTGGAACTCTTCTTTCATGAATTGGCTCAAGTGGAATCCGTGAAAAGTGGACTAACTACAAAACCAAAGAGTGTCAATCTGCAACCTTTTCTTCTTGTTGATGTCCCCATCAGAGAGGAAGGCCACGATGGCTGCCGACTCTAGGCCGGTCGCCGACGGTCGAGCAGCCCCGGGGAGAGGCCGGCGACAACCCTGGCCATCGGCACGAGCACCCCTGGTTCGGGTGAACCAAGGGAACGAGAAAGAAAGAAAAAAAATAAGGGATTGGGGTTGGGGAACCATCTAGGCCTCTGGCATGGCCCTGATGGGCCATGCCTGGTTCGGCATGTGGGCCACGTGCCGTGCCAGGCCATTTTTTTTCCTAACGAGCCGTGCCTGGCATGGCCTGTCTGGAGGTGCGGCCTGGGGGGCTTGGACCCACGACACGGCCCAATGCCTATCTCTACTTAAGTCCTTAATTAAACTTGTCTCTAGAGCTGAATTTTACAGTTTTTCATTATCATGCACTCTTAGTTGATCTTAATTTTTTATTAATTTTTTATTAAAATTTATTTTTTATTATTATAATATATATTTATATTAAAATAACTAATTCGATGGTTCAACCGGTGACCCGACGGTTGAACCAGTGACCCAGTGACCCAAGTCCTTGGTCGAGTCGATGTTCGAGCTGGGTCTAACAACTATGAGTAGAAGAGCCATAGAACTAAAGAACTAAGTGGGAAGCCAGCTTGAAGGGCAACTCTAGGAAATTTAGGCTAGCACAAATTATTAGAAAACAAAAAAAACCAGTTCTGTACAAATGTAGCAGATAATATTTGTGATCTCTCAGAACTAGCCTGTTTTGTCAGCACAGGAGGGTAACAACAGTTCATGCCAAAAAAAAACAGACAAATTGGAGAGAAAGGGGGGAGGCGCATCCTACATAATCAAGGTGTGACAGGGCTAAATAGGATAAAATAAAGGAAAAAGGCTCCAATGATTATTACTGTAACAATCCAGACCCCAAGCCCACAGCATCCACGGACTCGTTTTATTACAAGAAAGCAAGACGACAAGATCCACACCAACTTGAACTACCACAGCCCAATAGGGATCCAATTGATACTTGTTCATCTTCCTTAATTGGTTATAAACCATACAACCAACTCCCAATTTCTCGATATGAGACTATTAGGAGAAGCATCATAATCTACCCTCCTTACAGAGGCGACGTCCTTGTCGCCAGAGGCACAAAATCGTAACCACCAGGCAGGCAGGATTCTAGAGGTGGCCCCCACAGGTTCAAAAGATGGCTCCCATCAATGGAGCACTTTGTCCTGTGGCCCTGTGTGGCACTTAGCTCCTGCACTTCCAGCCTGATGCATGGCTTTGATACCATATTGTAACGATCTGGACCCCGAGCCCGCAGCACCCATGGATCCGTTTTGTTACAAGAAAGTAAGACAGACAAGGTCCACACCAACTTGAGCCACCACAGCTCAAAAGGAATCTAATTGGTACTTGTCCATCTTCCTTAACTGGTTATAAACCATACAACCAACTCTCAAATTTTCGATGTAGAACTATTGAAAGGAGCATCACAATTACCAAATTGTACCAAAGAGACGTCTCAGAAGTTGTCTTGATGGCTGCCTGCAATGTTTCTGCAAAACAAGATTCCATTTGATCCCTCACATTAACGCATCAGAATCAATTTGCTGAAGATTTGGGAAAACTTGCTTCAAAGTAGCAGAATAATTTGGAGAGCTAGCCTGCAAAACAAGGTGAGAAAGCATTTTAATACTATGGGCCATGAATTCACATCCAAAATACCAATTAGCCACATTCCTTTATAATCAACAAACAATGTAATAAATATGGATTCAAGACAGTCATAACGGTAATTACTACATCTAAAAGTGAAAAAAAAAAAATCTAGTCTTTCAACGAATATTTGGATTTTAATTAACAATTCACGTGTCAATAGGAACTTCCCTGGCTTTCCATGAAATCTTACACAACTTTGGCAGTTTTAAAGAAAAACCTAGGAAAATGTGTTCCGAACAAGTCATCAACCATTCCTACATAAGAGTCAAGTAAATACCAAAGCAAGTCAAGTCCGTGGGTCTCCATACACGGTTGTGTTTCACACAAGTTGCATAGTGAGACAAGGCTAGCTTGGGAGCTATGGAAAGGAATTAAATAGATGACACTGAAAAGCTCTTGTTTGAAATGCTCGTGCATGGAAATAGTCCAAATCCAAGATCTGATTCTAGCTTACATTCATTTATTCTCTTATCTGCTATCAGACTCCTTTTACTAATTATTTCACTCAATCATGGAGCTTTCATTTTTTCCCACAATTTACTCCTTCCCTTTCTTTTATCATATTTCCTCTTCCCTCACCATTGCATTGACAATCTGATACGTGTCGTGTATACACATGCAAACACACACATAGATAGCACAGAGAGACTCAAACAAATATTTCTTGGACGACCATGGAAGACTTTGTAGGCACGCCATAACTTGACAGGAAAATGGATACTGTATGACGGCATCAATTCAGCCTTTCATACAGAGAAGCCAACTGTCAGTTGCCAAGGCATGCTACCAATATGTTGCCCTGTTCCTTCACAGGACCAAAGAAAACAAAATCAAGAAAAAGAAAAAGAGATAAAAACAAGACAACAAATTGGTAAGCTGTAAATTTCTATCTGCTGAAGAGTGATGTAACAGGCATTGTCAGGGGATGTGGATGCATAGTTGTTTAGAATTCCTAGTCTTTTGGAATTTCTACAGATGCTTAGGGTTATGAATACACTTAAACATATTTGAATGACTTGACAAATATTTGAGAGCAAAAGTATCAACTGTTTAGAACCTAAGAGAGTATTCCTCAAAGAGGATCATTTTAAGGGAATTCACCTATATCAGGACCACTTGGCACCATGTATGACTTTAAAACATAAAAACGTTTTTTTTAAAAAAAATCCACTTCATAGACTTAATCAGATTTCAAATGACTTAAATATTTGAGAGAAAAAGTATTAACTGATTTATAACCCTTAAGAGAGTATTCCTTGAAGAGGATCCTTATAAGGGAATTCACCTATATCATGACCACGTAGCACCATGGGTGATTTTGAAACATAAAAACATTTTTGAAAAATCAACAACATTACACATGTGGTCACAGCCCAAAATGCCACTATATCAGCCCAAATATGTATTAAATATGTATGTATGTACTATTATGTATGTGTTTAAGAAATGGAAAAGGAAATAGAAATGACTTCCCCAAAACCACAAATATTATTTGGATTTTCATCATGCTAAAATGAGCTTTTGTTGATATCAGCACCCAATTCATACGAATTGTGATACTTGACTAGTTATCTTTTGAGTACATACTGTCATTAAGATGGCAACATAACAAATACTTTTATGGCATCAGTAATCTATTTCTGTGCCTCCATTCTTTATCAATTTACTTTGTTCAAGAATAAAACATTCTATGCCACCAGTAAAACTTGGGTTATCAGGCAAGCACCCCTCTCCTCAGCATATGTGCTTGTGGGTGGAATTCCCACCAAATTCCTCACACATGCCATAATTTCAAAGGACACTTGAGAACCGTAACTTGAAGCTAAAGAACAACTTATCTAAATTATGGGTGCAGAATATTGTTACAACTCCGGGTAAGGAATAAGCTCAATGAAACTCTAATACCAAGGTATTTTTGGTGCATTGATTAGGGTCATAACGTTTGGTAAAGAGAGCCAGCCCCATCCCTGAAGTTCAAGTCACAAAAGTTGTGACCTATGGAAAGGGCAGTGCAACCAACATAAGGAAAGGACTACTTAATTATCCTACAATGAAAGCTGCTGCATAGAAAGAGCTATTGAGACCAGAGTGAGTGGCCAAGGATGAGCTGCAGAGAATGATAGCCTGTTATGTACCTTGTTAAGACCTTAGCCCAACACACCTCTAATACCTACACATTTTTTGTGTATTGGTTATGGTTATAACAGATACTGACCCCAAAAATTTGTCAATTAGTAGTGAGACCATAGACAGAAGACTGCAACTCAGTTTTTGACAGAAAAAAGCCTGGTCTTCTACAGGTCAGGCCTGAAATCACATCATGATCCCCTAAACAAATGAAATGCCCAACAATATGTCACAATCTCAGGTAAGGTGCATCTGTTCACTCTTACATCTGATAATCAGAAGCTAAAAACTTCACTATAGCATACAAAAAGACAAGAATTCAAGAAATTTCAAGAGAGATTAAAAACGGAAAAAACAACTCCACACTAGTCAATCACCTTAAAAAGGAAAATCGATATTAAGAAAATTCAATGTGGCTAAAAGAACAATAACAGTTCCAGGTAAAGTGAAAGGAACCATACACAAGGATTATGCTCCAGATATATGGTTGTAAGCTTCTCCCTCGAACCATATACAGCTAAGTCTATGCCCTCCAATGATGCTATTTGGTTGTCATTAAGCCATAAGTCTTCTAAGCTGCATATTGCAATGAGAAATGCATTGACAAACATGTGGTGATTAATGAAATATTATGGAAAAGAACATTACAAACCTTGTCAAGTTCTCAATATCATTGATAGAAGTAAGTTTATTTGATGAAATATCCAACACACGTAGATTTACTAAGGTGGCTAAGCCTTCCATTTTCTGAATACCATTGTGGCTCAGATACAGTTCTTCTAGTGCTATACATTCCTGAAAAGAAATAAGATAAAATCATTATTTATAATGGAGAGCAAACTCATCAAAGAAACAAAAGCATAGACCAAAAAATTTATACTTGAAACCCTGTCATAGATGTCAATCGGTTGCTCTGCAAACTTATTTTTCTGATGCACTTCAGACCACACAAGTTCACCATCCGGATACGATTTCTTCCCAGCCACAACTCTTGCAAATTTGTTAATGTCTGCAAGTTCTCCATGACCTGAAATGAAACTCGAACTGATAAGTAAAAGTAAATGAGTTTAGTTACGATTTTGAGTTGAATGTGAATTTCACTACAGAATGAAGCACCAAAAATCATGACAAGGGTTTAAAAAGCTTTCTCATCACCAAGTTCAAAAGTTTGGCTTTTAAAAATGCTTTTTCCATTACACAAAACCTATGAGAGAAGACACTCAAGTAATAACTCACCCGCAATCTGTTTGAACCAAGTTCAAGAATTCGCAGTGCATGCAAATGCTCAAGTTCCTCCACCTTGGTCACTTCATTCTTTGAAACATAAAGTTCTTCTAGTGTGTTTGAGATCTTGGACAAACCATTCAATGAAGATATCTCATTGAATGACACATCAAATACAAGGGGATTCTTGAAAATGCTAGCATCAGGTATTTTTCTGAGCTTGTTGTCCCTGAGTACCAGCTCCTGCAGAATAGAACATTTTCAGGTAATAATATACCGCAGTAATAACCTGCATTCTCCAGATGCAAGAACCCAATAATGTCATCATCTACTCCATGTGCAAAAGAGGTGATGAGTCTTCTCAAGTTGTGCTAGCAGGTCTTGCTACAAGAGTTTGTGCTAGAACAGTGCTTCAGGACGTTGTAAGCTTCCATTGCTCGATCTTTCCCTTCTTTGCTATATCTTGTAAATGTTTTGTACCTTCTGGTTTGAATTTATGAATAATTTGGGGATGCATGTGCGATTACTGTGATAAGTTAACAGTTATAGAATTTTTAATCAAAGTATACAAGAAAATTTAAACCTTACATATATTATATAGTCATAAAAGATAGAGTCTACTGCTTTCATTGCCACATATTTATCCTATTTTTCATATTCGCCATACTTATAAGAATTCGAAGGTACATCGTAAAACTGATATTTCAAAAACAGACCCATGTATGCCTTACGAACCCTTCATTTCATATAACTTTTAAGGGATGAAAACTGTCAGACGCTATTTGTCGCCATGAAAGCTAACCTTTGCATCAGGCATGTTCTGCATCTCAGTTCAACTTCCAATTGGTTTACTTACTTGAATTATTTTCTGGGCCAGACACTAAAGACGAAAGATCTTTGCATAAAAGTTCACAAAATCACACGAAAATATAGGTTTCAGGAATATCAAAATGAGAAACAAGAATAGGAGAAGAGGGGGTTCTTACATACAATCCAGAGATGGTATTCCACCGGGCGATGGGCTCAACGCTCTCGTCATCAAGGAGGTTTTGGCGCAAGGAAAGCTTCTTAAGATGCGAGAGGAAACCAATCCGGGGATCCAATTCGGTCAGGCGATTTGCCGTGAGATCTAACTCTACGAGGCTCTCCGGGATCTCGACCTCGCCGAGATCGTGAAGCTGGAAGCTCGTCAGATCGAGGCAGCGGACCTGCGACTCGTCCTCCATCTCTCGTGGTGGTGGTAGGGAGACCAAGAACCCGATTGAAACCCTAAAACGAACTGAAAAATAGGGAATGAGGATGGGGAAGGGAAGGCGAAGAATAAAAGGAACCTCATTTTCTCTTCTTTTGGGATTTTTCAAGTAAGAAAATGTCCTTCGGCGGATCGGTGTATCGCAGGCAGGAAAGGCGGTGAGAGAAGGAAAGAAGGGAAGCGGCTGAAGATATGGGCGCCACAACCTCTCGGACGGTCGAAGAGGAGAGGATTTAAATATCCTCCGGTCCAACCAGAAAGCGACCCGCTTTATTTGAGCTATTTTCCAAACGCAAAGGATGCCCACAATGTTATAAGCAATAGGGAACAAACCATGCTCCGAATTTTATTAGTTATTGCCAGAACAGACGCCACAGGATGTAGCAAAAATTCATAGATCAACGCCCTAGCAAAACATTTTAGTAATTCTGATGACCTATAACAGACGGAAGAAATACAATGGCACAATGTTGATGAATCACAAGTAGCAGCAAATGATCCCAAGCTGGCAAAAGAAGTTCACTCATGAGATGATTGAATACGGTAGAAGATGAAACTAATTCCAATGTGTGGGTACTGGTTGAGCTGCTTGTTTCTGCAAGCTTGTAGGCAAAGAAGAATTATGACCTTGGAGATGGACTTGATCGCATACATAGCTTCAAAAGCAAATCTCTACTACGTCCGAATTCATAGACCAAACATCAAGTCCATAACTTTGGACACGACCGACTTTGTAGGGGAAGCAATGGCTCCCGGACGGTGCTCACTATGACTGGTGGCGACAGTGCTGCCGTTCTGTTGGTGGTAAGGGCGAGAGGGGGGTTCTAACGGGCTCCTGGCAGCAAAGCTCATCCCAGCTGCAGATTGTAAGGGCAAGGAAACCGTGAAGCGTCCTTCATGATGGTTGCTGTTAATACTCTCATTCAGGTACTGGCGCTGCTGAGGATCCATGGCCTTCACCCCAATAACAAGAACACTATTTAACTGCATGCCACTCTTTGCAAGTGCCTTTTGGGCATCATATCGGCTCTGCATGATATGGAACAAAACAAGGCAAAGAGTGTCAGTCTGGAAATCTCATCGCTTGCACCATTCCATCTTTAAGCAAGTTCCTTGAATCTTTGACACTAGAGAATCAGAATACAAAATAGAAAGGATTCAATGACATTCGATGTTATAGGAACTCTATAGATCATTGTTTGTAGAAGCGTATAACCAGCAAAATTCAGTATTTATGGTGCATGTCCATTAAAATAGTGCAACAAGCAACATGAACCCGCATTTTTGGTGCATGTCTATCGAAACAGTGTTACAGATACTATGATAAGACAACCATCTGATCAGAATCAAACGAAACAACCAGTAACCTATTGTACACCACTTATCACTTCTTTGCAACTATATTCCTGGCACACAAGTAGACCTTGTCTCTTAAGTTGACATCTTATAATTTTTTCAAAGTCAACTGTGGTTTGAACAGGACCTGATATATCATCCAAACAATTCAGAGAAAGCTCCAATAGTTGGTTATAAGAAAATACAGTGTCATGGGATCAATGGATGAGTCTCCAACATGACTCATGTCCACAACAGCTCTTTTATTTTTATTTTTTGCATGTTCATGCGAGAGAGTTGGGAAAAGGCTTAGATGAGTTGAGTTAAGTTGAGTTTCATGTGAGAGAGTGCTTTCATCAAGAAGAGAAAGGAAGAAGGAGCATGAGACCTCGGTCAATGGCCTCATAAGACTCGAGATGACAATTGAACAAGGTTTGGTAGGGAGGATTTGAAAGCCAATTATATAGCAGTTTTAAAATATGATGTGTATTTACTTGTTCCAACTCATATATAGGCAGCAAATCAACCAAGCCATTCATCAACAGCTTTGGCCAAGCTTGCTAACCAGCTCTTGAAACTCATTCTTTCAGAAAAGGAGAGGGAGAAAACAGTAGACTCTGGCTTGACTTAAGAATCAGCTCATTCAAGTACCTTATGAGTTAAGTTTAAGCAGTCATAGCAAAGCTTGTCTCAAGCCCATGCAAAACATGACATCCTATTGACATGGCCGAACAAAACCTAGGCAGCCAAAGTTCAGTTAGGCTCAGAGCTTGCTTGCAGACCTGTTGACATTACGTAATTTTCACTCTTCTAAACCTTTCACCTCGGTCATAATAAGAGCACTTTGACAGAGTACTCAGTTTCATGCATGCTGATTCATGAAATGAAGTACTTCAAATTTATGTTGTGTTGCAGTTAGCTAGTCACCATGTATCACATTGAACTAATTTTTAAGGATGTAGCTATCTAGAATCAAATAACTTTCATCATTTGTAGATGCTTTTTAGTAATTCCTTAAATCACCATATTTTTGTGAACTTGCATAGTTTGTCAATAAAAAATTTATAATTTAATATATGTTGGATGGAATCCGATCTGAGGGGACCAAAAATTAGTAAGATCATGCAGTATAAAATTTCAAATTACACCAACAATTTCATAAAATAATCTTCCTTTAATTGCCTTTTTTTTAAACTGTCTAACCATCATTAAAAAATCATAACTGGATTTATACCATTTTTCAGTCCTATGTGCAACAAAAACTTAAAAATTCAAAGTACAACCCTTATTTATATATTTATATATATATATATATATATATATATATATATATGGGGTAAATAATACCTGATATAAAATATGCATCCAGTTAGCATCGCTTGGACCTGGTATGTGTTTCAATATTGTTCCACACTTCTCAAATTCTTGTAATACCAAGTTTGTATCAGCCAGTGAAAACCTGTAGGAAAGAACAAAGATTGGTTTATACTTACAGTACAAATTAACTTTACAGACTAACAGTGTATGTCCTGTATGAAAGAAATTTAATTCAATGTTAAGAAGGAAACAAGATATAAACAAGATACCAACTAGACTATAACCTAAAACATATCAAAACATGCACGGGTCACTCTTGGAGAACCTGAAAGAAGGATGCAAACAATCCTCTCAAGTCATATATATCATTATTGTGTATTTTTCAAGGCACAATTATTTTATATAACCCCTACAGATTATATGCAACACTCCAATAGCCTAGGATAATACATCAAAATACTAAAGACAGCTGAACAAACTAAATTACAGATCAAGTCACTACAAGAACACCACAAGCAACGGTAGAAGGCATAACCCCAAAATTATAGTAGCATGAACACTATAATCACTCAGCTAAAACATGATGGCCTGTCTAATACCAAATCCCACATTTCTAGGCTTGCTTTCTCTTTTTTTAATTTTTTCTCTATGAATTCATCCAAAAATGATGGGCATTTTGGCAGACCATCATCAGTTCATTGATAGAGCCATAGAGGACCAAAGCCCCATAACTTCCAACAGACTGATCCTAAACTGAGAATGGGATAGTATTAGGTCAAATAGTATAAAGTTCAATAAACAACCATGCATTAAGTGATATCCATATGTTGGTAATTAAGGATGGCAACAGTTATGGAAGCACAGTTAGCAAGAGACAATGAATTCTTAATAATATCAAGTTCAAATGACTGGAAAGGATTTGAAAACAAGGCAAGATAAGCAAGGTGTTGCAATTAGACATACTGTCAATGGAGATATAGAAAGTCAAGTGAAAACTAGGGTAATAAAGCTATTTATTAAAATCTTCAAAGGAAGAAAAATAATCAGAGAAGAATGTTATAGCTTGAAAAAGGGATGGGTGGTGCTGTACAAACCAGACCAAATATCATGGAATAAACTTATTTGCCACTCAATAAGTTATATGGGAGGGTAATGGCATAACTTGTAAGAAGATGAAAATAATATCTATGAAACAATTTGGCTTCATGCCAACAAGGGTGATCATAGATGTTGTCTCAATGATAAACATTCGATCAAAAGGTTTATAAAGGAAGTGCCAGCATATGATCCCTATTAACATGGAGAAAGGAAAGCATACAAGCACTGCAAAAAGAAAGAGAGTAAACATTAAACACCGAGGAAGTAATGTGCCCGAGAGAGATGAGTTGGAGCCATTATGAAATCTGTGACAAGTAGTTGCAATCATTAGATGTAATTATCACAAATAAATAACAGATGGCAATTAGCTTACAGCAACATTGGGCATATGTCATTTTAAACTGATGATTGATGTTTACATAAGTTGTTTGCATGTGGCTAAGTGAAATGCTTGCAGGAATGTAGGCTCTTGATCTGGGTTTATGGTGACAACCATTAAAATTAAGAGCACACTAAATTAAGAGCCCAAACATCTGTAAAATTGAAGTGAAGTGTAAAGGGGATTCAGTGAGAATTGATGGTAAAGAGTGGGGTATTAGATTTGACAACTTTTTTAGCAACAAAAGTAATTCAGCAATATAAATATGGGAATAGGAAAAAAAGAATCCAATTAAATAATGCAACTATTAAATTGGAGATGCCTTATGGTGCAGTGTGATCATTATGTGGCTTTCATGCTTAAAGAGAGAAAACCTAAAAGACAACAATAAGGCTCACAATGTTACATATTCCTAATGTTGAGCTATTAAGAAGGTTTGAGCACATAGGATGAGCATTGAAATGATGAGAAACTTGAACTCAATGTGTAGTAAAATAAATATAAAGCGTAGCACATGAAATGAGTACATTAAAAGAAGCAAACAAGTTGAGGACAAAGACAAGTCAAAATGACTAAGATGGTACAAATGTCTAGAGTAAAGATATATGCAAGCTGCTGTAGAAGGGGTCGTATAATTTGCCACACAACTTCACAAAAGAAGTTATGATTAAGGAACATTTGAACAAATGATGTGAAAAGTAATTGGAGTTGAGTTGAATGTCACAGTGATGGATTTTGCCCCTACTTCCGATGAAGCGTAGAGACAAATCATATCAAATTACTTGGGATAATGCTTGTTTGTTATGGTTATAAATCAATATAAGAATTAAATTATTTTTATATATTCACAACCAGGGGTGAAAATAGGTCGGATATTATCTGAACATATACAAATCAAATTGGATAGAAATATTTACAGCTGATTGGATCCAGATACAGACTCAGATATATCCAAACAAATTTTGTGAAAGATTGAAATTTTAAGCTTCTTTCCGAATCTGAATATGATATTTGGTTAACACAACCCATAAAAGGAATGAGATCGATGACTTTTCTATTGGTTCACAACCAGTGAGCCATCATGACAACATTCTGCTTTGTTATATGGTTAGGATTCATATGTTCATTTTAAATATATTGTAATATTTCATATTTTAATAATTAATTATTTTCATTAAAAAAATCGATCCTTTTTCTCTTGATAAAAAATGAAAAATGAATCGCTTTATTTTATTTTTATGACATTTTCAAAACCTTTTTGTTTAAATCTAAAAAATATCAATAATTTCAACATATTCCTATATGGGTATATAATTTTTCTTACAAGTTCTTTAATATATAGACAATTCATGATTCTTTTATACTTATGCCACAGTTAAAGATTAACAATGATTCTCTTGCGATTTGCAAGTTTTTCATTTAATATATTTTTTAATGCTTTCAATTATATATTTTATACAAATAATTTGTAATTTTTAATAAATTCTTTATATAAAATCTAATAGGATCAATGATTGAGACCTTTGGCCAGATTAATCTCTGTGCAAGTTTAACAACTACATCTTAATCATTACCTAGTTATTGCGCATTGCACGCCATCTTGATAGTAGATTTTGTTTCCATCCTTTTATGACTATATCATTCATATCAGTTTTCAATATTAAATTCGATTTATATTTGAAAAATATCCAACATATCTGTACTCTGATAGAGAAAATATGGCTATAGCTAATAGAGAAAATATGGATATAGTTAACATCCTATTTGTATCGATATCCATTTAAAGCAAATATGAACATGCTTAATATCTTATTCATATCCATATCTTTTCAAAACAAATATTGGTATCTGTTTAATATCCATGTTCATGTCCGTTGAAAGATATGGTTACAAATGTGGATATACAATTATCTGATCCATTTTCAACCCTATTCGCATCTAACATGGCAGAGATATGGATGTAAATGATACTTCAGTAGAAGTCTTATCGAAGCAATCTGATCCATTCATGTCAACAGCATGTTTTGTGTTGACTATGCTAGAGAGTGAGACTGAAAATATTTTTGCATTTCATTTGCTTAAACTTTCAAATTCTAGCAGAAGATCCAAATTAGAGATATATGAATACAATGACAAGTCTTATACCCTTATTTAAGTTGTGTGTTGCATATGCAGAAATCCCCTCAACTTTACAAAACAAAATGAATGACCCCAAGGCCGAGGTAAAAACGTAGTTTTTCCCAGTATTACAACTACCATTATTACAAACTAGGCATCAAATGAGCCAAACTAAAGCCATCATTACACTGATCGGATTGTTAGATCATCTAAGGTCAGAAAGTTAAACCTTATTACTATTTGTTTCTTTGATTCATCAGAGAGGCCTACATGATAAGTTAATGTGATGAAAAAATCTAAAAAAATGATATTCTACCATTCTAAGGAAGTAGGCAACCCTGCCAATTGACCAAATTTATCTTGAACAGTAGTTCAATCAAGCAATATATGAGCTGAATTTAGAAACATACCCTCTCATATTTAGAACAAGCTGTAAACCTAATTAATGAAGTGTAAATCCACAATTAGTTCAGGAAAAAAAGGCGCCCCACATGCTATGAGTAGCAAGATTTGATCTAATTCAAAATGCAGAAATGTTCGCAAAGTACAAACTTTAAGAATATACCCACGGCAACAGCAGGTAATCAGCACATCTGGGAGACAATATGGCTCATACTGATATCAATCTCCAGCAAAAGAACAACCAAAATTTACAGAGAGAAGAATAAGCGCCCAGATTTCAAAAATCTTGTTCCAGAAACGGCATATAGCAAAGATTGTGAAGTATAGAAGAAACATGGCAGATTTTAGCTATACCCATATACCGTGACCCATTCCTCCTCATCAAGCACTACCACGGGAAAGTTATTCCTCGGCAACTCTGGCTTCGCCACCTCCCTTGGTGGCGGCAGAGTGATCAACGCCCCCGGCTGGACGCGATCAACCAGCGAGCCCTTCCGCTTGTTGTCGCGCTCCCCGCCGCCGCCGCCCTTGGCTGGAGAGTACCAGCTTGAGTTTCCAGGGCTCTGCTGCTGAAAGACGTGCGACCCCCCATCGACGGCGACCGAATTGCTCGCCTCGGCCCGGTTCTTGAAAGGGGAAGGGGAGGACAGATGGCCGAGGGCGGGAAGTGGGGTTCGCGCTTCGGTCTTGAGCTCCGGGTGGGCAGGGAGCTCGGCGGGGCGGGACTCCGGCAAGAAGTCGACGCGGTCTTCCAGGGTGAAAACAGGGGGTGGCGGGGGGTCCGAAGCGCCGAAGTTCTCCCGCCAGAGGGCGGAGACGGCAGCGGCTTGGCCGGGGGTGGCGAAGCGTCCGCCGGCGGCACCGCCGCGGTGGCTGGAGACGGGGGAAACTAGGTCGCGAAAGAAGAGGGATTGCCTCTCGGTTTTGGGGCTTCTCTCGAGCGTGGCTCCCATTCTCTTCGGGGACGATTGGAGGCGTCGTCGAATCGATATGAAGAAAACCCTTATAAATCCTAGAGGGGGAGAGAGCGGAAAAAAACGGGAAGGCTTTGCGGTCACAAGTCCTAATGAAACCGAAGGATTCAAGAACATGGCCTGTGCCCAAAAAAAAAAAAGTTTGAATTATCGTCGGCAGGTGATATGCCGAGGCTACGTGAAAAATTGTTCAAAACTTATTTGATATCTCTTTGACTTATTGATACAAATTTCGTATATAACTTTTTCGGTGGATAAATCGTATCTAATAATAAATAAAAGAGATTTTACCATTTTAGTCGCCCTCTTAAAATTATCTAAAATCTATTAGAATTTAAATTTTTTTCTTCATAACCTTTGCAACCTTTCCTCCTTTACTTTTAATATATACGAAATGCTCCCATTTTTAATTAATTTTAATAATTTTTTGTAGTAAATAGAAGCTGGTTTTAATATTTTGTCATTCTCTTAAATTTATATAAAATATCTTAAAATTTAAACTGTTTTTCTTTATAACTTTTGTAGCCTTTCGCCTTTTTATTTTCATATATGAAATCCTTGTGCTTTTAATTAACTATAATAAGATTTTTATAGAGTAATCCATGCCATCTAGAAAAATGAATGGCATCACAGAAAAAAAAAAAAAAAAAAAAAACAATCAACTTAATTAAGGGAAATGAATTTTTGCGCATATTAAAGTAAGTAAACTAGCTTTTTATTGCCCACCCATTTCTTCGTAATTCAGCATGAGACTGTAATTCATATCATAAGAAATCATGATTTTGGATTGTTGTTACCGCTAAATCAGTTCCTCGAACATCAGATAACAGAAAGCCTCCTTTTCAACGGAATTTCTGTAAGAAAGTCTTCGAAACCGATTACATCGATGGGGACCCTCTAAAAGAATTAGCTAGAGAACTTGAGTTCAGATCCCTTCTCTCGTTGTGAGTGAAGGTTCTTATACCTGTTCCAAGGTCCCTCTTATCCGCTTTTGGAAAGTGGTTGATTCCGAAACGTTACTTTCTGGTAATGGACAGACAAGGCTGACGAAGATAGGTCGCAACAAACATTGAGCATGTTAGAGGTATCCACTGAGCATGTCAGAAATGTCCCGCCTTGCCATTCCTTTGTCGAACGCGATGCCACAGGTGATAGATGGGCCTAGTCGTGTCAGACGTACACCATAACAGGTAGTGGCTACGCACGGTTGGAGATGGTTTGTGGGCCATGTGATGGTTGTAGATGGTTAGTGAGCCACGTGACGATGTCAGGTGGCTCGAAGTCGAGGGAGCCTGGAGTCCGAGGCCAAGGGGACCTGGAGTCCGAGGCCGAGAGGACCTTAGAGTCTGAGGTCGAGGTTTCACCAATTGCCCCTTTCGTTAGCCCTAATGTGGTCTGATTAGCCACATCATGGATAAATAATATTTTTAGTATTTTTTATATAATTAAGTCTAAATAATAATAAAATTAAGATTTAGAATCTAAAAATTAATAATTTCAATACTATGGTAACATGTGTGCATATATATTAAATAAATTATAATTTAGTTTTGTAAGATCAATAACTACCTATGTCTGCAATATAAGAGAAAAATTTTTTCTTTACTTTATATGTAGCGAAAGCAGGGGTGTAATCGAGCCGAATCAAGCTGACATAGTGCTAAGCTCAACTCGACTCTAAAATTTGAAGCTCGAAACTTGACTCGAATTCATTCGAGTTTCCTATTTAGAGCTTAAACTCGAGCTTGATGAAATACTCAATATACTCGAGCTCGACTTGATTCAACTCAAATTTTTTAAAATATATTAAAAAAATTAATTAAAATAAAATATGTTCTCAACTAAAAGTTCAAAGGAGTTTTATATAGCTAGAATAATATTGTAAATATGTATAATTATATAGGTAAAATGGTAAAATTATGTAAGCTCGATTAAATTCATGAGCTTTTAAACTGAGTATTTTAATACTTGATCTCGACTCAATAATATACTCGAGTAGCTTGAGCTCAAACTCAACTTGATAAGCAATGAGTCAATTTCAAGTATTTTTTAAATCGATTTTGAACTACTCACAAGCTCTCGACTCTCCCTAAACAAAAGTATTATGGCTTAATAAATCAGCCGTAACATATATATGATAAAGATAGGGTTTTCTTTTGCTGATAATCAATTTAATGTATGCCTTTTCCATTAAGGACTATGTATTTATATTTAATAACCTAACATAAATTACAATCACTAATCACAATGTGCTCATACAAATTACTTTATTAATCCAATATTCAACTAATTCAAAATTTTCTAAGTAAAAAATGACTATGCTAATGTACATAATGAAAAAAATTTCAACAAATAATACTTATTTTCAATGGAGTAAATTTAAGGTTATCACACAATTAATGCTAGTATCTTAATTTCAATGGAGTAAATTTAAGGTTATCGCATTTATTTTAACACTAATTTGATAATTAATGCTAGTACCTTAATGTCAATGGAGTAAATTTAAGGTTGTCGCATCTCTTTTAGCATTAATTGTCAAATTTGGCAACCAACCAAAGATTCCTCCTACCATGAATGATTTGTTGTATTTCTAGTTACAATTGCAAATCTCATCGCATCCAAATGATTTTTCACACATCCGAATAGCCTAAAGGGGCTGTTTAGTTCATAATAATATACCCTGGTAATTCGAAAATACCATGTAAATTATCATACTGATAATTGAAAAGGGTAATCTAGATAATGATGTTTGATTTTTAATAATTTAAAATTATTACAAATTATTGTAATTTAATTCGCTTTATAAAGATAGATACCTAAGATTACCAAAGGATGGTAATATTAGATTATGCCTTGACTTCAATGTAAATATTTAATAATAATCAATTTAATCATATATTTATTATACCCTTAATAATATTTAAATATTTATTATGTTTAAATTAAAATATTAAACATATAAGTAATATATTATATATATTAAATTTAATATTAATATAATATTTAATATTTGGAACACTATTATATATGTAAATATTAAATTTAAAATTATTAATGTTTATTACCTTCTTGCATATCAAATTATTATATAAAATTACTACATTTTTATATATTATATATATATATATTAAGTAGAATATTTAATGATATTATATATATTACATATATATAATAATTTTTTAATATATAGTTCTAAAATCAAAATATTTTATATTCTACTTAAAAAAAGAGATGATCATCTAAAAATATAATAATTTAAATAAAATTTTAAAATACCAATCCTATCGTTCCTTGTCAGCATTGTAAAAAGTTTAAAGGTGGCACCTTTTTTTCTTAATTAATAATTATTTTTGTAGAATCAATCATTGTTGGCTACCAAAATCTTAATCCTTCTATTCACGTTACTTTGTTGCTTGTTATATATGGTATGCCTTGCTTGAAAGTTCTTTATGCTCTTCATCTTCCAACGTCATACGGCAACCACCATGGCAACTAAACAACCTTTTCTTTACTCCTTTTTCAATTTACATCTGAAAGCAAACCTTTTCTTTTCTCCTTTTTTTCAATTTACAGCTCAAAGCAAACCTCATCAAGCTTTCGCAAGTGGCTGTGGTTGAAGTAGAGCATTGCCTCGCTGCAACGCAATGGTGGCGCCCGTACGTTTGCTTGCGTTTAGGCTAAAAATGCTCTAATAAACTTATCTTGCTTGATACCGGCCAGAAGACTGGGACGATGGCTTTGGGCTCAGCCCAAGCCTGTCGTAAATTCAAAGTTACTTAACCCCGTCAGCTTCCTCGCCTCACCCGCCATCGCTAGTGCCCCCTTCTCCACCACTCAACGAATCCTATGGAACACGCCCTTCCCTCTACAAAGCAAGCGCCGCGCGGCCCCTGACTACCGGAAACCACGCAAGCCGCCCATGGAGTCCGTCGGCTCCGGCACCCAGCCCGCCGCTGTCGGATCCCGATCCAACCCGGCCCAACATGTCGCCGACCGCATCATCCGAGCCCTCCGCCACCGGCTCCGCCTCCTCCACCGCTCGGACGCCAACTTCTTCATCCTGGGGGCCACCGGTAACGTCTACACCGTTACCCTCGCCACCGCCCCCTCGTGCACCTGCCCCGACCGCACCGTTCCTTGCAAGCACATCCTCTTCGTCCTCCTCCGAGTTCTCGGCCTGTCCTTCGACGACGCCTGCGTCTGGAGGCGGACGTTACGGCCATGCCAGCTAGCTCGACTCCTGGGCACGCCAACAGCCCCCGACGTCCTCGCTGGAGTCCGGGCACGGGAGAGGTTCCACCAGCTCTTCTCCGGCAACGGCGACGCCGACAGGCTGGTGGCCCCGGCGAGGGGGGAGGATGGGGCCCTGTGTCCGATTTGTTTGGAGGAGATGGGGGGAGAAGGGAGGGTGGTGACGTGCAGCACGTGCGGAAACTCGCTGCATGGGGAGTGCCTCGTGGGGTGGAAGAGGAGCCGAGGGAGGAGGGGGACGAGCTGCGTGGTGTGCCGGGCTCGGTGGAGGGAGAGGAGGGAGGAGGTGCGATACGTCAACTTGGCGGCGTACGTCGGCGAGGAGGACGAAGGTGGTGGCGGGTTGTGCGCCGGCTGAGGGAGTCGGGTGGGTGTCGCCTTCGAACATTATTTTGCAACATGGCAGCAATCTGTATATATTTGTGTTTTAAACGAAGTCGCTGGCTCCTAATCCTTGGATATCTATTTTTTCTGAACGAGTGCTAGCTTAAACGAAACTCCTAACCTATTAGCAGCAGGTGATGCCGGCCAAATTCGAGACATCTCGTTACGTGACCGTTCAAAAACGTAGCTCAACCGGAAAATCAACCGTGTAAAGTCAACTAGATGATAGATTAAAATAAAAAATTAAACTATACTTTTGACCTTAAATTTAGGATGTATCACTTTATTCTTTAAACTTAAAAATTATAAAATTAATCCTAGATTTTATTTTTTATTTCTTCTTGGTTCTTACCTTTAAAAACTAAAATCTCCATATGTCAAACTCGTTTTTCAAACCGGTGGCACCGGTTTTAAAATCAAGGGTGGGATCCAAAGATTTTGTAGGGAAGCTGTTAAGGAGAAAACACCATTTCAAATGGCATTTTTTCGGTGCCATTTCAGCCCCCCGACCTCGGCCCAGTCAGCTGGAGCGCTGACATGGAATAAGCTGAAATTGTTACATGGTGTGGCAATTTCAAGTTACTAAAATCGCCACATCATTTGGCGATTTCAAGTATGATGGTCGGGCTAGTCAGATAAACGAAATCGCCACATGGAGTGCGATTTCTTAGCTGAAATCACCACTCCATGTGGCAATTTCAAGGCAATCGAAATCACACTTGGAGTGGCGATTTCCGCTGAGAAATCGCCACTCCATGCGGCGATTTCAAGTAACTGAAATCGCCACATGATGTGGTGATTTTCTCATGCTTTTTAAAAGCCCTCAGCCCGATCGGTAAAAGCATGTGTGCCTTCTTCTTCCTCTCCCAATCGAGCGTTTCTCAAAATCGTTCCAATCGAGCGTTCCCAAGCGTTGTTTCTCCCCGGCGTTCCGATCGAGCATTCCAAGCCTGATCGGCGGCAAGCGGAGCCTTATTGAAACTCCCTGGCGACCTCCCCTTTCTTCCTCCTCTTCCCTCTCACTGCCCTCGCCTCCCCGGTCGATTACTAGCGAGTTTTTTTTTTGCATCATCTTTGTGGCACGCATGATCCAAATGGCCCCGATCTGTTTTGCCATGATCCATGCAAATGGCCCATGACTGTCACAACAGCTGGCCGTGGATGAAGCACTGTGACAGTTATGGGCCCTAATGAGATGTTTTATCTGCAACAAAAGGGAGGATCAAAATTAGATGTAACTAGTTATTTAGATGCTGATCCAATTAAATCCATATGGCTCCTAATGAAGTAAATGCAACTAGTTATTTAGATGCTGATTTTATTGATCATATAGATGATTATAGAACAATATTTGGACATGTATATTTTTTCCTTTGATGGCACCGTCATTTCTTGGTTTTGCAAGAAATTAGATTACATTTATAGGTGTACGTACACAAGAGGTTAGATGTATTGCTTGTACTATAGTATCTAATTATGCTATTTAGATTCAACGATTTATAAATGTTAAGTTGTTGCCTTCTGCTAACTAAATTACATTTATAGGCGTACACAAGGGTAATAATGTTGAAGTGTTTTATAAACACATTGATGCAATGAGATATACGTCAGCTAATAATTCTTTTAACTTGTTATGTCAGACATGGCTCATAATGTCTTAGATTCAGGGCCTCGTGATCCTACTATTCTCACTTTGCAACAGATGCATAGATCAACCAATATATTTCAGGGCGAGGTGTGTATTATTGATCGACGGTCCTTAATTAATTTATATGTGTTTATGTTAATGCGGATGTATCATTGAATTTTTTTTTTTAGGAGTTACCGGTTCTTAGATGTCGTCGGCATGATGCACATATTTGGAAAGAGACATCGGGAATGTCACACCCACGAGTATAATATTATCTAGATCATGTCGGCATGTTTGGCATATATCGGATTGGCCAGATTCGACTGGATGTTATCCTTATTTCTGCACTGGTTGAGAGATGGCGGCAAGAGACCCACACATTCCATCTACCTTTTGGTGAGGCGACCATTACACTACAGGATGTCAGTATTTTGAGTGGCCTTCGGATTGATGGTTCCGCTGTTACTGGGTTAGATCCGCGCCATAACATTCCGGAGTGGCAGGCTATATTTGGGAGGTTATTTGGTGTTGAACCTCCTGTCGAAGCATTTTCGAAAGGTCGTTTTTGATTAGCATCCTTCGATCAATTCTATCACGACCTTCACTTGGACGAAGATGTGGATGATGAGGTTGTCCAGCAGTTCGTGAGGGGACAACTTCTTCGAATCATTGGTGGAGTTATTCTTCCAGATACTTCTGGTAATTTAGTTAAGTTGATGTATGTGCCATTTCTGAAGGACTTGGAGGCATTTGCCGCTCTTAGCTGGGGATCGGCTATGCTGGCTGGTTTATATAGAGCACTATGTCGTGCAACGAGCCCTACCCAGTCTGACATCGAAGGATATATCCCATTGCTACAGGTAAACACTTTATTCTTATGTTTGAGATCGAGGTAATTTTTATTGTTAATTAACATTTTGAATTATCCAAACATGCAGATTTGGGCATGGAAACAATTTCCTATTTTCTATCCCACGAGACTCGAGATTCCGGAGGCGAGACCTTCGGATGCCGATGATGATTGGCACTTAGGTGCACCGTGGGGGTATAGATGACACGTAAGATATAACATGAAAAATATTCCAACCCATACACTACGTGCTTATAGGGACCAGTTGGATGTGTTGGATGATAGTGAACAACGGGTATGTCATGTTGTAATATGGAATTCAATTAGATCGATTCATTATGTTGATTATGGATTAATTAAATATTTTCTATGCAGTTCTTATGGTGTCCTTACTCGCCGGCAGTTATCTCTATTTTACCTCCAAGCTGCTTGGTAAGTTCGGATATTTGGATGGCACAGATCCTGCTATATGTTTTAATGTAGTTGAGTGGCATTTGCCGGACCGGATGCTTCGTCAATTTGGATGTCGCCAGTCCATTCCATGTCCATGCAATACGTCGCTACATCTTCATCAGATTGATCGATGAGGAAGGTCAAATGCTGCATGGGACACTGTGCACGAGACTTATATTGCAACATGGAATGCACGGTGTCAGCATCTGATTATGGGAGAGCCTATAGTAGCAGGATTCCCATGCACACCCAATTATATGGCCTGGTTTAGGAGCATCACTCGAATATGTGTAGGCCGTTCTGAGTATAGTACAAGGGGCTATGAAGGGGAAGGCACTTCATATGAGTTTTTGGTACTATTTTTAAAATTTTTTTGGGGTATCTTTTTCTTTCAACTTCATAAGCTTTCATATGAATTTTTGTTGTCATATTATATGCAGCATGAGAGGTTTCAACAGTTGACTGTGGAGCTCGAGCGGGCTGTAGCCGCCCCAATGGAAGATGAGCGGCTAAAGATTTAAGAAGCGCAACGACGATGGCTCATGGTACATTGTCTGTCGTCGGGCATCGGCACGTTCGGAGCACAGCTCCTTCAGCACTCTACCCGGAGGTGCCGGAGTCCACACGAGCCGATGTTGATCCAATGATGGAGACATTTCACTCAATCGAAACTTGACCAAAACTCAATCGAAACTCACGTCATCAAATGCCAATCATGACAAAAAGAAAATGCATCCATAAATTTTCGATCATAGGCACAAGTACGTCATTAATGCAGCAATATATAGTCTTATTCCTGAGACAAGTACATCATAGGCATAAGAATGATCGTTTTACTTAAAGAGTACATAAATTTACGATCCTGAAGGTCCACTAGTTACATTATGACAACGGCGTCTGGAATGGCCTGTTTGCTTGCAAATAGAACATCAAGTTGTTCTTCTAGGCTGAACCTCATCCATCTCGTTATGGATCTGAGTTGACTTTGGCTTTCCTCTTTTCTTCGGCCTAAGATGATCCCGATCAGGTATGCACGTGATCGGTGTTTGCAACCAGTAGTCTTCATGTGGTACTGGGTTGAACTCCCCACCCCAGCAGTAATGTAGGAGCGAATACTATATACTTCATCAACAAAAGCCGCTGAGTCCATGCCAATCTCCTGGCACACTGCTAACACATGTGTACATGGATATTTATATATTGTCCACTTCCCACATGAACAATTACGGTCACTAAGAGAAACAGTCTGAACGTTGCCTCCAACCCTGAGAGCTTCACTGAACCTCCTTGTCACGACTTCATAAGTAGCTCTTTGCATGTTGTATCTAGTTACTCTGTGCTCATTAGCTTTGGCCTGACTTTCAGCAACTTTAATCGAAATATGAGGAGTGAAAAGGTTGTTAGGGTTCTCCTGTACATACCTTAAGGCTTCTGCGTGTCTCGTGTTGAAGTATTTAACGAGACGACGAAATGTCATCTGAACACACGCAGTAATTGGCACATTTCTAGCTCCCCTCAACACGTAATTTAAAACCTCCGAGAGATTGATTGTCAATGTTCCGTAGCGAAAGCCCCCATCATTTACCAATGTCTACTTCTCCGGCTCTAACGCCGATAGCCAAGTCCAAGCTTCTGCATTGACTGTTTTAATCCTTTCCATCATAAAGTTAAACTTCCGAAGCTGATGTTCGCTCCCTGCTTTCCATACTGCTCTTTCAACTGAACATTTGAGAATCTCGAGTTAAAATTACTGCAAACATGTCTCAAACAATATCGATGATAAGCTCTTGGTGGAGCCCATCCAATTCCATTATCAGCTATGGCACTTAGTATACCAGGATGTCGGTCAGATATAAGACAAATGTCATTTCTATCTTTCACAACATGCCTCCTAAGCCTCAGCAAAAACCAGCTCAAGCTAGCTGTACACTCTTCATCCATAATTGCATAGGCCAGTGGAAATATCCTATTATCAGCATCAGTGCCTATCGCAATTAGCATCTTCCCCCAGTACTTTCCATAAAGATGTGTTCCATCAATAGAAATCACCAGGCGACAATACCGAAACCCCTCAACAGATGGTTAAATGCCCAGAATACATAATTTAGGACTCGTTCAGAAGAACTTGCATCACTGTAGAAATCCCAACATACAACTGTTCCAGGGTTAGCATTCTGCAGTACAAGCATGTATCTAGGAAGCTTTGCATATGACGGTTCCCATTCACCAAATATATCAATCAATGCCCTCTGCTTTCCACGCCATACTTTGGAATATGACACTGTATAGTGAAATTGTTCTGCAATGGTTGCTATAATAGCTTCAATATTCACACTTGGATCTTTCTCCACAATGTGTCGAACAGCATGGCTAATAACTCAAGAAGTAATATGTTTGTTATCCCGAGTTAAATTACTGAATAAACAAGAGTGCGACCCTTCATACCTTGTGATCTCAAAAAATCCATGCTTCTTCAACTTGGTAGCACGCAACCTCCACAGACACCGTTGGGCAGTACTTGAAGAGGCACATCTCATAGACCAGAATAGTTTCTTCGACTCCACCACATTATATGTGCGATGCTTCTTGATGTGATACATTTCACATGCTCTCTTCAGGTCATCTTTAGTATTAAACAATAATCCTTTAGCAAACTCCGTCATTGATGGATCCCAAAATTGAGAATTGAAGGGTAACTCTCTTGGAGTACTAACACATCCACCATCATGCAAATTCAACTCATCATAAAATTCTGGTACTTGTTCATATGCAAAGGCTTGGTGATCATGTACCTGAGTTGGAATATGTTCTGGATGACTATATGCAGGAATGAAACTAAAGCCAGTCTCATGAACTAATCATCTCCATATGACTCTTCATCTTCATTTGACTCTTCATCTGAGTTATCATGTTCAGGCCAATAGTCATCATCTGCACTCTCGTCTGACTCCATTCCCCGACTATCAATATTACATTGATTGTTTACCACATCATCACTCTGCACTGCTGGCATAAATCCCTCAATCATTGAAAAATCCACTGGAGTCCTAACCTACTCCTGCTGCTGGGCTATAGGAGAACTGTTATAAACATTCTCTATATGACCAACACTATATGGCTCTGGAACATCATCCTTTAAAACATAGAGTTCAATACACTGATATTTTGGAAACTTCGAGGGAAATGTCAACATGTGCTCCACATCGTCGTCGTCCTCAATTGGAAGAAGCACATATTTTTGATGCAATGTTGAAGATCTCCACATCAATTTGATGATATATCTCTGTACTGGAATTGTTAGAACTATATGTACCTGATCAACTAACTCAGCAAAGCATGTTCCCGTGCTCAATTTCAAACATTTACGTGGAGGTTGATTATAATGTATCCCTTCTTGGCCGCCATGTTCAATTGATCTATCATAATATAGCAGAACACGTACAGTTTTCATCTGAAAAAAGGTGATCAAAATTTATCTAGCCTCTTGTGTACGCCTATAAATGTAATCTAATTTCTTGCAAAACCAAGAAATGACGGTGCCATCAAAGGAAAAAATATACATGTCCAAATATTGTTCTATAATCATCTATATGATCAATAAAATCAGCATCTGAATAACTAGTTGCATTTACTTCATTAGCCTAGCACATTAAACGAATATGATGCAAAGATATTTAGAGCATGGGATTTATGGTTATAAAAAAAAATAAACACTCACTGCAGTAATTGACCGGGGAGGCGAGGGCGGTGAGAGGGAAGAGGAGGAAGAAGTGGGAGCTCGCCAAGAAAGAGGCGGAAGAAGGGGGTTGCCGCCGAGCAGGAGATCGGAAAAAAGATCGATCGGGATGCCGGGGAGAAGGAAGAAGAAGAAGAGAATCGGGCTCTCGAGCTTAAAAAGCCTGAGAAAAATGCCACATGGTGTGGCGAGTTCAAGATAAGTGAAATCGCTACACCATGTGGCGATTTCTACTCGGTCCCTATCAGCACCTCAGCTGATGGGGCTGAGCTCGGGGGGCTGAAATGGCACCGGAAAAATGCCATTTGAAATGGCATTTTTCCCTTTAACACCTCTCCTGCAAAATCTTTGGATCCCATCCCTTGGCTTTAAAACCGGTGCCAAAAGGCACCGGTTTGAAAAACTACTCCCATATGTCATGTCTCTTCCTTCTCTCTTTCTTCTCCTCTTCCCTTCAACTGCCCTTCAACGGCCCTTCCCCTTATCTCTCCCTGTGACCTTTCTTGGCATTTTCGCTTCTCTCTCCCATCTCCCTTTCCATCGCACCGCCCCTTTTCCTTCCTTTCCTTCGACAGTCCTTCTCCTTCTCTCTCCCCATAACCAATCATGTAAGCCACTTTCTCATAATATTATTCTATTTTAATAATTAAATTAAAAAATAAAAAATAAAATGATCATTTTTACAACTTTTTAAAATTTAAAAATTAAAGTAATATACCTTCTAATAAATTTGAAGGTCGAAAATGTAGTTTAACCAAAATAAAAGTAACATAGCACAGCTCAACTTAACTCAACTTAACTCATTTAAGCATTTTTTCAACTACATGGTGTTCGCTACATGAATTTGCTTTCTCTGCTTTGATCTATTCAAAACTAAATCAACACTTAAATTACAAATAGTTATATCTTTCTTAATTAAAAATTTAATTTTATCAATCAAGATTATATCGTCTGTAAATATCATAGATCATGAGATATCATCTTAAATATAATTAGTTAATTCATCTATAACTATTACAAAATATACAGATTTAAGGCAAATATTTGATACAATATAGAATAGCTAATATCCATAATAAGGCATGCTCTTCAATCATTTTGAAGCCATTTACACCATTTCAGATAAATTGAGGTTAACCAATTATTTCTCTCACCCTCCCTCTCTTAATGAATGCTCTATCCCTCTTCAAGTTTATTTTTTTTAAATTTCCCTCCAAAAAACTCTGATCGGGTGACCCATTGATCGCCACTACTCTTTTTATTTTTAATTATTTTTAAAAAATAAAATTTTAGCCCTAGCAAGGTATTCACCTCTTCGAGCAAGAGTTTTAATTGTTATTCTTTTCTTCTCTTATGCCAATGACGGATTAGGCTCCCTCTCTGATTGTCCCTACTGCTAAGAAAAAGGGGGCATTAGGCAACAATTTTTATTATGTTTTAATTATATGCACCAACGGATGCCGCCGATTGAACTGATTATCTACTCACTTTATTTGACACACTAAAAATAAATTAATTTGTAGTAATGATAATAATAAGCATATAAAGCATCATAACAAAATTCATTATAATACTATAAAAGTTGAATCTTAACAACATGTAAGGATTTGTTGCCACCATGTGGTAGCAAAAGCTTCTGAAAACAGCATCAAGGTTTCTATCTCTTATTTTTAATTTTCAAAGTTTTTAAATATTATAAAAGATTAAATAGAATTATAAGAATATTATTCAAATCAAAAAACTATCTCTTTGCAATTGTAATTTTTTTATAAGAGAAATATGGATATGAATATTTGTTGGATGCTTGAATTTATATTTGCATCTAGATAGGGTGCGGTATATATAAAAATAGTTGGATGGATGGATATACGTGATCTCATAAAAATTAATATATATATATATATATTATATAGCATATCTAATCTTATAGCGATTTTATAAAAATAAGCTTTTCTGTACCACCCTCCAGTTCATCACCCTGCCTTTTTTGCCCACTCTCTGAAAAGCCTGGGATCGAGCCGGAACCAGACTGTAGTTCTATCCTGGCTTAAGCTTAGATGGGCCAGCTGCATGTCTTCATAAAGTGACATTGTGTGGGCGTTCAAGGCTGGGCGAAGACTTAACTTTAGCCTTTCGATACGCAGGGCCTGAGCACACGCAGATGGCTCTGACCTTCTTGTCCCGTGCCTCCTTGTTGACATCAATTGGGACATGGATTCAACTGCTGTGGAGCAGTAAAAACACCAATGCTCCACCGCGGGCCTTGTCATGTGTGTAGACCTAAGCTTGCAGTCCTCTTCACCTGTGCCATGGAGATCAATCTAAATTGCATCGAGATCACTACCAAAGAAAACAGTGCGCCAAAAAATCTCCGATTTTTTATCACCTGATTGGTGTATGTGTTTAAGGGCGATTAATGAGGGATTTAAAAGGAGTGGGATATGGTGGTGCAAATAATATCATATGTTGTGCAACATTTACAAAAGATATATGCAAATAGTTAATGCCACTTGGCATAATAAATATGTTTCAAGGAAAAGAAATGATGGACACGTTCTTGGATGATTCTTGTCGGATGGAAGAAAGGGCACTAGAGGTGAGAATCTGATGACATTATATCAAAATTCTAAATGGTCAGCAGGCATTTGAAATAAAATTTGATATGGTGGAGATTGATTTGATAATTAATAGTGAATAAAATTAATCTTGGGTCACGTAGTCTATCCAATCTAGTTCAGAACTCTATAAATTTGTGTTGAAAATTATAGTATAATATATTTTAATATTTAAAAGTTTTTTTCCTCTAAAATTAATATTCAAAAATTTTCCTCCAAAAGCTTACTCTTCTTTTGTCATGAAATCACTCTTTTAGTCTCACATGGAAAACACAACAAAACTTACTCTTACTTATATATGTGTTACTCTCTTGCTTTGTTGAATTATTGTGAGAAAGCTCATGCATGCGCGAGCCGTACAAATCCTGTCCGTTGGATGCATGCATGATAAGCAAGATTTTGTCCTTTTTTATTTTTCTTTTTATTTCATCATTTGACTGATTGACTCCTGATGAGTCGTTTGACTAATTGACCATTGGACTTGACTAATTGACCGTGACCAAACGTTGGACGCTGACGGACCCGTGACCTTTGGAATCCAATGGGAATTGGATTCATTCGTTGCTTTCAACCAGTGTTTACTTTTTTATAAATATTCGAAGCAATGCCGGTGTTTAATTCATTCAATTCAATTTATTTGCTTCCATCCTTATCTAGAGATCCATACCTTCATCCTTATCCAGTCGAGAGATCCATTCCTTTACTTCCGTACTTATCCAAAGAGAAGGAACTCATTCGGTTGTTCATCCTCTTCTGACATTGGTGTGTGCATGTCTGTTAGAAGACTCTGCTGTTGTATCCTGGAGGGTAGTCGTGCTCTGATCTTCTGCACCGAGATATTATCTCCAAGAGGCGTGAATCTACTCTTAAGGACAGTATCGTGCACGCCACATCATCTTCTCAAATACATTCAAATAAATAATATCATCCTGGGTTTATCTTTTCTTCTTACTTATCCTACAATCTTAAGAGTAGATATGGACTCTATTATGGTTGCTGCTACTAAGTCCTTTCTCGATACATCCAAGATTGAGCAATTTACTGGTTCCCATTATAAACGTTGGCAAGAGAAATTATTTTCAATATTAGATGTTTATAACATAGCATCTGTTTTGACTGATCCTAAACCTTAGAAAGAGGAGGACCTTCTAACCTGGGAAAAGGCTAACAGAATATGTAGGCATACTATTCTTAGTACTATATCCAATTAACTATTTGATATTTATTATTCTATTAAATCAGCCTCTGAAATTTGGGAAAGCCTTAAAAGAAAATATATTCTTGAAGATGCCGGTTCTCAGAAATTTGCTATAGGAAACCTTTTTAACTTTACCATGTCAGAAGATAAGGATGTGTCATCTCAGATCCATGCTTTCTATGTTCTAATAGATGACCTTAAAAATAAAAATATTATTCTTCCTGATGCTTTTATTACTGGATCCCTAATTAAAAAATTACTTGAATCTTAAAAATATTATAAGAATAATTTAAAGCATAAAAGAAAGTCTATGTCCCTTGAAGACGTTATTGTGCAATTAGGATTGAAGAGCAAAACAGAGCACGAGAAAAGATAGAAAAGGCTAAGGAAATGACTAGTAACGCTAATCTAATAGAGGATGGATTTAGTAAGGATAAACATAAGTTCTATAAGCCCAAACATAGAAACCATTACAAGAATATGATAAGAAGCCTCATTTTCAAAAAAAAGTTAAAATTTTAAGAAGAAAAAGGGATCTTGCTATGTTTGTGAGAAACTAGGACACCATGCTGCCCAATGCAGGTTCAGAAAAATTAATGATGCTCCATCCAAACCAAAGGCTAACTTGATGGTTGGAGAAGATGTGATCGTTGCGGTTGTTAGCGAGGCCAATATTGTTGCACATACAAAGGACTGGGTGATGGATTCTAGAGCCACTCATCATATATGTGGCGATAGAAATGCATTTGCCTCCTATATCCCACTGCCAGAAGGAGAGGAGCAAGTCTTCATGGGCAACTCAAAGTCTTGTTCAGTGATTGGCAAAGGAAAAGTCAATCTAAAACTGACTTCTAGAAAAGTCCTTTCACTTCGAGATGTGCTACATGTGCCGGACATTCGTGTGAACCTGATTTCTGTGGCCTTGCTTGGAAAAAATGGTGTTAAAGTGTCATTTGAGTCCAACAAAGTTGTCATGACCAAATCTAAAAATTTTATTGGGAAAGGATATTGTAACCAGGGCCTATTTGTATTAAATGTACTCAAAGTTATGAATGAAAATGCATCATCTTTTTCTGCTTACTTGCTTGACTCTATTAATCTTTGGCACGGTAGATTAGGATATGTTAATTACTCTTATATTAAAAGAATGAAACAATTATGTTTGCTAAATAACATGTCTACTTCTTATGATCATGAAAAATGCCAAACATGTGTAGAATCTAAATTAATCAAAAAGAGTTGCAAATTTATTCATACAAGAGAAACTGAATTGTTAGAATTAATTCATACAAGAGAAACTGAATTGTTAGAATTAATTCATTCTGACTTAGGAGATTTAAAAGGTAATATGACTAGAAGTGGAAAGAAATACTATATTACTTTTATCGATGATTTTTCTCGTTATGCAATAGTTTATCTTTTAAAATCAAAAGATGAAGCCTTCGAAATATTTCTAAAATATAAGGCAGAAGTTGAAAATCAATTAACAAGAAAAATAAAAAGACTTATATCCGATAGAGGAAGAGAATATGATTCTACTCCTTTTAATGATTATTGTGCATAACACATATAATTCATGAATTTACTCCTCCTTATTCACCAAAATCTAATGAAGTGGCTGAGAGAAAGAATATAATACTTAAAGAAATGATGAATGCATTGCTCCTTAGTTCTGGTGCACCCATGAACTTGTGGAAGGAAGCCCTTCTTTCTGCTTGTTTTATTCAAAATAGAATTCCTTATAAGAAAACCAATAAAACACCCTATGAGTTATAGAATGGTCATTTGCCAAGTTTTAAATATTTAAAAGTATGGGGTTGTTTAGCAAAGGTTGTGCTTCCTGAACCTAAAAAGAGAAAGTTAGGATCTAAAACCTTTGATTGTATGTTCATCGGTTATGTTCAAAATAGTCCTGCAAATAAATATAATGCAGCCTATAGGTTCTTAGTGATTAAAAGTGAAAATAATATCATAGAACATAATACTATAGTTGAGACGAAAGATGCATAATTTTTGAACATATCTTTCCTATGAACACCTCCTTAGAAAGACCTTCTAGACCACAAGTAGTTGAACCTAATTTAAAGCCTGATGACATTTAAGAGCTAAGGAGATCCAAGAGAATCAGAAAGGAAACCAACCTAGGAGATGATTTTTATACTTTTCTCGTTGATAATGATCCTCAAACCTATTCTGAAGCAATTTCATCTCCTGATGCTATATTTTGGAAAGAGGCTATACATAATGAGATAGAATCCATCATGAGCAATTATACATGAGAATTAGTAAGTTTACCCCCTGGAGCTAAAACTATTGGGTGTAAATGGATCTTTAAGAAAAAACTAAAGCCTGATGGTTCTATTGAAAAATTTAAGGCAAAGCTGGTTGCAAAAGGTTATCATCAAAAAAAAGATATTGACTACTTTGATACTTTTGCACCTGTGACAAGAATAACTTCTATTAGAGTTTTGATTGCTCTTGCATCTATTCATAAATTGATAATTCATCAAATGGATGTTAAAACTGCATTTCTTAATGAAAACCTAAAAGAAAAAATATATATGGATCAACCTGAGGGTTGTGTTCTTCCTGGTAATGAGCATAAAGTTTGTAAATTAATTAAATCTGTGTATGTCTTGAAACAAGCACCAAAACAATGGCATGATAAGTTTGATAAAGTGCTAGTTTCAAATGGATATCAAATTAATAGTGCTGATAAATGTATTTATTCTAAAGTTGTTAACCATGAATATGTTATAATTTATTTGTATGTGGACGATATGCTCATATTAGGCACTAATTTTGATATTGTTACTAGCACCAAAATGTTTTTGACTTTGAATTTTGATATGAAAGATATGGGAGAAGCATGTATGATTTTAGGAATTAGACTTGTAAATAAGTCAAATAGTATAATACTTTCACAAAAACATTATGTTGAGAAAATCTTGAAAAAGTTTTCACATTTTGATTGTAAGCCTGTGAGCACTCCTTATAATGCTAATTCACGGCTTAAGAAAAATAAAGGCAATGGTGTCTTACAATCTAAATATGCTTAAATTATTGGTAGTCTTATGTATTTGATGAACTGCATTCGACTTGACATTGCTTATTCTGTAGGAAGACTAAGTAGATATACCCAATGTCCTAACAAGGATCATTGGATTGCATTACAAAGAGTGCTTAGATATTTGAAATGAACCATGAACTATGGTTTAATATATTATGGGACTCCTACAGTATTAGAAGGGTATTATGATGCTAACTGGATTTCAGACTCTGATAAGATGAAATCCACTAGCGGATATGTGTTTACCCTTGGAGGAGGAGTAGTGTCATGAAATCATCTAAGCAAATATGTATAGCTCGGTCTACAATGAAATCCGAGTTTATTGCCTTTGAGAAGGCTCAGACTAAGGCCGAATGGCTCAGGAATCTTTTGGTACATCTTTCCATTTGGATGAGACCAGCTCCATCTGTGTCTATACATTGTGATTGTCAGGCTGCCATAGTTAAAGCTAAAAACAAAATTTATAATGGGAAGAGTAGACATATACGTCTAAGACATAATATTGTAAGGCAGCTTATTAATGATGAAGTAATATCCTTGAATTATGTAAGGTCAGAGTTGAATTTGGCCGATCCTCTGACTAAGCCTCTAAGCAAAAAGCTTGTGAGCAATACATCGAGGGAAATGAGATTATACCCAGATCAAAAGTTGAAGTGATGGTAACCCAACCTTCATGAACGGAGATCCCGGGAAGAAGGTTCATATGGAAAAATAATTCACTGGACAACTTGGAGTATACTATCATAATTTATATTGTGAAATCCCTTTCTATGGTGTGAGATAGTATTCTACGGTGTTTAGGTTGAACTAATATGTGAAGTTCTTAATGGATGTCATAGCCTTATTTTGGTGGTATACAAAACTGCAGTATATACTTGATGATAATCTACCTATATGAGTGTGGAGGTGGTGGCCGCTTCCTATGAGACTTGGGTAAGATATCTAGAGCACTCATGAATATCCAGGTAGACGCATGGCCGAAACGTGTCAACCTGCTTGAACAACCAAAATTTGAGAGATGGAATGTGAGTTATAAGTCAATGATCCAATAAAAGAAGGATTGGTTCATAGAAACTTAGTTTCACCAACCTTTTATGAATTACACTTATTTTCTCTATGCCTGGTTCATAGTCACATAGATACCATGGCTTATGCATTACATTCTTAAAGTTCCTTCTAAAGTTTGTCATATTTTGAATATTCAAATAGTGGGGGATTGTTGAAAATTATAGTATAATATATTCCAATATCCAAAAGTTTTCTTCCCTCTAAAACCAATATCCAAAAGTTTCCATCCAAAAGCTTACCCTCCTTTTGTCATGAAACCACTCTTTTAGTCCCACATGAAAAACACAACAAAACTTACTCTTACTTATATATGTGTTACTCTCTTGCTTGGTTGAATTGTTGTGAGAAAGCTTACGCATGCGCGAGCCGGGCCAAGCCCAATGCAAATCGTGGAGCCGATTTCGAAAACCAGTTAATCGGGCGCGTCGCGTGGGTGCAAATCCCGTTCGTTGGATGCACGCGTGATAAGCAAGATTTTTATCCTTTTTTATTTTTCTTTTTATTTCGTCATTTGACTGATTGACCCCTGATGAGTCATTTGACTAATTGACCGTTGGACTTGACTAATTGACCGTGACCGAACATTGGACGCTGACCGACCCGCGACCTTTGGAATCCAACGGGAATTGGATTCATTCGTTGCTTTCAACCGGTGTTTGCTTCTTTATAAATATTCGAAGCAATGCCGGTATTTAATTCATTCAATTCAATTTATTTTGCTTCCATCCTTATCCAGAGATCCATACCTTCATCTTTATCCAGTCGAGAGATCAATTCCTTTGCTTCCGTACTTATCCAAAGAGAAGGAACTCATTCGGTTGTTCATCCTGCTTGTTAGAAGACTCTGCTATTGTATTCTGGAGGATAGTCGTGCTCTGATCTTCTGCACCGAGATATTATCTCCAAGAGGCACGAATATACTCTTAAGAACAGTGCCATGCACGCCACAGCATCTTCTCAAATACATTCAAATAAATAATATCATCCCGGGTACTATCTTTTCTTCTTACTTATCCTACAATCTGGACACAAGGCCACCGGCCTGACTTGGGGCCAAAAAAAAAAAAGTTAATCTAAGAATCAAGCCAGACCTCTAAAGATCAGAGAATGTCAAATGCTTTATTTAGATCATAAATAAAGGAAAGAAAAAAAGAAGATCTAATAGACGGATTTAATGTTGGGCTAGTTTTCATCAAAATTATAGATCCAACAGTTAGAAGTCTAGATGTAAGCATCGAAATTAACTACCAAGTGTAACCAGTCTGGTCAGGCTCAAGGTTTTACATCGCAAATCCTACCGTTGTCCAAAATTGAAGTGGAGAAACGTTTGATCAAGCAGATGAAAGCACGGTCTCGAACGAACCACTCATTTAAGTTAATACATTTCTAGGCTACAATTCCTCCAGAGTTTTCCACAGGCTCTGAGATTTGAATCTAGCTGTTCGAGCTATCTAGGCCATATCCTCGTATAGATATCTCCATTCAGTGCCAATCCACTTGCATCCAGTGCCAAGTGTCCAGCGCAACCAGCTGACGAGGACGACTCATCCAATCAAACTACACCTTGACATAAAAAATAGCTCAATGATGGAGAAGGTGGCCTCTGCAATACCAACTTTCAGCAAAAGTAACGACCATGGAATGGTAGTGGCAGTGTTAGTGCCGTGCCTGCTTAGGACCATGCCAAGGCCCTCATCGCCATGCGTTGCCATCTACAAAACAAAGTCCTAGAACGGATAAACTAAACTAAAGCCCAGTTGATCATCTTTAATTACTGGGGCGGTGCACCACCACTATAATCTCCTCCCCTCACCACCACCATTATATAACAATTCTTAGAAGCCTATTAATGCCGGCTAAATGGTGATCTAGAACTGATTAAACTAATTAGACAGCAATTTAACTATGGGATGGAGATTATTGACCCGTCATCGCCGAGGGGAGGGAGGCACTTGTCCCTCAGCCTGTGGAGTGTGGACCCTCTCCTCCTCTTCTCTCTTCTTTTTTTCTGATTTATTTTATATTTTATGATAATATATAAAGTGGGCTTCTGTGTGGGTTGTCGGCTCACGCTGTGCCGCTGCTGCGGTGACACGATCCCATTGTCTCCTTCCCCGGTTGGGTCGGCGTGCTCGGCCTGCCTCCTCGCTCGAAGGGCGCCTGATCGATCATGGTCATGTTCGTGCACACATCGGGCATGCATGCTTGTTCGAATCCCTCATCATCCCATCACATGGGAGACACTCACGAGATGGCACGTCGACTCAAGAACAGGATGGGCATTAAGGATCCTTGGCTGATGGGCAACACGTTTATGCATGTTTGTCTTGGATTCTTTGGCATTCACACGGAGGGCATGTTTTATGGATTGTCTCGATGTGTGAGCTGCCTAAGAAGGATGATTGATGGTAGACGTCTCATACCAAATAATTAACAGCCCATTCCCTCTTAAGTAATTTGACTCATGGGAGCTTCTATTGGCGCCCACATAAATCCTCTCATCATCCATATATTTAAAAAAAAAAAATTGCTAACTACACCCATAACTTAACTCACTACACTCATTTTTTTTTATAAATCCCTAAATTACCCCCACCCTATTTTCACCCCTCGCGATTTCTCAGCACGCCCCACCCCTCCCTCGTTTTCATCCGCCGCCCCCCCGCCCTCCACCGAGCTTCCTCCTCCCGGCGGATCTCCGGCCAGATCGATCTTCGGCACCTACAACATTCCGGCCGATGAGTTAAACCCTTTTTTGTTTTTTTACTTTGTGTGAATGCCGGTGGTCCGAAGCTCCCTCTCCGGCGGGTTGTCCGGCATGGGAGGAGGGAGGGAGATGGTTGTGGCTGGGAGAGGAGTTTTAAAATTTTATTAGAGGTTTTGATCGTTTTAAAATTTTATTAGGGGTTTTGATCAGGTGGATGTAGAGAGAAATAAGCAGGGTAGAAAAGTAATTACATCTTAGGGTATTTTAGGTATTCTAATTTTAAGTAAGTATGGGTATGGAGAGTAATGTTTGGGGCGCCAATAGAATTTCCCTTGACTCATGGACTCCAAATAGTTTTTAATTAAAACTAATATTTTTTCATATTTAAAAATTGACCTTATTGATTATAATTTAAGGTGTATAGTATATTAGAAAGCTACATATTTTTTATTCTCAAAGTTGCTTATCTATACATTAAGTTGATTAAAAAAAAGTATAATTATAGCATAAATACCATAAAATTCATAATCCTAGTTGTTGACTCTAATTCATCTAGTTATTTTAGAGCATGCGTGCGCGTACGCACATAAGGCTTCAATCAAATTAATAAATTTAAATTATAAATAAATTAAAAATGATACCATACAATTGAAATGGTTAGTAAATTTGATGCATGAGTAAAAAAGTCAAAACATATTATTTTTAATTTTATATCAATAATTCAAATAATTTTCATTTGAAGATATTTTATTTTTATTAGAAAATATTTTGAGCTAAATGTTTCAATCTTATCGCCCTTTTCTATTTAATGCGTGCATTTGTGTATATGTATTTTTATGTTTGCATGTATTTATGTATGCCTGTCAGACTCGTGTTTATGATAAAACTAGCCTCCAAATATGCTCTTCTATTGATGAGCACTTGCTTACTAAGTAAATGATACTTACATATCACATAGCTAGATTGTGTTTGGATGATGGAAAGCTAATAAAAGGATAATTTATCTTAATTGTGGGCATAGCTCACTTATTTATTTAATATATTTTATTTGGCTAAAGTTTGAGGTTAATGGAATGTGATAAAAAATATAAAAACATATGTGCGCCGGCTGGGTGGTGGGATTAGGGTTTGTTGGAGAGAGAAGAAAAGTTTGAAAAGAAGAATTTCTAGTAAGTTCATCTTAATTATTAGTCTTTGATGGATAACATAAGTTGATTAGGGCTTACTTAAGAAGGGATACTAAGTTTAACAACAACAACAACAAAGGTTTTAATCTCAAATTAATTGGGTTGGATATATGATTTTTTTTTTATTTAGATATGTTTTGAGTTTTCTTTATAAGATGTAAAAATTTTAAATCTAAATAAATATATATTTAATTAAAAATTTTGTTAGATAGGTTAAATTACTTTTGTAGGTGGCTATTAAGTGATTATGATTCATAAGAAATAGATATGCTCGGATGGATAACTTAAAAAATATAAAGTTAAAATGAGGTCATCCAGCAACCAAACAAAACTTATTATTATACTTAACCAAATTCTGCATCTATCTTATTCTCCCACTTATAGATGCAACATCTCCTATCTCTAAGGCATAGAAAGGAAACACACGCAATATATCATCATTTAAAAATTAGAATAATGTTTATTAAATTAGACGAGCAACATGGAGACACTTAATCAAGCAATTCAAGAAATACACAATCATCCATGATTTTACTCACTTACATCATATGGTGCACGCATATTATCAATTATTCTTCAATTATTCACGGATCCATATATTGTGTAGACTCTAATAAGCGAGAAAAGATAAGGAGTTCACGTCTCCTCTAAAATTGGCGAGAGAAGAGCAATGATATTGGTGCATAGAGAATTGCGATTGGTAGGACCCAAATGCAACCCGAATGAAATAAATTAAGCTGGACTAGAGGACAATAGCTTTCACATGACATAAAGCTGGTTCCAAGCATTGTCATGCAATCCAATCCGAAGGCTTCCAAAAACTAAAGCTCTATAGTCCTATCATCATAATGACCAAATAAACTGATGCTCTAAGCCCCAGCCATACTTCCAACGAAGCCCCGTAGACACGGCGCCGGATCAATCATTTCCCTTAAGAACGAACTAAAGAGTCCTTAAAAACCAATTTAATGACCAATTATTCAATCAAGGAGGAGTTGAGAGGGACGGCGTAGCGGCGAGAAAGCGATTCCGATGGCCCGTTGACGAAGCGGATCGCGACACGGCACCAGAGAATGTTTTCCGACGTCCTCAGCCGTTCCGCGCCAAAAGCCACATGCGTGGAGGTCAAAGAAGGTAAAAAGAGGGGTCATGCGCTTCCGCGCTCCCACTTAGGGGACCACAGACGCGCGCGCTGCCTTTGAGAAATCCACGCAAAAGCGTGACGCTTCCCCGGCCTTGCAGCATGAGTAACGTGCGCGTTGCTTAACTCCATAATTACCAGCACGCATGGCTGGTCTGAGGTATCCCTGTCCTTCTCGGGTTCAAATTAAAGTATGGACCCAGCTTAAATGCAGCACCCTTGGTGTGAGTGCTTAATTACTTTTAAAAAAAAAGTAGAGATAAAATCGCAATGCTCGCCCCTAAGTTTTGCTCATAGAGTATTTGCACCTAGCATGCATAACATGACATGTACATATACACACACTTAATATAAAACATAAACAATAAATTAAAATATATTATTACTTTTCAAACTTTAACTCAAAGTTTATTTTGATTTTCAAAATTTTAATTATTATAATTTCTTTTTTCGTGTTTTCAATATGCTAATAGATTGCATGCGTCGTTAAGATTAACATTAGCATATTAAAAATATAAAAAATTAAATTGTAATAATTTAAATTTAAAAATTAAAATAAATTTTGAGTGTGAGTTTGAGAATGAAGAGCATGTTGTCGTGTAAATGGCAAGCATGCATATGGTGATTGGAACTAGAAAAGGTGATCTAAAATGAAGGGTTGGTAACAATATATGGTGGCCATCACTGTAAAAATAAAAAATATAATAAAGACTGCAGAAGAAAAGGGGCTCAGAGTAACCCTTTGAGCATATGGAAATGCTATAAAATAAGCAATGAAAGCAAGTTGGCATGGAACTCAGAAGGTTCATGCGATCAAGTGGTGGTATGGAAAGCAATGTTTTTGCCAGCTTCTCAATATATAATGGCAAGTGAAATAGAGACATATATGATGGGTTGCAGCAAGGAGTTCATCACATTATTTGGCAGCCTCTAGCCAAGAAAGTAAATTAATACCTGCTCTCGGCCCAGCCAAGAGAACGCAGAGAAAAACCCATCTCTACGATGGGGCGATCATGGCTTGCTAGGAACCCAGTGCTCTACTGAAGCCACTAACGTACGTGTTCTAGCAGCGCTTGAAATCATACAACATTAATAAATAAGTCGTGAAGTGTGTGATGCGGATTTATAAATATTTTCCATGCAAGATTTTCTTGGGTGGAAGGTTTATATTGCAATTCAAACATGTGATATTAGATTAAAATGAAAACTCCACGTAATTTTATAACTTAAAAGTATGGTTTGACTGGGAATCCAACATGTACACATTGCGTACCTGAAATAATATCTTCAGCAATTCAAAGAAATCATTCTTGCATTAGATCACCGCAGCTTCATGGATAACTTTGAAAATAGGATGAACATAAGCATATATAGTTCATTATCTGTTACCATTTATTTTATTTAACAAATGACACGTATATCATCATCATTAGATAGTTGCACATGTATTACATGTTAAGCAACAGTACCTACGTTTTGTTTTGTAGCTCTTATACGAAGAAAGACATAGTTATGGATAATTATTAAAGAATAATAAGTTGCATCATTAGATTAGTAGGCAACATGCCTTGTCAACTATGCGTAATTAGAATCCTCAACTTTGTTTTGTTTTGTTTTGTTTGTCTTGTTTTGTTTGGATAGAACAAACTAACATGAAAACATAGACACAATTTTGAAGAATCACAGTCTCTACCAGCTTACAAAGGGGGCCCTGCCTACCAGCTAAAGGGACGTTCGGATGCTAACAATATGATCCTTCACACTTATTTTTGTCTGCCTTCGGATTTGATTGGCATCTGCTATAGAAACTTTGGACCTTGGGCAAAGTAGAATCAGGTACAAGGCTTAGTTTTAGAACAATGAAAAATAAAAATAAAAATGATACTCGCTCCAAGAATATGCTTCCAAAACGCATCTCCATGGACCATTAACCCATGACTGTGGCAGCTGGGCATTACTTTACCTTGACATAACCCATGCGCTGACCGGCACGATGTCTTCTCGAAGGCACCCCCCAGCTAGGTGCTGATTAGGTGCTCGTATGAAGGAAAAATAATCCTACGGCCTAGCAAAGAAAGCAATATGTTTGCTGAGCTCATTTATAAACTTTCATGCTTTCATATGGATCATGACTTCGTCCTATGCTAACAACCATCAATAATTTCATGGCTCCCACCTGGCCCTGTGCCTTTTCCTGCTGCTCGCCTAGGAGCAGAGGGAGAGCCATCCAGATTGGAGGCATCGGCATCATCTCTGTGCTCTAGTCCTCCATGCAACTTTATGTTATATTGATTAGACTAAAAGCTAGTGCTTTGACTCCTATCACCATCCATGTCTCCATCACCTAGACATACCCGGGTCTTATTTCCCTCAGGCTTTCGCCTCCTGATCCGTGCTCCCCATCACCTCAGTGGCCCTCTCTTTTATCCGTACTCGACTCCCCCCGCACAAAGAAAGGCCCAACGATCTCCATCCTCACGATCAGGATCAAGCGGCCCGGATTCGATCACTCCCCCCACGACCAAGCGAGGATAACGTGAGCCGCCCCCCGCCTTTTTATCTCGCCGGTGGAGGTGATGCATGTCATCACATCACCATCATTCATGTTTTATGTATGCATCTCATAGCATCGCATTCACGGGTGGCGAGCGGTGCACGGCGACGGCTGTCCCACCAATGCGCGGCTGATGATACCACGAGTAATAAAATATTATTTTTTAATCGTACGTTTATTTTTATTTATTGAAAAGATATTTTATTATTTTAAGAGAATAAGAAAAAGCGAGAACCGAGACGCATGCAAAAACGCTCATAATTCTGTTTTCTCTGAGCCACGCAACCCTCCACGCCACCGGGCCCTTTTGATTTTTTGTTTTTTTTAAAATTTTTTAAATATCAAATCAGCCTCCCGCGGTGGTGCCGACTCCCTTTCCAAAATGCCACCAAAGTCTCAGAAAAATACATTTATACCACGAAAAAGTCGGGGTCTATCGATTTAACGGTGTGGATCTTGCGATGTAGGTCATGGGACGGCTGTTTCGGAATTAAGGGATGGTACAAGGCCGGATCGCGGTCACGCCGGCGAAGGCGGTAGCCGTTGCGGAGCCAGGCGCGGCCGCGCGGCCGATTGCGTACTTGCGTTACGGTTCCAAAGCCACCAGCGGACAGCTGTAATTTGTAACGGCTGAAGAGGGTATTTTGGTCAATTCGCTCCCTCTATAAATTGGTGACCGCCTCCCTTCCACTGTACTCAGTCATCGGTGAGCCGCGAAGGCGGGGCAGTAAAACCGAGAGAGAGAGAGAGAGATAGAGAGAGGAGAAAAGAGTGTTTTTCTCCAAGATTTCGCGTTTCTTCGCCCTGCGTTCGAGGAATAACCGAGCCGCAGAGATCCGCCATGGCCGGAGGTCCGTCAAGATCCCTCATTCCCGTCTCTTGAATTCGAGCTGGAGATAATTCGAGGGCCTCGGTTTCTGGAGATAATTCGAGGGCCTCGGTTTCTTCTTTCTCTACGCCTTCCTTTCGATCTTTTTCTTCTTTTCTTGGCTTGCTTTTCGATTCCGGGCACCTGAGAACCCTAGGTTGTACTGGGGTATCGGAGCGGTAAATCTGTGAAATCCTGTGAGTTTGAGGTGGATCGTAAGGGCAAGCAGCGATCCATACTGTTCCGGGCTGAGGACCAGATCGGGGATCGCTGGTACAAGCCGCTGCCAAAGATTGATCTTTTGCTTTTCTCTTTTTCGTTGTTTAATCGCGGATTTCTCCAAGGAAGGTTGGATTTTTCGGCGCCGATCCGAGGAAAAGCTGCGGATCTTGGAAGATATCTGACGCGGGGGCTTTAATCGAGCTACGGTTGCCGAGAAATCGGCTTTACCGACTTTCTTGTGAGGTTTTTGGAAGGAATCGGAGCGACTCGTCCGCGTCTTTAGAAAGGGAACACAGGTGCACATTTGTTTATTGGTTATTAAAGAAAGGGTAAGCCTCAAATCTCGAGAAAACGCTGGCTCGAGAATCCTTCTTCTTTTCAGTGTGCCTCTTGTTCTCGTATAGAGAGCTTTGGAGAACGAGAAATCACAGCTGGGAATGTTTTGAGCTCCACGTTAAAATATAAAAAGAAGGAAAAAAAAAAGAAAGAAAGGGAAAGGAGGTTCTTGGATAGAAGGAGAAAAGGAAAAGGACAAAACTAAAAAAAAAAAGAGAAATCTTCGAATCTTCAAAGGCATGTGATAAAGGGTTAAGACTATTTGAGGTTTGGCGCTCGCACGCTGTCGTGTGTACTTCATACTATAGCTGATAGTAGTCTCTCCGTGGTCTTTGAGGTAGTAGCTAGTCTTGTAGATATCTCCGATCTCGAAAGGCTGGTCTTTCTTGTGTTTGCTGTTGTCTGAATATTCGAGGAAAGAAACACCGGTATTCCGGAGCTGGATCCGATCGTTGCCCTGTATTTCCTTTCGTCTCAAGATTAAGCTAAGAAGAAAAAGGAGAAAAACTGACGGAAAATAGCTCCTTTTTGTTGCGAATGGTAACAAGGAAAGACAAATTATAGTTTTGGCTCTCTGCAACGTTAAGTTTGAATTCTTGAAGAACTCGGGAAGCGGGGGTTCAGGATACCGTTGTCTTTGGTTGTCATTGGAGGTAATTTGATCTTGACGGGATGATGGCTGTGTCGTCTGGCAAGGAGGCGAAGACGGTGATGGACCCGGGGAAGTACGTCCGGTATACGCCCGAGCAGGTCGAAGCCCTGGAGAGGCTTTACCATGACTGCCCGAAGCCGAGCTCCATGCGACGGCAGCAGCTGGTCAGGGAGTGCCCCATCCTCTCCAACATTGAGCCCAAGCAGATCAAAGTCTGGTTTCAGAACAGGAGGTATTGCTGCTATCTAGTGATTCAGATCTTGCAATAGAGTAGTTTCTCCGATTTACTAATAATTTCCTTTACTTTTTATACAGATGCCGAGAGAAACAGCGGAAGGAAGCTTCACGGCTGCAAGCCGTGAATAGGAAACTGACGGCGATGAATAAGCTTCTCATGGAGGAGAATGATCGATTGCAGAAGCAGGTGTCTCAATTAGTCTACGAGAATGGTTACTTCCGTCAGCAGACGCAGAATGTAAGTGTTTTTGGTTTAAGGAAAAGGATGGATGCATTGGATGAGAGAAAATTCTTATTTTCCTGGTTTTGGTTTCAACTCTGTTTTTTTATTTTTATTTTTATTTGGTGCATTCGAACTTTTGTTGGACAGGCTGCGCTGACGACTCCAGATACAAGCTGTGAGTCGGTGGTGACGAGTGGTCAGCACCATTTGACAGCTCAACATCCGCCAAGGGATGCTAGCCCTGCTGGGTACGTGTAGATGGTAGCTGGTTCTTGCTATTTTATCCTTGTTTCATGTAGTCCTTCTCCTTTTATGTTGTTGTGCTAATAAAATTCCATCATTTTGTTCTAGACTAATGTCCATAGCAGAGGAAACTTTGACAGAGTTTCTATCAAAGGCCACTGGAACTGCTGTGGAGTGGGTCCAAATGCCTGGGATGAAGGTTTGGCACACCTCTGTTTTTTTCGGCTTGTTTGATGATTGGTGATATACTAATCAAATAAATATTCTCACACTGAAAAAAGAAATACTTAAAATAAGAAAAGGGTAATCATATTCGTCTCCATGTGTCATCCTGATCTTTCTTTCACAGTATTCCCATGACATCTACTAATTCGTTGATTCATTCTATTGCTAATTGCTTACTTTTAGATTATCTGCCTCTTTAATACTTCTTTTTTCCATATATTATTTATTCTGCAGCCTGGTCCGGATTCCATTGGAATCGTTGCTATCTCACATGGCTGCACTGGTGTGGCAGCACGCGCTTGCGGCCTTGTAGGCATGGAACCTACGAAGGTAGGTGTTTGGACTCTTGATCCTTCTACCTAAACTTTCATCTTATTATATCCTAATCAAATTTGTGGTTGATTCGTAACTGCTTTGTAAGTCTAATCTATTAGACTGTCTCAGGTTGCAGAAATCCTCAAAGATCGGCCATCATGGTTCCGTGATTGTCGGTCTGTGGATGTCATCAATGTACTGCCTGCTGGAAACAGTGGGAGCATCGAGTTGCTCTACATGCAGGTCACCATTTTTGGCCAAAATGCACATGTGCACTGTTCTTTTGTTTAGAAAAACCGAAGCTGTAACTTCCATTCTGTATTGTAGCTCTATGCTCCAACGACATTGGCACCTGCTCGTGACTTCTGGTTGCTGCGATATGCATCAGTTTTGGAAGACGGTAGTCTTGTGGTAAGTTATAAGTGTTGCCATGCAGCATAATCAAATAATGCACATTTTTTGTTGCCCACTCAATGCGAGTTCTTTCCTTACAAGTATTATCATTCTTTTAGGAACATTTTATCTTCTTATGTTTTTGGAAAATGTTTAAGGTCTGTGAAAGATCTCTTAATAGCACACAAGGTGGTCCGAGCATGCCTCCAGTGCAGCCTTTTGTCAGGGCAGAAATGCTGCCAAGTGGATACCTAATAAGACCCTGTGAGGGGGGTGGGTCTGTAATACACATTGTTGATCATATGGATCTGGAGGTATGAACAGTTTTCTTGACACTAATTTCATCTTTGATAAATTGATAGCCATAGTCCATGTGTCTTCCCCCTAGAAAAATATGATATATGGTTTGACTAGCAATCACTGAAGCTTATCTACTTTTGCCATGAACTAGCCTTGGACTGTACCTGAGGTTCTGCGGCCACTATATGAATCATCTACAGTGCTTGCTCAGAAGACAACAATGGCGGTTAGAGACATGTCTTTTACTTAAATCTTGTTCAAGAGTAGCCCTTGTTGCACAATTGCTCTTCAACAGCATTGGTCTTTTCAGTTACTTGGGAAGGAGTCTTTTTTTATTAAAAAAAAAAACGTTATACTGTAAGGTATCAATCAATAAGAGCGCTTAGTCGTATCATGCACCACAAAAATGCTCATTCAATAAACAGGACTGAGAAAAACCAGTGCATGAAACATTCTAAATTCTGTTACAATTCAACTCATGTATGATATGTCATTTTCACTCAGGCTTTGCGCCATCTACGGCAGATTGCACATGAGGTATCTCAGTCTACTGTTACTGGATGGGGCAGGAGACCTGCGGCTCTAAGGGCACTTAGTCAGAGGTTGAGCAGGTTAGAATCTTCAATATTCTTAAGATTTTTGTTTTTTTTACGTATTTCTGGATACTTGTCAGGATATTGGTAGTTGTGAACTTGCAGGGGTTTCAATGAAGCTGTCAATGGATTTGTAGATGATGGGTGGTCCATGATCGCAAGTGATGGCATCGATGATGTTACGATACTTGTTAACTCATCTCCTAGCAGGATGATGGGTTTAAATCTTGGTTTCACGAATGGGTTTCCCTCCATGAGCAATGCTGTGCTTTGTGCCAAGGCATCCATGCTTTTGCAGGTTTGCATTTTGATCTTGAATATTTGCATTATTCTAGTCAACCAAATTTCTAGTGGAACAAAAGAAGGGTATTGAAGAAAACACTAACTCAATAAGATGTTCTATTAGTTTTATGGTAGAGCCACCTGACACTAACTCAATAAGATGTTCTATTAGTTTTATGGTAGTGCCACCTGAATGACGTTAAAGATAATTGGATGCCTATTCAGATTGAAACCTGCAATTCCTGATACGTTCATTGATCAGAAATTATAGTATACCTACTCAATCTGTTGCATTTCTATTTAATTAAGTTTTAGTGTGGTGATATGGCTGATTGCTGATTCATGTATCTTGTAGCTAATGCTGCATGGTACAACTTGCATGAGTAGGATAAGCAGAGGCGTGCTATTTTCCATTTTCTTCAAAAATGTTAATTCACAGTTTGATGGTGAAGCAACTGCTTAGAAATGGTTCTAAAAAAACATGGCGAGCTGACTAGCCTAGCGTTGGATTGTAACCTGCTTACCCAAATTCATTAGTTTTCTCGATCATCAGTTTTGTTATTAGCCCCTGACCAAAATGAACTATATATATATATATTTCCAGCAGAGTTTTGTTTTGCTCAATCAACAGCGGTATTAGACTGTGCAAAGTAAAACCAATTCCTTGTTTGGGTACATCTTTTGCTGTAAAATGCTCCAGGGAAAATTATTTTTCACAGCTGAATGCTCCAGGAGAAAATTTGTGTTCAATGAATACTTACAAATTCTTATATTAAATATTTCTAAATATTTGCTAGACCTCTCAAACTTCATAGTTGTTGCTTCCATCACAGTGGACCCTTTTTTACTTTTTATTTCTTGCCATATAGACCGTATATCCATTTTATTTTACTCGGGTTTGTTCCTGTAGAATGTATCTCCGGCAATGCTTTTAAGGTTTCTGCGAGAGCACCGATCAGAATGGGCAGACAGTAATATAGACGTCTACTCTGCTGCATCTGTCAGAGCCAACCCCTGCACTTTACCCATGTCTCGCATTGGATGCTTTGGTGGTCAGGTCATACTACCTTTGGCTCATACGCTTGAGCATGAAGAGGTAAGCAAACAGTCTTTTTAATTCAACAAAATCAGCCGAAGGAGTTCTTTCTACATTCGCTACTACAGTTTTTTTTTTTTCCCCCCTGCCTCCAGTCTTCCTTTTTCTTCTCTCAGAAGCACTGCTTATTCTTGTCCTGCTCTTTTTCCCAACAGTTCTTGGAGGTGCTTAAATTGGAAAATATAGGCAATAGTCAGGATGCCCTCGTGCCTCGAGATCTGTTTCTCCTGCAAGTAAGTTTTGGATGCTCCTATCAAGTTCTTGTTGGATTCTGAAGTAGATACTACCTTTCTTGGCGGCTCAAGGCTTTATTGTCTTAGAAGGATATTTTAAACAGTTAAAAGAGATTGGGAATATATCCTAGGACCTACACTTTCTGCTGCTAACCATTTATACAGGTTCATCAAGTTTAAGCTAGGGCCTAAACCATGAACAAATCCTTAATTCTCAGCCTCATGTTCAGAACCTATGCAAGGTTTGCAGCACTAGTACATAGCGGCCCATGATGGTCCCTAACCTTTTTTTTTTAGGTGGGGTGTGGGTGTGGAGGAGTTTGTGGTTTGGCACCGAGATTACAAACCTTTAAACCTGTGATTTTTAAATCTACATGATATCATTTCTTTCCTGTTCAATTAGTTAAGAATATACATGGTTTCCGTAAAAGAACTGTAAGTTTCTTCCACTTCCTTTTCTTTCTGCAGCTTGTTTCATTTTGCTCATGATCGATGCACTTTTTTTTTGAAAAGTCAATTTCCTTGACTATCATGATGCTCATATTATCAACTATCTTGGCAGCTATGCAGTGGAGTGGATGAGAATGCTGTGGGGACCTGTTCAGAGCTTGTATTTGCCCCAATTGATGCATCTTTTGCTGATGATGCCCCTTTGTTACCATCTGGTTTTCGTATTATTCCCCTTGACTCAATGATGGTAGGAATTTATTGCGTAATGAAAGTTACCATCTGGTTTTTGCATCACTAGTGCTATGTAGACATTGATGCATACAGATGCGGTTATGATTTTTGTGGTATTTCAACTATGCATGTTTCTTTAAGATACTAGTGCACATGAGAACCTTTCATCATTTCAAAACTATGGTGATGCTTGATACAGGAAAATTCCAGTCCTAATCGCACGCTAGACCTTGCTTCTGCACTCGAGGTTGGATCAACAGGAAACAGAGTGTCTGGTGATTATTCTGGCAATTCCACTAGCACAAGATCTGTGATGACAATAGCATTTCAGTTTGCTTTTGAGAGCCATCTCCAAGAAAATGTGGCATCTATGGCTCGGCAATACATCCGCAACGTTATATCATCTGTCCAAAGGGTTGCATTGGCTCTTTCACCTTCACGTCTTGGATCTCATGGTGGCCTCCGGCCACCACCTGGAACACCAGAAGCAGTCACACTTGCTCGTTGGATTTGTTATAGCTACAGGTTTGTTGTCTACATTATAAGTTCAAATCTACACTTTTATAAGTTACTATATATCAAATTTTTGTAACTTAGCGGAGAAACAAAATTATACAATGACACAGAAGCAAGAGTACTGCCAAGTAAAATTTGCTTATGCATTACTCGCACTGCCAGTTTCCGAGATTGTTTCTTCCTTGTTGAATACACTACCTAGTGGGTCTTAGCACGATGGTGAGGTTCCTTCGTTTTGACATGAATTTCATGGATTTGAAATATAGAAATAGACTTTTCAGATAAAGGGGTATGGTTACGTGCATTGGACCTTCCTCAAACCTCATAATAGCAAAGCCTCATGCACTGGGATGCCCTTCTTTTTGTTGGATTCTTTATTTTCTTTTTGGTCATTGTCAAAGTATGTTTTTCCTATTTGCATATGAATATGCTATCTAAATGTTGTGTTGAGAAAATTGCTTACGTTTTATATAGATTATAAATATAATCAAGATACAAATATTGCAGTGGTTGAACTGTGGTTGCTGCTTTGCTTTTTAAGAATTTCTCACTTCTAGACACATGACTACCATTGAAGTATCATGGATTAGTGTGGCAAGAAATCATGATCACGTGATTAGATATGGGCAAGTATGTATTATCCATACGAGACATGATTGAGTGTGTCATATGGTTGGCATGTGATTGTATGTATCATGCCCATTGCATAGCGTGCCTTCAAGCATATGGCATGCAATTGCACACCTTGTAAAGTTGGCAGGTTTTGTTTTAGAAGTTGCAAGATTAGGTGCTTCTCAACAGCCACATGTGCTATCCTCTAGCTATGGCTGGGGTAATGGGCCATTTTGGGACTCATTGACATGTTACTATATGTAAATTTGAAACATGCATACGGCATGTAATTGGATGCATCATTAGGATAGCTTGCAACACTGTTCTTTGCAATCATGATCATGCAATTATATAGTTTAGAGATGGTTTGGATAAATCATTAGATGGTTTGGACTTGCATGTATGAAGAAATGATTTAAAGGTAAATTGAAAATTACATAAGAAAAAGTGACAAAGAAAGACTTGATATTTTTATGTCTTATAGAAAGTATGGTTCTAAACTATGCCTAAATACTATGTAAAGTTTGTTGATTTTGTTTGTATAGCCAATAATGCATCTTCTAATGCAAACACAAGACAACATTGTTTTTAGTTAATGCAATCTACATATAATAATGAATAAACTATTCTAACTAGGGTTCACCATCTTGATCACGGACCTCGTATTGGTACGATACTGATAGTGTGGATACGTATGATATGTGAGTTGATTCTATGTATTAAGGATTAGTATGGATCCCATACCAAGTCTTAATCTGGTACCGATAGGGTACGACATGCCTGAATAGGATGATATGTACCAATATGGTATACTATGATTTCAGTTATGTTTAAAAAGTTAAGTTCTGTTTTGCATTGTCTTGTTATATTCAAAAAATTTTAGAAATATGTGCAAAGTTGTAATTTTATCGTTATAGTTTGTGGCATCATAAGAATCAATAATATGTATTTGAGATATATTCCTTGATATTTGTTTTGCAATCATTCAATATTTGATTTCAAGATTGTGGCTATATATATTGTATGTTTAACTTTTATTTGTGTATTATTCCTATTATTATAATATGGCGGTCTTCCTTTAGTCTAATGTAATTTAAACAAATAACTATCTCTCGTGTGCATTTAGCTAAAAAAAATCTTGCTTTGTTGTAGTGCAAGTTTGTGTCTTCCAGCTTGATGAAGTGGCTATTTATACCCTCTAATGTTGTAATGATCGAAACTATGCATTCTTGTAAAATCACACAAGGCTCTTAGTGGGTTGAGTTGGGTCAAGTTAACCTACTAATTTTTATATCGAGGCAACCTCAAGTTGAACCCATCTCAACCTTCAAATGAGTTCGATGAGGTTGACCAGACCAATTTTTAGGTTAGCTAGGTTTATTTAAATCCAATCTGTCAACGGGTGGTTCTTTGTCAGATGGTGGGCTGTGGTAGTTTTTGATACATCATGGTTGGGACCGCTCTAATGTGATAATTGGAGTCAGGAAGGTGGGTGGGTGTGGTCAGCATGTTGATGGTAGTTGGAAGTAGTGATGGTAGATGGGGACATCTTGAATACAGGAACAGAAGATGGGGAGACGAGCATAGGTGGAGGATGGTGTTTGTAACCAGGTGTAATGAAGAAGTGTCAATGGTCAAGCTCTGTGCAACTCGGGAGGGCAGTAGTCTTTAGCATTTTGATAGCTTAAAGGGGAAATTGACAGTTGTCCCAAGCAGAGAAGGAGGCCAGGGAGGAGGAACGGTGCAGGAGATAAGGAAAGAAGAAATAAAATATTTAATATTCTGACATTTTGATTTAGACACATGGTGCCTTTCTCAATTAACTCTCCCATAACTAAATGCACGAGCTTTTGGACCTCTGCAATTATGTTCATTAGCTCATTGAACGCAAAGGAGTGGGCTTACATAAATAAATTCCTTAATCTCATTGTTTCTTTGTATTGATTGCTTGGTTACTATAATTTGACCAATCAACTTGAAATGCTTGTGGGCCACCCACACCCATCCTATACTGCACCCTTCCCATGGAATGAATGTGTCAGTCCACATTGGGATTGGGTCAAACGTGCTCCTAATCACGAAAGAAGGTTTATTATATGCTTTAGTGTTTGTGCTTAATCTTAAAAGAATGGTGAATAACCTTGTGGACGTGGCATCATATTAATGTAAGCTAATCTCTTCATTTTTTTCTCTTGGCAAAAATGCTATTTATTAATTTATACCTGGTGCCAAAGCATTGAACAGTTCAGCCATCATAAGCTGGCATGGGTTACAGTTGCAAGTTTAATATTGATCATAGTTGCATATCCTTCATAAGGCCAATCCCCTGCCCAACCATCATCCAAAACATTTGACTTTCTAAATTATGAAAAATAGCAGTTAGACTTTTCCTTGATTATCCAAAATTATGGACTTTTTGTGTGGAAGTCAAATCAGCAGACTTCCTTATTTGATAACAAAATAAGTGAGCAGTTCATTCATTTGTCTAGGTTGATTTTCCCTAATACTTGTGAAGATTGCGATCATACATGTATAAGTTATAAATGCAATCAGATAGGATCTTATATTAAATTGTTGGATTCTTTCTTTTTTTTCTTTTTTTTTTAACCAAACCTAAAGAAGGTAAAACAATGTTTAGGTAAGAACCATAAGATGAATACATAAAAGTAAAAAAGAAAATAATCAAAAGGAGTAGGACTAGTAGGAAAGGAAACTTGATGGTGAAACGAGAAAGTTCAAGCTGCCATCAAGCTTAAAAGGACAAACTATAAAATTTGGTAAAGGGCTAGGGATGAAGGAAGTCTTAAAAAGTATAGCGATGCAAAGAAAGAAGCTAAAAAGCGGTAAGTAATGCCAAACTTAAAGCCTATGATAAATTATATAATAGACTAGATACGAAAGAAGGTGAAAAGACTATATATAAATTAGCAATACTAAGAGAAAAGAAAATAAAAGATCTTGACTATATTAAATGTATCAAGGATGAAGATGAAAGAGTCTTAGTAAAAGAAGAAGAGATAAAAGAACGATAAAAAAGTTATTTTAAAAAATTATTAAATAAAAATAATTTAGTAAATTTAAGGGTAGAAGGATGTGATAACCTAGGAGTAACAAATGAACATAAATTTTTTCGTAAATTTAGCATGCTTGAGGTTAAAAAAAGCTTTGAGTAAAATGAAAAATGCAAAGGCATTAGGACCAGATGCGATCCCTATTGAGGTTTGGAAAGCCTTAGAAAAAATTGGAGTTATGTAGTTAACCAATTTATTTAACAGGATTGTAGCAACTAAAAGAATGCCGGATGATTGGAGAAAAAACATATTAATACCCATATGCAAAAATAAAGGAGATTCAAAACTGTGCAAATTATAGAGAGATTAAGCTAATGAGTCATACAATGGAATTATGGGAGAGAGTAATAGAAAATTGAATAAGAACTGAAACTTTGGTGTCAAATAATCAATTTGGATTTATGCCTGAAAGATCTATCATGGAAGCTATTTATTAAGAAGATTGATGGAGAGATATAGAGAAAAAAAACATTCATATGGTATTTATTAATTTAGAGAAAGCATATGATAGAATATCTAGAGAAATATATGGTGGGTTTTAGAGAAAAAGGAGTTACCAAAAGGTATATAGAATTGACAAAAGATATGTATGATAGAGCAATAACTATTGTTAAAACAACAATAGAGCAATAACTATTGTTAAAACAACAATAGGAGAAACTAGTGAGTTTTCAATTACTGTAGGTTTACATCAAGGATCTGCCTTAAGTCCGTATCTTTTTGTATTAGTTATGGATAAATTAACAAAACATATTCAAAATGATATCCCATGGTGTATGTTATTTGCAGATGATATAGTGTTGATTGACGAAACTAAATCTGGAGTAAATGCTAAGCTAGAGATTTGGAGAGAGGCTTTAGAATCTAAAGGTTTTAAGATTAGTAGAACTAAAAATGAATACATGAAATGTAATTTTAGTGGGAGTAGAAATACAAATGAAGAACAGTGATGATTGTAGGCCTAGAGATATCAAGGAGTGAAAAAACTAGGTATTTGGGATCAATTATCCAGCAAGAAGGTGAAATAGGTGAAGATGTGAATCATAGAGTTAAAGCAGGATGGATTAAGTGGAGGGATACTTCGGGAGTATTGTATGATTGGCGCATCCCATTAAAATTGAAAGAAAAATTCTATAAAACTGCTATTAGGTTAGCTATATTATATGGAACAGAGTGTTGGGCAATATTGAAACATGTGAATAAATTAAATATAACAGAAATGTGTATGTTAAAATAGATATATGGTAAAACTTTAAAAGATAGAATTAGAAATAATCATATAAGAGAAATGATAGGAGTAGCTTCAATTGAAGATAAATGAGAGAAAATCGATTACGGTGGTTTGGACATATACAACATAGACCTTTGGATGCTCCAGTTAGAAAGAGTGGTCTTTTAACAATTCATGGTAAGAATAGAGGTAGAGGTAGACCTAAACTAACATGAACATAAATAATTAAAAAAGATATAACTATTTATAATTTGAATGTCGATTTGGTTCTGAATAAAGCAGAGTGAAGGAAGCAGATTCATGTAGCCGACCCTATGTAGTTGTGAAAAGGCTTAGATGAATTGAGTTGAGTTGAGTATATAACAAAGAAATTGGATTTTGAAAACGTAGGAAAAATATCAAAATGTTGCTTTAGGTCTTAGTTCCTGAACAGCTAGATTGTTTGTTCACTCTTCAAAGTTGAATATGATATGTTCTGTCTTTTCACTCTAGTTTGTGACCTATCCTATTGTAGGATCTCTCTTAAAATTTCTAAATAGTTGGAGAGGTATGGTAGGGCTTTTTGTGGGGACGAAACTCCACCTAATAGCATGGGGCCAGTTATGCAAACCTTGATGCGGCCTTGGAGTCCTAGTCTTTAGATCTAGATACCATGCCCTCAAGGGGAAAGTGGCAGGCAGCATCTTGTTGAATCCCTCAAGCTTATGGTGTGAAATGGTGGCAGCCATGCATAACTTCCTATAATGCTGGAGTTAGCCAATCATTAGCCCAATTATTTACCTTTATGGCCAATTTGTCTGGATTGGTGCCTATCTAGTGAAGGCAACTTCAAATGATCTATTGCATGTGACTTATCTATTATTTTGTGCCATTAACCTTAGGTCTCCAACATTTCTCTTTGTTTTAGCCAATTCCCCTTGCTATCAACTTGGTGGATGATAACTTCTATGCAGCAGTCTTAATAAATCCTGATATTGAGAAGGACCTAAATTGGCTGCACATTTACCCTCCTATGTTGATTGTATCTATGTTGATATCTACTATCACAAGTTTCTTAAAATCCATAGCTAGTTCGGAGGATCAACCCTATTAGGGGAATAATTACCATATCAAGATTTTTGTCAAAAAAGCACACTTGTCTAAGGATGGCATCACTAATGGCAATTCATAATCAATTATCTAGATGTGGTAGATGAAGCTAACTCCTCGTATACAACATTTTTTGGTGAAAGATGACTGCCTAGTAAATCGATCCTCAACATTTGGTTGACTCCTTAATACTTCTCCCAATCATGACTTGTCCCCATATCAAATTGAGGATATCAGCTACTTCATGGTGTTTGCTACTTTGTGAAAACTGGATGGGATAATTTCTCAACCATCTTGGTTCACATTAGACTCCTATATTAAGGGCCTGCCTGACCTCTTGCACATAGGAAAAGAGACATGATTGCAAACTTTCTTTGTGGGCTAGGGTTGATGGTTTGACAATAATGAGAGGGCCTTCTGGCTCTTAATGTGAAGAAAGTGGTTGGATCAGTTATATTCTTATCAATAAACTTCATAAGTTGCTAGTTTGAATACCACTAATAGTCCGATGCCCTCGATATATTTATCAATATGGTAATCATAGTTAGAATAGCCTCTAAACCCTTCTATCTTTGAGTTCTCTTGGTTGTTACCTCCAAAGGTGGATGTTGTTTAGTTACATGTTGATGGCATCTTTTATCCAGTTCAAAGAATGTGATTGCTAGATTTATTTTGCACAAAATTTTGGTTATACTGTAACCACATGCAGCCGATACTTTTTTATTGATACCAAGGTTCGTCATATGGAAATCGGTACTATTTTGGTACCAGCTTGGTACAATATAGGATATACTGTATTGTTTTAGTGTTGTTTCATAGCAGTACAAAGGTGGTATGGACCTGTACAATTTTGAAATGGGGAATCATCTCAGTTCCCCACTGGCCAAACCAAATGAGAATGTACCTTGGTCGGTACCTCTTGTGGAGTTCAGGCACCTTGAGAAGGTCTTCTAGCCACTTGACTTTTGGGCTGATATAAGTTGACTAATGATAATTTGGATTAAGGGTTCAAGACTGGTGATGGTATGTATAACCCTTGGTTGTTGCACATTAGCACCATAATTGGTGCTATTTTATTATTCAAAAAATCCTATTTATTTTGGGAAGGCAACCAACTGATTGGCTGGTTAATTACATGGCTATGGCTGATTATAAATAAACAAATGTGGACCATCACTAGAAATCATAACCATTAAACTAAGATATTGTGTCAATCTCATGATTGAAACAAAGGCATAAATGCAGTACATCGAGACTAGGGATCATCAAAATATTAAAGAGAAAAAGTAGAAGTCAAGATAATAGGTGAAGCAAAGTAAATCCGGAATACTATTTCCATGAGTTTTGTTTAGGCAGTATATTTGCCTAAATAAAAAGAGAAAAGTGTTTTGATCACCATGAGTTTGCAACCCCTATATGGTTCAGAGATGGAGGGGCATTGATCTTCTTTAACAAAACCCCATCGATTTCTATAGTTCCCTTACTAATATGGTTACTAATGAGATATATGAACAACATCGAATGAGATATGTGCCCCTCCATCGTCATCCTTTCGGGGTTGCAATTGCTATCCATGGGAATTTAGATTGCTTCCACTTAAGGTTGCGTTTGGTGCATCGCCGGCAATCCTGAATGGTAATGTGGATTACCTACAAGATAGATTATCACTTGATAGATTACCAGTAATGTTGATTACTGTGTTTGATATACATAGGTATTACTGTGTTTGATGTATTACTGTGTTTGATATACATAGGTAATGCAACAGTAATATTGATTACTGTGTTTGGTATGACAAACAGATTACCAGTCATATAACATCAAATTTTCAAAATACTTCTAAATTAAATTTATTAAAAAATTATATATTATTATATATTTGATTTTTTAAAAATATATATAAATGATAATGTTTTAAAAAATTTATATTTATAAATGATATTTGAAGCGACCGATAAGGGCCAGAGGCCATCGATTGAAAGAAGCTTCGTGGCGTCTGAAGATGGTCGTAGGGCCGCTGGGCGGCGAAGATCCGGGGCCTAACTCCGCGGACCTTTGACACGGAGGTTCCAGCGAGGTTGGTAGAGGAGGATGTGAGTAGAGAGTGATCAAAGAAAGAAAGGGCAATTTTGTTAAAAAATAATTTATGAGATTACCACATTTCTGGTAATATGGATGGCCATCCCTTCCTATGGTAATCTGGATTACCTCATCAGAGGTAATCCGGATTACCACTACAAGATAGATTGTCATTCAAAATACGTACCAAATGCAGTTATTCGGTGGGCTCCTTTTAAATTATCGATAATCTGGATAGATTACCTGCTAACAAACGCCTCCTAAAGGAAATCTATAGATAAAGGAATTTTGCCTAAGAGAGATTTTTTTTAATATATTTGAATTTTTGATAATTTTAAGCCATTCTCTCAAGTTCTTTTGTATAAAAGGTTTTCCATCTTGGCCAAGATATCTATTAGTTTAGTCAACATGGACTCATTGACATGAAATATCTAAAATCTTGGCCCTTATTATCTAAATTGACATATTTGGAGAAAAAATCCATTGACATGTCAATTTATTGTCAAAGAATTTCCAATTTTTTCCTGCTTGAATAAGTATTTTTAACAAATAAATATCTAAGACACCACCTGAAAATAATGCTTAATCTGTTTTATTATAGTGGCCAACATATCAACATCTTGCTTTCTATATGTAGCCAAAGATGTTGGAAAATCTTGGTACTTTGCAAAATTTCCCCACCTTTCTCAGTGGAGGTAAATTTAATTCTTAGTTCATCTCAATCTTGCTCACCCATGGACATGGCTTATATCTTGTTCTTATTTTATCAATTTTCTATATTTCATGTCTTTTAATTTGTAATTTGAATTTTTTTCTTGTTTTATTAGATAAACAAGACCCTAATCTGTTTCAAACTTAATCTTAATGATGATCATGGGCTGTAATTGTTGACATTTGATGATTTTGCTTTTGGTGGGACAACTATTTAGTGATTGTCTTCTTTGAAACCATATATTTGACAAATAAAGCCTCAACATTGATTATTTTCCAATACCTATGCTATTTAACAAGCTTTCTCGGCATGCTTGAGTTGTTAACATGAATAATGTTGTCTTCAGTGTGTTTCAAGGTTATATTTCCTCTGCTTTGGTAAAACTTTAACATACCCTTCATTTCCACGTTTAAGTATAGCAACATTTCCCCTACCCTCTTCAAATCCAATGAAAAGATTTCAATCTTGAGGAGTCTTGTGGCTTTCATTGCCCATTTCTAGTATCTTAAGTAGTTCTCATGTTATTAACATATGCTTTCTAGTTTGGTACACACTTGAGATCCACCCTAGACTTTTAGTTGCTTTGGTTGTTGGTTTATTTTGTTTTAATCAAGTTGAGATTTAACACTATGTTTTGTTTCAAATATTTCATCTCTTTCTATTTTCTATTGTGTATGGCAATAATATTGAAATGGCCATCGCAGTTGTAATGTTTTCATCATTATTTGATAAACTTGGTCAGTATTTATTAAAGCTGCATTTGATATGTTGATCATAAATTAAAAAGAATTTTTATGTTACCATTGCTTGCAAAACTTTAAATACCAGTGGCTTGATAGCTGTCTAACATTTCGAGTGTGACGAGACAGGAAATGGACCAAGATGGGATGGGACAGCTATTGTCTCGCGTGTCGACATGTGGGACATTTTGTTCCATGAAGAAACTTGGACAATTTTATTTCATGATTTTAAAACCTTGATTGCTTGGCATAAAACCATGATCCTTTCTAGTAAATAGTGTGCAACCAGTTTCCAATTCAACTTACATCACACATCATCCACCTAAGAAACTAGCATAAGTTTTATAGTTCTGAAGTATTTATTCAGTTAGCTGGCAGCCGGTAGTACACCTATTAAATTTTATGTTTGGTAGCTGAAACTGAATTGGTTGAATTGATAATGCTTTTCACTTGGTCTCTACCTGCTTTGCAAACACATCAGAAACATATAATCATAGCCTATTCTGTCAGACAAATGTATTAATGGGTTCACTTCAACTTTACTTGGTGCTATTGCATCATTTTGGAACATTCATTTCCATTCTAATGATATTCATTCATGCATTTCTATCGTCCATTGACATAAAATAATGCATTTTTTCGTTAGCCAGAATCTGCTACCTTGGGTGATGCAGCCACTTCAGAATCTGTTCAAATCATTGAATCCACGCTTCTGTAGTGTTTCTGTACTAAAAGTGTTTTTAAAATATACGCTTTCCCTCACCTTTACTTGCTCATGCGCTTGCTCTCAATTCTAGCAACTAAGATTTTTACCACACAATCTAATTGTTCATGCTCATTTGCCCAACCCCTATCTGGAAAAAGCATATTGATGTGAGATTGTATTGCATCACATTCAATAGCCTAATTTTATTGATTTAAAGTTCTTTAATTGCAGGCTTTATATTAAAATTATTAGGGTTTTTGAGCTACAATAATAGCTAATCCAGGTTATATCATAAGATCTTTAAGTCAGTGATTTTATCTAATCAAGGTTGTATCATTATCTGTGGGTTGTTTGGGGTGAATAAGTTGTTATCTAATCAAGGTTGTATCATTATCCGTGGGTTGTTTGGGGTGAATAGGTTGTATCATTATCTATTTTGCAAATTTTATTAGGGATTTGTTTCTATCTTTGTAGGGATTTGTTTCTATCATTGCAAAGAGTTAAACATATGAAAATTCATTAAGATATGGGTCTAGTTTGTGAGTTTATAAAGAGGCTTGAGCAAGAAGACCTGTAGTAGCAGGAGCAGCAGCAATATATATTATTATTATCATTATCATTATTGTTATTATTATTATTAATGAAATTAATTGAAGTTTGTGACAAATTTGATTGTCTTATTTCCTCTCTCTCTCTCTCTCTCTCTCTCTCTCTCTCTCTCTTGTCCTTTCCCCCTCCTTTATATAAACTCTAATTCTCTTCTGGTCCTAATTAAGTATTAGAGCTAGTATAGTACTTTCCTCTTCGTTTTCCCTTGATCTCTTCTACAACTCCTTTCTTCCCACCCCTAACATCATGGCATCAAGTGAGGAGCCAATTTTCAAAATTGATGATCTCCACGAGCATGTCAAATATGAAGAGATTTTTAACTAGATGGATAATAAAAATTGACAATGATGTGATGTCAATGCAGGCTACATTGCAAACAATTGCAGCAGCTTTAGGCATTGAAAAGCTGCTTGAGGTTGAAATATAAAGTATCTTAAAGATGAAGAAAGCTAAAAAATTGTTGTGTGAAGAACCTCCAATTGATGCTTTATCATGTGAAGCGTTTGGTTGAGGATCAATCATGTAGCTATGCCACTATCAAATATTTGTTTATTGAGAATTTTCTAGTTAATGATTGTTGGACATCTCAAGGGCGAAAATCAAACTAATGAAGATCCATGCAAGGGAAAAATCAAGTTGCTAATTTAAAGTCAATGATCAAGATCAAGGCATATGAAGATCCATTCCTTATGGATTTGATGCATTCCTCCAAGATCATCAAAAGGATGATCCATGCCTTGTTGCTTGTAAAACAATGGATATCAAAACAACCAGCAGACGATTTGATTGTGAGAGAACTTTATGTAGGCTTTCATCATCAAATCGTAGAGACTCGATGGTGGATCAAGCTTTTGGAAAAAGATCTTGGTGATGAGATCCACAAAGTAGAAGAAAGAATGATGTGGATTGCATTACATCATATTCAATCACCTGAATTTTGTTGTTTTGAAGTTATTTAATTATAGGCTATAGATTGAAATCATTAGAGCTTTTTGAGCCTAATAATAGCCCATCAGGGTCATATCATAAGATCTTCAAGTTCATAATTTTAGGTCCAGAAAGAGTAAATTTTGGTAAGTTAAGGTGTTGGTACTATTCACATCATTGTTGCATGAATAATGATGCTGCATTACCCATAGGTTGTTGGGGCTCGACCAATTGTTTGTTTGGGAGAATCTTGTTGGGATTTTGTTTCCATCTCTTAGTAAAGAGTTCCAAAAGGACTAAAATTCTTTATGGGTTGATTTTGTGATTTTATAAAAAGCGTTGAGCAAGAAGACTTATGTGCTTTTAAAAAAAATGAATTGAAGGTTGAGACCTAGTTCGGTTATATTATTTCCTCTCTCTTTCACCCTCTTTCCTTTCTCTTTATGATCTCAAATCTCTTTTCGTCCTGCATCGCACATGACATGGCAATAAAAAACTTAAGGTGATGGTAATATGCTAGAAGTAATATGTATGATATAATTGTTTATCTAGTCGAACCGGAAACCCCTTTATACTCATCAAATTTGGACCTATTTTATAGTTATTGACATGTTTTATGTTTGGATGTTGGTTTAACATCAACCATCCACCTCTCTCACCTAGGCTTGGGGCCGGCCACGATAGTATTACCTGAGACATCTTTATTGTGGCCTGACACACAAGAAATGCACACGTGCAAAAATCTAAGAGCCATGCAGATGTTTTCCTGTTTTATTTATAGATAGCTATTTTTAGTAACATCATTTGATAAATGATTTGTCTATTCCTTTATAAAGAAAATTGCTAAGTACAACAGAATGGTTAAAGCATTGTGCTCCAATTTTTAACAGGATGCCAATGTTGTTGGAGAGTGGGATAGCTTGACATCAGATAGCCAAGGGACATTAGGTGACCTGAATTATATGTGGCCCCTTCCTCTTATCACCTTAAGCTTTTGGTCTAGATTGTTAATATTGTTATCAGAGCCAACCATCCATTATTTCACTTCATTCTCCCCCCTTGCCTTCCACATGCGGCCCTTCAAATTTCATCCTACAGGTTCTCCATGGGTCAGGAGGTGTTGGAGAGTGGGATGTCCCACATCAGACAGGCGAGAGACTTTAGGTGACCTTAAAAACGCATGGGTGCATTCTCCCATCAGCTTTTGTTTTAGGGGTTTAATGTTAAGTTAACAAATATATTGCTAGACAATGTTTCATTATTTTTCATGTCTACATGGGTATGCCTAACAGTTTTTTCTCTGTACTCTTTTCTTGAACAGGCATATTGACACTGCAGTTACTATTCTAATTATAACTATCTCAAAATCAGTTAGTACTAAAAAAGTTCTAGTGAAGGTTTTGTTCTGGTATGATTATCGGTTTTATATGACTCTCAAGCACTCAACCAATACCATATTTCAATCGTTATTCTTTCAGCTGATATAAAAATGATATTTCCCAAAGATAGCAGCCAGTGATATTAATATTGCCAACCTAGAGTTCTTGAACTTCTACAATTTAAAATGGAATTTCAAATTATTTTATGTCAAAATAATGACTTAAAATAATCTGGATGTTATTTTATTTACTAATTTCTTTCAATTCCTTTGTTCCTGTTTATAAGCCTAGAGATCAAAATATAGGATTCTTTCCTTTTCATATTAAAAAAAAAACTTCATTCTATTTCATCTCCACCTTGCTTATAGATGGCTTTAAGTAACTTTCCACGCTTGCAGTATATTAATGCATAACTTCAAAAGTTCTATGTACTTCCATAGGTTGCTTGAAAATAATGTCCCCAACATGCTGTGTTTTTAATAAATTCATTACAGAAAAGTATGCAGTTTTTCAGCTATTGTGTTGTCTGTGTACAGGGGTCATTCTGGAGTGGAGCTCCTTAAACCTACTAATGAAGGCAGTGAATCAATTCTCAAAATGCTTTGGCAACACTCAGATGCTATTATTTGCTGTTCCGTGAAGGTTTGCACCTGCCCTTTTTCATTTCTTCTCCATTCTTCATGTTACTGAAAATGTCAATCTACTTCCCATGAAGTTTCCATGGTAATCTTCTCAAATGCTTTCTTTGTTTTAATGTTGTACTTACCTTATTAACTATTGTTTTGATTGATGGTTACTATCATAAATCTTAGGTCATTGTCAACTTCTAAATCCTGGTATCCTTTTTTTCTCAACCTTTTTTGATAATGTTTAGGGTAAAGCTTTCATTTTCACTATTATATCTGAGAGTGATAAGTATTTGTGTGTGTGCTTGCACTTTAGCGCCTATATATACTTTGAAAGATGTTTTTTCCTGTGGAACATTGATTTTTTCCATCTTGAATGAACATGTCTGCAAGGGAGGTGAATTCCAACTTAAGAAAAGTTTCTTCAAGTTAACTTAAGGAGTGAAATAGTGATCACTTTGGAAAATTATGCTTAGATTTCAAGCAATGTTTTTGCACAAAATTAATCAGTGAATGGGAGTAGACAAAAGGAAGGAGTTGAGAGCATGGTACAAAATTTGCTGAATTTGGGACCAAGCTCAAGATTTATCATATAAAAAAGGACAGAAAAAATAGTTAATAGCTCCATGTGATGGCAGTCACTAGTTTAAATCATAGGAGGAGAAATGAGTGAAAGTTGATTCAAGTTCTGAAGCCATCATTAGCTTCTATCAATTAATAGTCCTAAAATTGAACCAGCAAGAGATGAGTGAGACCGTAATAGATCACGCTCTATTGCTTTCTTAGCATAAGACAATGATTGGAATGGAAGATTGAAAGCAAAAAGAAAAAAAATAAAGAAAAAGAAATCCTTATGTGGTTTCTGAGCAGAGTAACATAAATTCAGGAATCCAGATAGCTTCCACTTTGCAATAGATATGAAATTAAGCATGATTTTTGGTGGAACTTAGAGAGTTTTATAAAAGGTGTCGGCTCTATTCTACCAGAGCCACCTTTTAAATTCATATCTAAGGAAGATGTTGACACACAATCTTGAACAAGTTAGTGCTTTCTGGAAGAGATTTTGGATAATGCATGATCGCCATAAGTGGGGTGGGCCTATGGTGTATGAGAATATTGAGAGGGTATGCAACTAGACAAAAAAAGGGCCTATAATAGGTAGGTTAAAATTTTATGTGCACATTGAAGAGAATTGATTTTGGAGAAAATTGTTAGTTTGATTTGTAGTCATGTTTCTTCATGTGGTGCTGATGAGGGGTAAAATTGTCATTGCATCGATGACCGCACACATCGACAATTGGGTCTAGTCCAATTCTAACATCCTATCGGTCAGCTGTAAACCCACTAAGCAGCGAAGCCCGATCGCCCTCAGCGGTGTTAGGTCGTCCTGATAACCCGAGCCATCAATACCTTGGTAGCCCGAGCCATTCTCATACCTCGGTAGCCCGAGCCATCTATACCTCGGTAGCCCGAGCCATTCTCATACCTCGGTAATCCGAGCCACCCCATGGGCCACAATGACAGCATCCGGACTAGGCAACTCGGCCTTCCTCCGTCCGCCATCTTTCCTCTCTCCTCCGCATGGAGCCAGCTTCTATTCGGCCTCGGGCCTGCTCCCCTAGGCCTCGGCCCCCAGAGCCCCTCTCGGCCATGCAAGCTGCCAAGCTTCCCTCGGCCTCGTACTGCCTCGGCCCCAGTCGGCCTCGGCCCTCAGCCTCGCTTCCGCCTCGGCCTCCAGCTCTGTCAGCCTCGGTCTCCGGACGGCCTCCACCTCGGCCCCAGTCGGCCTCGGCCCTTGGCCTCGCTTTCGCCTCGGCCTCCAGCTCCGTCGGCCTCAGTCTCCGGATGGCCTCGGCCGTGGCCCCTAGTCGGCCTCGGTCTCCAGACGGCCCCGGCCTCGAGCCTTCCTCCTCGGCCCCGGCCTCGAGCCTTCCACCTCGGCCCCGGCCTCGGACGGCCTCAGCCTCGGACAGCCTCAGCCTCGGACTTCGGAGCCATCCTTACACCTCGGCGACCTAAGCCGTCTATACCTCGGTAACTCGAGTAACCCCCTTTGCCTTGGCCGGACCGAGGCATTTGAATACCTCTGCGGAATCCGGCGCGGGAGAATTCAAACTCACTATAACTAAATAAGATTCCAAGCGGAGAATCATACCCAGAAGTGGCCTAGGACCCACAAGAGTGGCCTAGAACCTACGTAATCGTTGAATCTCAAGGCATCAACCAGTTCTTCCAGCCATCGATCCTCTAATTGATAAAATACGGACCCTACTAACCTCATAACAAACTTGATTCGAATTCGTTCTGAATCCTAACAGCTTTCAGACCTCTCCTCGCGACACGCCCAAAGAATCAGGTGATCCCTTATAAATACCGCTGCCCTCTAATCCCTCAGGTATACAACTACACACACTCTTGAGAGAGAACACCCATCTAGGGGAGCTCTTATGTGAGTCTTCTCCTCACATCGGCTTGCTGTGAATCTCAACTGACTTGAACGTCGAAGGGTCCTCTGCAGAGGGCAACCCTCACAGCATCCTCTGTGCGTGGATTGTCTTGCAGTTTCACCTCAAGGCGACGAGACCGGCGTCCGGATCAGGAGCCAGAAGCGCACCCGAGTCGGAGAACGGATTTCCACGGCAACAGATTGGCGCTAGAGGAAGGGTCCCAAGTTCCATAAACTTGTAATCAAGAAGACAAGGCTCAAAGAACCAGAAGAAGCAACCTCTAATGGCCAACCGGAAAAGAGCTACATCTGAAGCTCAAGACCAGGCCGCCTCTCAAAGGTCTGATCCGATTAGCGGTGCGATACCTCCACCGCCACCGCCAGCTGAAACCCCCGACAACGGTAGTAACGCTAGACCAGTTCGCCATGCTGTTCCAGTAGGTTCAAACATTGACCCAAATGGTCCACGGCCTCTAGGCGACTCTTGGCCCTGCCTCCCCTGCTCCTTGGCTTCACGAAGAGGCTGCTGCCCCTGCTCCGCCAGCAATCTCTTCCTCCAATCCGCCGAAGGTAGTGGATCATCGTCACCAGCCCGCAAAAGCGAAGCCAGCGCCGCAGCCAGCTGGAGGGAAGAGCCTGCTCAGATCTAGGCGGGTTCATTCCCCCTCTCCGGCATCCTCCCAGGACTCAACGTCGCAGTCGTTCTTCCATCGCCCGATCCGTCCTACCACTATGGACGAGGGGATCAGGCAGCAGATGCAGGAGATGCGTCGAGAATGGCATCAGGAGTTAGACACCATCAAATAAGCCCCTCCATCCTAGCCGAAAGTGAAGCAGGGCATCCCCTTCTCTAAGAGGATCATGAGGGAAGTGATTCCCCCTCATGTCAAGCTCCTTACCATTGAGCCGTACCATGGATCCACCAATTCCGACGACCATCTCAGCAGCTTCAGATCCATCATGATGTTCCACGGAGCGTCGGATGCGATCCTGTGTCGAGCCTTCCCCTCCACCCTAAGGGGGTCTGCTCGAACCTGGTTCAACAGCTTGAAGCTGGGTTCCATTGACTCTTTTGACGAGCTGAGCTGTTTGCTTATCAGCCAATTTGTCAGCAGCCGTTGCCAGCGATGGAGATCCGATTCTCTCTCCGAGGTCAAGCAGAGAGGGGGAATCACTGAAGAATTACCTCGGCCGCTTCAACACGGCCCTCTTAGAAGTCGACCATCTCAACCACGAGGTGGCCATGTCCGCCCTGGCCGGAGGAGTGTCCAAGAAGGGAGACTTCTACCTGGCTCTAGAGGTTAACTACCCGAAGAGCCTTTCGGACATGATGTCCCTGGCGGACAAGTACGCCAGGGTTGAAGATTCGAGGAGATCAGCTCGGGCCGAGCAACTGAAGGAGGCAAAGGGCTCAGACAAGCAACGGGCCCACCGCTGTGCAAGCCCGCCTCGTCACCAGAGAGCTCCTCAGCCATCGCTTCGAGACCGAACTCGGAGTCCGGCTAGAAGGTTCGACCGCTACTCCCCTTACCGCGCCAAGAGCACAGATCCTGATGGAGATCGAGCAGCAAATTCCTCGGCTTCTCCCTCTCCAAGGCAATGCGACTCGGAGGGATCCGACCAAGTACTGTCGCTTTCATGGGGATTATGGGCATGATACCGAGGACTGTTGGCAGCTCAAGAACGAGATCGAGCGATTGATCCGGCGGGGCAGATTGGATCGGTTCAGAGGGCCTCCTGAGCTGAACAATGAGGGGAATCACCAGCATGAGCCTCGCTAGCTTCCTCCACCAAATCCCCCGGTCATTGGCAATGTCAATGTGATAGTGGCACCGGCTCCCCATCTTCTTGGTCAAGCGAGGAGGAAAACTCGCCAAAGAAAGCTTGAGTTGATGAGCTCACTTTCTCTGATGAAGACCTTCGGGAGGTACAGTACCCCCATGATGATGCCTTGGTTGTATCTTTGAACATGAACAATTATGATGTACACCATCTATTGATTGATAGTGGAAGCTCTGTTAATGTTCTGTATTTTGATGCCTTTGTGAGATTAAAATTCCGGGTAGAAATTCTCTGACCGGTGGAGTCCACCCTAGTGAGCTTCACAGGTGACTCCATAATCCCTGAAGGAGTCATCACTCTGTAAGTCTGAGCTTGCACCTGACCGTGCGTGGCTACCGTGCTCATGGATTTCCTTGTGACCAAGCTCAGGTCTTCTTACAATGCCATCCTCGGTAGACCGGGGCAAATATCTCTCAAAGCCATCATTTCCATTTCCCATTTCGCCATGAAGTTTCCCACCGAATGGGGAGTGGGGGTTGTTCGAGGAAGTCAGATTATAGCTCGGCATTATTTTGTTGCCGACCTTCAGTCCAGAAAGCCCGAGGTGGATGGGCTGGATGCTCGGAAAGATCTCGCCGAGCAACGAGGAGAGCCAGCCAAAGAATTGGAGGAGGTACCATTTGACGAGGCTCGGCCCGATCGAACCACAAAGATCGGGTCACAGCTGGAAGGAAAGCTTCGGTAAGAATTAATTGAATTCCTTCGGGGGAATGCTAACGTCTTCGCCTGATCTGCATCAGATATGCCCGGAATCAGCTCAGACGTCCTGGTCCACCGCCTTAGCGTAGACGAGACGTTTCGGTCAATCAAGCAGAAGAAAAGGAGCTTCGCCCCGGAGCGCCAGAAAGCCATCGAAGAAGTGGATAAACTCATCAAAGCCAAATTTATCCGGAAGGTTAATTACCCCGATTGGTTGGCGAATGTGGTCATGGTGAAAAAGTCGAATGACAAATGGAGGATCTGCATCGACTTCACTGACCTCAACAAGCCTGCCCAAAAGATAGCTTCCCTCTTCCACGGATCGACCAGCTCGTGGATTCAACTTCAGGCCATCAAATGTTGACTTTTATGGATGCCTATTTGGGCTACAACTAGATTCGAATGGTGCCCGAAGACGAGGAGAAAACCGCCTTCTTCACCGATCGATGTATGTATTGCTACCGAGTTATGCCCTTTGGTTTGAAAAATGTAGGTGCCACCTACCAAAGGCTGGTCAACAAAGTCTTCAAGGAGCAAATCGGTCGGAACATGGAGGTGTATGTTGATGACATGCTGATAAAAAGCAAGGAGGCATCCCAGCACGTCAAGGATCTCGTGGAGAGCTTCGCCATACTTCGAAAGTATCCGATGAAGCTCAACTCCACCAAATGTGCCTTCGGGGTTAACTTCGGGAAATTCCTTGGCTTCATGGTTTCTCAGCGAGGCATCGAGGCAAACCCTCAGAAGATCCAAGCCCTGCAACAAATGGCCCCGCCTGGGTCAGTCAAGGACGTGCAACGCCTCTCTAGGAGAGTAGCAGCCCTCATCCGCTTCATTACTCGATCGACCGAGAAATGCCTTTCCTGCTTCAAAGTGCTCCAGTCGGCCAAAAACTTCCAATGGATCCCTAATTGCCAGAAGTCCTTTGAAGACCTTAAAAAATACTTCGGCTCACTACCTCTCCTCAGCAGCCCGAAAACAGGGGAAACACTGAGCATGTATTTGGCTGTTTCCGAAAACGCTGTTGGCTCGGTGCTAGTCAGAGAGGAGAACAAAGTCCAAAGACCTATTTATTATGTCAGCAAACTACTCAAAGACGCTGAAACGAGGTACACTCGAGTCGAGAAGATGGTCCTAGCCCTGGTGACACTGCGGCCGTATTTTCAAGCACATACTGTCATCGTCCTGGCCGATCAACCCCTCAAGGCAATTATCTATCGTCCGGAAGCATCGGGGAGAATGACCAAATGGGTTGTCGAGCTGAGTGAGCATGACATTCAATATCAGCCTCGTCCAGCCATTAAAGCCCAGGTCCTGGCGGATTTCCTCCTCGAATGCACCATACCCAAAGATGGCTATGCTCCGGATGCCTTCGGACAACCAAAGCCCGGCGCCCCATGGTTACTTCACGCCGATAGATCCTCCAGCACGGGCGGTTCCGACACCGGCCTGGTCCTCACCAGCCCAGAGGGCGCAACTTTCGAATATGGCATCCGCTTTTCCTTTCCAGCTTCAAATAATGAAGCAGAGTATGAAGCCATGCTTGTCGGACTCCGAATCGCCTACGAGTTTAAGATCAATAAGCTGATCGCTTACACTGACTTTCAGTTGATGGTCGGCCAGGTGCAGAAAGAATTCGAGGCTCGAGAGCCGAGTATGATTCGGTATCTCCAAAAGGTGCATGATTTATCCTCCTGTTTCGATGAATTTAAAATTGTCCAAATCCCAAGGACTGAAAGCACGTGCGTTGACCTTCTGTCCCGCCTGGCGACCATGGAGTCAATGGATCTTGAGCGGAAATTCCACTTAGAGGTCCTGGAGAAGCCCAGCATCGCCGACATTGATCAAATGATGCAGATTGACACCGAACCATTCTGGATGGACCCCTTGCACAAGTACCTCAAAGAAGGGTTGCTACCCACTGATAGAAAGGAAGCAAGGAAGCTGAAAATGCAGTCATTTCATTATGTCCTGATTGATGACAGGCTATACAAGCGGTCCTTCTCAATGCCGCTGCTCAAGTGCCTCCGACCAACAGAGGCCGATTATGCTCTTCGAGAGGTCCATGAAGGTATCTGCGGCAATCACCTCGGTGGTTGGGCCCTATGCCACAAAGTGCTGCACCAGGGGTATTATTGGCCGACGATGCAAAAAGACGCCGATGACCTCGTCCGAACTTGCAATTCATGCCAGAGGCACTCAAATGTCCAGAGGCTCCCCTCGGCGCACCTGACTTCCATATCATCCCCCTAGCCCTTCGCTAAGTGGGGGATGGATATTCTTGGCCCTTCCCCCTCGCAACGGGACAGAGGAAGTTCTTATTTGTTGCAATTGATTATTTCACTAAGTGGGTTGAAGCCGAAGCAGTCGCCCAAATAACCAAAGCTCGAGCTAAAGACTTCGTATGGAGATCCATCATCTGCCGCTTTGGCCTTCCCCACACTATCATCACCGACAACGGGAAATAGTTCGATAACCCTAAGTTCCAAGAGTTCTGTGAGGATCATGGCATTCTCCATCGCCTGACATCGGTCGGACATTCTCAAGCTAATGGAGAAGCCGAGATAACCAACCGAACTCTCCTACAGGAAATCAAAGCTCGGCTCAACCGGACGCGAGGCAGATGGGCCGAGGAACTCCATCATGTGTTATGAGCGTACTGGACTACCGAAAGGATACCCACGGGGCAAACCCCATTTAAGATGGCCTTCGGCATAGAGGCTATCATTCCAGTGGAGGTTGGACTCCCCTCCCCTCGCGTGGAAGGTTATTCGGAGGAATCCAACGATGAACTGCTTCGAACCAATCTCGACTTAATAGAAGAAGTCAGGGAGAAAGCCAGAATTCGAATGGCCGCTTATCAGCAAAGAGTTGCCCGCTATCACTCCACCAGAGTCCGAGGGAAATTTTTTCTTCCCGACGATCTGGTGCTTCGAAAAGCATCCGTCTCGAAGCCTTTGGAGCAAGGAAAATTATCCCCGAATTGGGAAGGCCCCTACCAAGTGGCGGAAGTAATCAGACTCGGCACCTATAAGCTTCAAGAGTTGGATGGGAAATCTATTCCTCGGACATGGAACTTGGATAATCTCCGCGCATATCATCAGTAAAAGTATGCTCTTACTAAACTCATTTTGTTCATTGAATTAAATTTAATTCTCAAAGACTCGCGAAATTTTTATATAACTCTCTTTGAAAGCTGCAATGAGAAGCAGGTCATAAAATCCTCGGTCGGGCCGAGCGATCTTCGTACCTTGGCCGCGCCAAGTAAAATATATTTGACAAACCTTGGCCGGGCCGAGAGAGCTTCATACCTTGGCAGCGCCAAGTAAAATATAATCTTGAAGCCTCGGCCAAGCCGAGTGACGGTCTCCATACCTTGGCAGCGCTAAGTAAAATATAATCTCATCCTTGGCCGGGCCGAGCGATCTCCGTACCTTGGCCACACCAAGTAAAATATATTTGATAAACCTCGGCCGGGCCGAGAGAGCTTTGTACCTTGGCAGCGCCAAGTAAAATATAATCTTGAAGCCTCGGTCAAGCCGAGTGATGATCTTTGTACCTTGGCAGTGCCAAGTAAAATATAATCTTAAATCCTCGGTCGGGCCGAGCGATCTCCGTACCTTGGCCGTGCCAAGTAAAATATATTTGACAAACCTCGGTCGGGCCGAGAGAGCTTCGTACCTTGGCAGCGCCAAGTAAAACATAATCTTGAAGCCTTGGTCAAGCCGAGTGACGGTCTCCGTACCTTGGCAGCGCCAAGTAAAATATAATCTTGAAGCCTCGGGCAAACCGAGTGATATATTTCTGAACGATTTTTGAAGCCTCGGCCAAACCGAGTGATATGTTTCTGGACAATCTCCGAAGCCTTGGTTAAATCGAGTGATATGTTTCTGAACAATCTTCGAAGCCTCGGCCAAACCGAGTAACATATTTCTGAACATCATCTAAAGCTTCGGCCCAGTCGAGTGATTTCTCAAATACTCTGACGTGACTAAGGCGTCCTATCATGCTTCGGCAGAGGTAAGTAACCTTTCTTCGCTCATCAGTAAGATTATGCAAGTTATTTTTTTTCAAAGAAATACCTACTTCATCCCTTAAATAAGATCATGTTTACCATGAGTTCACGGGGCCGCCCAGGCCTCCCTTTAACCTAAATAGAGATGAACACTTCCTCCACAGAGGACTAAATATCACGTTAACAAAAACAAAGTAGCAAAAGCGCTGCTGGACTTATAGATTATGCTACGGTCCGAAAAGCATAAAATGAGAGTAGCAACTCTCAACACAATCATATCGGAAAAAGAAATAGATGTTACAAGAAGAAAGAGTAAGAACTTTCTTTATTGATGAAAAAATTACGACCTCTTGAGAGGCATTACAAGTGCATCATAGCACAGGAAATAAAGACAAATAAAAGCTCGGCTGAGCAGCTTCGGTCGATAACGATGTTTCTGCATCCGACCCAATAAATCGCAGAAACCTGACAGCTCTGTTGAGCCACTGGTTAATGCCAAAGAACAAAGTAGGCTATCCACGGATCCCTCGGACGGACACGTTGGGGAATTATAACCAGATCAAAGACCTGTGGATGCTTATGCCAATGAGGCCTTCCCCTAAGAGGGATGTTGGGCTGCTAGCCGCTGCCCGATGACGTAGGCAAAGAACCAGCAGACCAACACCACTCTCCTCCCTCCTCGCTCAAGAAAAGACCTCTCATGCGGACGAACCAAGAAGTCCAAGCTGAGGAAGGGGGAGAGGTCCATGTCGACCATGGGGAATACGTATGCTTTGCGTTTCCTACCATCCCCATGGCAAGTGACAAAGGATACACAGGAAGCGCGTACGTGCGCTCCCTATATGACCTCTGCGGGCATCCTGTGCGCTCTCCATATGACCTCCGAGACTCCTTCCTTGAGAACTGTTTGCTCTTCAGCAGCTTCTCCGTCACCCCAACTATCTGGGACGAACCAGCTTTCAAAAGGGAAGCTCGATCTCCCCACTCTCAATGAAACATGCGCCATGAAAGCCCTTACAACTCACAGAAAGAGAAGGCTTTGGGAGATAGCCTAACACGGCCCGCTCTCTCCATTTTATAGGCAAGCAAACCGGAAGCAGTTATTAAAGAAGGGAGCCCCAGAATTTGAAATGCCCTGGCCACGCCGCCACGTGGTACATCAAAAGAAAAAGGCACTTTCCAAAGCGCGCCGAATGCGTCTCTCAGGATATGACAGAAGACGAAGATTTTCTTCTGACCTCGAATCAAGAGCCTTAAATGCAGAAAATTAACCGCAGATCCTTGAGATATGGTCAGGCCTGGGAAATCCTTTTTCGTAAACGACGTCGCCCAATAGCGATCGAGTGCTTACCGCATACGTTAAAAAGACCTGTGTTGGAAAAGGCCAACGAAATAAATGCCTTAAGCAGAAACAGGGCGTCCTTCGGCAAAGCTGTTTTATACGCTACAGCAAAAGACATACCAACTTTTTGCTTCGGACAAATCGAACTATCTAACCTCGGCTTCAGTCGAGGTATTTGCACCGCCCTCGGTCATTTCACGCCGAACCAATTCGTGCCTCGGCAAACCAAGTTGGCTTACGCGCACCTAACCTCGGCCTGTTCCCTTCGGCCTCGTCACTCGGTGTCAGCCTCATCTCAGCATCACGCAAGTCGGCATCGCCCCGACATCTTCAAAGTTGGCCTCGTCCCGGCCTCGAGCTTTCCTCCTCGGCCCAGACCGAGGCAAAGTCGGAGTTATATTCCACGGCAAAACCGAATACCTCGTCCCGGCCTCGAACTTTCCTCCTTGGCCCCGACCGAGGCAAAGTCGGAGTTATATTCCACGGCAAAATCGAACGATTTTATGCATCAGCAAAACCAGTTAATCTGGCTTCGATTGGGCAAAATTTTCGATTCGGAACCCCCAAGGGCTATCCGACTTTAAAGCGCATTTTGTTTACGATTCGTTTACCATCAAAAGAACTCCCAGCAAAAAGGTCGTTCAAAAAAACAATGACCAAAGCGATGAGGCAAAGCAAAAAGAGATTAAAAGATTCATTCATTGAGTCCCGATCGGATTACAAGTTGAAAAAACAAAAAATACATGAGTAACCCTTAAGAATTAGGGTTCGAATCGGTCCCGAAAACCCCTTTAGTAACATCCGGAGGGACTTGACTCACCTCACCCACCTCAAATGTTATTGGAAGAGGGACCTTGGGTTCCTCGGCAGCAGGGTGAAGGCATTCTTCGATAGCCATGGCCTTTTTGGGACCCAGGATAGCGCCAAGATCGACGGTCGAAATATCCTCATACTCGGCTTCTTCGGCCCTCGGGGTACGAGTATCAAACAGCTCGGCCTCCAGGAAAGATAAATCCAACTCGGGATACACTCGAGAGATCTTAGCCCGAGTTTCCTCGCTGAACCGGAATGCATCGGCACAAGCCTCTCTACGCCCTTCAGAAAATTGAGCGGAACTTCTGTACTCCTCCACAGCCGAGGTGATTCGGTTGTTAGCTTTAGCTAGCTGGTTCCCGAGTTTGAGGTTCATTTGGCGACTCGCGGTCAACTCCGCCCTTAGAGCCTTAAATTGCTCCTGCGCCTCGAGCTCGATTTTGCCCATTTGCGAAACATCAGGTCGTTTGAGTCCACGAACAAAAGAAAAATCCCATAAGCAAGTAAATGAGAAGACACTATACCTCTTCCTCTCGTCGAGCCATTTTATTGCTCAGCTCATGAACCTTTTCCAAGGCCTTCAATTTGGCCATTTTATTCTGATGGAGACCCTCCTGGAGGTCGTTAATCAAGGATTATTTGTCCTCGATTTTCCGTCGAGATTGATCAAAATCGGCGGTGAGCATAGCAATCTGGTCATGCTACCATTTCAGCCGATTTTTCATATCGGCAAGTTCCTTATTCAGACCGGCAAGCTGATCCCGCTGCCGCTGACACTTGTGCTCCTCGAGCCTCCTGCTCTAGCTGTTCTTCTCCTTGGCATGACTATTCTTTAGCTGGTCCCACCTTTTGTCAAAATACAGCTGCATGGCTTTAACTTCGTTGGCATGCTTAGCTTTAATTTGGGATAACTCCAGGCAAGCCTTGTCCGATTGTTCACGAAAATCCTGAAGCTCTTTGACTTGAGCCTCGAGCCAAGAGGCCCTCTCGGCGATAATTCGGTAAGACTCGCCCGTCTTCTCAAGGTCCGCCTTAACGGATGCCAAGGCTTTGGAAAGCCGGCTGGTCGAATCCACCCTCGCCCGAAGGTCGGCCGCTTTCTTCCTGGCCTGAGCGCAAGCCCCAGTGGCCAAATTTAAGTGCCAATTCAGCACCCTCGTAATTAAGGCATTCTGCAGAAAAACACAAGCGAGAAACCATGGCCGGACCAACCAACTAAGAATTACAACATCGGTACAATGGCTTACCCGGGAGGCGTAGTTTGAAGCAATTTTTATAAGAGTAGTGTTACTAATTTCGGGGAGAAGGTAAACATCCTTCGGCGCCCCGGACTGACCAAAAGCTGCATCAATAATATCCCCAACTGCAGGCTCATCCGACAGGAACTTTCCCCCGCACGCAGTACGGACCGCATCAAGGCGGTGAGCATGTCATCCACCTCTGGGCTATGGATAAGAAAAGTCATAGCCGAAGAGCCGGCCTGAGGGGCTTCGGCCTGAGGAACCGCCATCCGCTCGGCTTCCTCCATAAAGACTTTGGCCTGCAGGGCCTCGGATGCTTCGGCCCCGGTTGAGGGATCCCCGGCCCGAGCGCCCCCATCATTCATGATTCTTCTTCTTCCTTTTCCTCTCCGACTATTGCTCCATCTTCGATAGACTCCACCTGAACTTCAATATCTTTCACAACATCCCCTGGTACCATAAGAGAGAGACCCTTAACAGGAGGCACCTCGACCTCCACCAACCTTTCAACAAACGGTTCCATTTGAGCTTCGGCAGTCGCCACTGCCTCTCCTGACCCCTCTACCTGAGCATGGGCCTCTTCCACGCACGGTGGGCTCCCCACTGTTGGTAATTGAAGCTGGTTAACCTCTGGTAGGAGGATCGCCAGATGGACTGGCGACATCTCCTCGGCATCGTTTGACACGATTACTATTTGGGGAGGGAAAACCTCAGCAGCTCCTTCCGAGCTCCTTCCAATGGTTTCCTCTGCTACCTTGCCCCCCTCTGGCAAGGGGGGCTCACCAACTACAGCTGGCGCTTCCGCTTCCTCCCTCTTTGAGATGGAGGAATGGTGGCCGACACAGTCTTTCCTTGGCTCCCTTGAGCGAGACCTGGAGGGACGGACCCTCTTCTCGGACCTGTGCTTGTCCTCGGAGCTGGAGCCTCTATGACGCTTTCCTAGCTCCTTCCTCATTTGGCCCACGAATGCGGACCTCTCGGCTGAAAACATAGCGGATGTTCAATTAAACAGTAGAGGAATTACATAAACACATTGACCATCAGAGCGAAGACTCACCTTGAGGGTTGATAGAGCTAAGCCCGGCAGTGAAAAGGGCATCATCTACTAACAGAGTGCTGGCTGATACCTCCGGACCACTGCGAAGGATCATCAAATCTCTCTTCTCTTGCTCACTCAACTCCGGGCGCGCCTTCGGATCTTTCACATAGCTCGCCCATCCCCTCGGAAAATCTAAACCGATGTTTCCTTCGGCAATGAAAAATCGGGACTTCCGCTACTTTATCGAAGACGGGTTATCAGAAATCTTCTTGAACGACTTCCGGAGACCAATGTAGGGCCATTCAGAGCTTCTCCCGGAAATCAGGTTGTAGAGACTCAGAATATGGGAAGGGTCACAGTCACCCCAACACGACTGCACATCGAGATGAACCCGATAAGATTGCGCCAGCTATTTGGGGCTACCATTGTTGGACATATGTTGTAAAACCTTATCACCTCCTGTGTCAATGGGTGAAGAGGGAATCAGAGACCTGCCCTCAAGCTCTCCTCATAGAAGAAGACTCCGCGGCTTAATTTGGTCAAAACCCAGTGCTCGGCCCTCGGCACCCATAAGGCTAAATCCCGAGGAACCCTATAATGGCGACGGATCCAGTCCAGGTCGTCAAGGGTTACCTCAGAGGCAATATCACCTGGACCCTTCATATTGGCTGAATAAGGGGCAGGATACAAGCAAGCAAGGGCTCAGAGAAAGAATGAAAAATCTATATGATAGGGACGAAAAGGCGTTGCAGAAGGAGCGCCGCCTTAGGCCTCTTTAAATAAATGCTTCAGAAGGAAAGCCAAAGACGTCAAAACTTTCGATATGGGCGCCAGAAATAAAAGAGCCATGCCACGTGGAATTCCCTCTATCCCAGCCTGCTGGAAACGAGGCGTTTCCTCCTCGAGCTACGGTAAAAAATGATGATGAAAGAGCGGTTGTCATTTACGAGATCATCATTGCCCGCCTTTTCGAATCCACCAAATAAGATTATTTCGGAACTCTACTCCCTATATTCGAACTTACACTTCGGACTAGGGAGTAGGGGGCATGTGATGAGGGGTAAAATTGTCATTGCATTGATGACCGCACACATCGACAATTGGGCCTAGTCCAATTCTAACGTCTTGTCGGCCAGCTGTCAGACCCACTAAGCAGCGAAGTCCGATCGCTCTCAGCAGCGCCAGGTCGTCCCGACAACTCGAGCCATCCATACCTCGATAGCCCGAGCCATTCTCATACCTCGGTAACCAGAGCCATTCTCATACCTCGGTAATCCGAGCCACCCCATGGGCCGTAATGACAGCATCCGGACTTGGCAACTCGACCTTCCCCTCGTCCGCCACCTTTCCTCTCTCCTCCGCATGGAGCCAGCTTCTGTTCGGCCTCGGACCTGTTTCCCTCGGCCTCGGCCCCCAAAGCCCCTCTCGGCCATGCAAGCTGCCGAGCTTCCCTCGGCCTCGTACTGCCTCGGCCCCAGTCGGCCTTGGCCCTCGGCCTCCAGCTCCGTCGTCCTCGGTCTTCGGACGGCCTTTGCCTCGGCCTCGGCCCTTGGCCTTGCTTCCGCCTCGGCCTCCAGCTCGTCGGTCTTGGTCTCCAGATGGCCTCGGCCTCGACCCCCAGTCGGCCTCGGTCTCCAGACGGCCCCGGCCTCGAGCTTTCCGCCTCGGCCCCGGCCTCGAGCTTTCCGTCCCGGCCCCGGCCTCGAGCGTTCCTCCTCGGCCCCGGCCTCGAGCGTTTCTCCTCGGACGGCCTCGGCCCCTTTTGGCCTCGGCCTCAGACTTCGGAGCCATCCTTACACCTCGGCGACCTAAGCCGTCTATACCTCGGTAACCCGAGTAACCCCCTTTGCCTCGGCTGGACTGAGGCATTTGAATACCTCTGCGGAATCCGGCGCGGGAGAATTTAAACTCACTATAACTGAATAAGATTCCAAGCGAGGAATCATACCCAGAAGTGGCCTAGGACCCATAAGAGTGGCCTAGAACCTACGTAATCGCTGAATCTCAAGGCATTAACCAGTTCTCCTAGCCATTGATCCTCTAACTGACAAAATATGGACCTTATTGACCTCATAACAAACTTGATTCGAATCCGTTCCGAATCCTAACGGCTTTCAGAACTCTCCTCGCAACACGCCCAAAGAATCAGGTGATCCCCTATAAATACCGCTGCCCTCTAATCCCTCAGGTGCGCAACTACACACACTCTTGAGAGAGAACACCCATCTAGGGGAGTTCTTCTGTGAGAGTCTTCTCCTCACATCGGTTTGCTATGAATATTCACTGACTTGAGCGTCGGAGGGTCTTCCGCAGAGGGCAACCCCTACAGCACCCTCTGCGTGCGGACTGTCTTGCAGGTTCCACTTCGAGACGATGAGACTGGCATCCCGATCAGGAGCCAAAAGCGCACCCGAGTTGGAGAATGGATTTCCGCGGCATAGGGACTTTTAGCAGGCTCGGTGAATGAATTAGCTGCCTTTTGTAGATTCAGCAAACTATTATGTCTTTTACACATCTGAGCTAGAATTCATGGATAAAGTTGCAATCATAATCTTTTGAGGGTATTATTGGATGGCTTGCAAAATTTATTCCTTTGTCCAATGCTTGGGGATGGTTTGCGATAAGGTCAATTATAGAGAACATATTTGCATTGGATGTGTGTATTGATTTAAATGTGACAGAAAAATTGATGCTGATTTAAACTGATGCTGTTTGAGCAAGAAGTACTGAATATTAGAACCATTAAAGAATTCAAAGCATGTGATGCTAAGGGCATATTCTAGTTTAAAGCCAGCTTCCTTTGGGAGAAAGACAATGTTGAATGGAAGAATATTTTCCTCCTAGATTAGCCTTGGCCCATGAAAGGTGAATTGATGTTACAAATTGAACTGTAGAAAAATATCATTTTGCTTGCTTCTGATGGAGTAGGGCCCGTTGGTTGGTGGAATTTTGGTTGTGGGATGTTCTGTTTGTGTCTTTGTAAGTGGAGTGGAAGGTTTGCGGACTTTACTTTTCAATGACTGATGTTGATTTTTTGGCCCACAATGATACGGTAGTCCATTTTTGTTAAAAGCCTAAGCATTTTCCTTGTGTTTATATTCACCGTAAGACCACCAATGTAGTAACATAAATTAAACTGAGTGTTTGATGGGCTCCTTGTTAGCTAAATTACTTTTGGTATAACTTGAAGTGTTCCTTTTAATGTAAAATATTGTAAGTTGGCATGCAAGAATGCCTATTGAGGATAACAATGGTCTTGCCAAGTACTAATGGAGGATGGGAAGGGGTGTCTTGCGTATGTGCAGGGGATGAGTTTGTCTGTTTCTTTACAGTAACTGCTTGTTTAAATTTCGACTGTATAGTACTGCTAATTAAGTTTGCTAGCTTATCTATCAAATGAGGGTTAAAAAAAGAAATGGATCAAGTAGTTATAACTATAATAAAAGATTGGACTTGCACAAGTTGACATGGCAATGTTAAGGCAAAATCTTCTCTCTATTTTTGAGCTTCTATAACTGCTTTGATAGGAAGAAATGTGCCTGCAATTCTTTATATTTATTATCATTTCTTATTAACATTGACTTTTTAACTGGTAATAATGCTATAGATTCTATATATTGCTTTGTTGCAGGCAATGCCAGTTTTCACTTTTGCAAACCAGGCCGGCCTTGACATGCTTGAGACCACCTTGGTTGCCTTGCAAGACGTTACTCTGGAAAAAATATTTGATGACCAAGGAAGGAAGACTCTTTGCACAGAGTTCCCCCATATAATGCAGCAGGTTCGTAACCTTGTTATCACAATCTATTTTAGCACTTCTGTGTAAAATTGTGATATATAGCTCAAGAAGATTCAATAAGATCTTAAAAGGGGAAAGATACCTGAATGATATTTATTATCTCGTAAACTTCTGAGATAAAAGGTTCCAGTCTTGAATGTTATTTGATATAGATTCGTTCTCTCTTTACAAGGCTGAATGAGTGCCTTGCAGGCTAAAAGTCTGATCTCCAAGAAGTTTGGTCCTAGCTTTTGAGCGAACTTGCTTGATCAATGTATCATTGGCTGTCAGACTTGCTCAGATGATCCATGTCTGATGCTGAGTAAGTTTTGGCGGTCACCCAATTCTGAGTGTTGGGCTTTTGGTTGTCACTCAAGACCTTGCCTTTCTATGGTGGAAGTCGTGCTAAACTTTGAAAAAAAAGAAAAACTATATTTTGCGACACCTCGATCCTGACTTGTCTGGTCTTAATGTTCTGATTACGCTTGTGGAGTAATATATCTCCACTTCTAGTCATCCTCTTAGAAAAAGGCACACCAAATGTATTAAAAAAATTTGTTTACTCGAGTAAAATGACCTTTTTTTTTTTCTTTCTTTCTTTCTGTGAACAGGGATTTGCATGCCTTCAGGGTGGTCTTTGTATTTCAAGCATGGGTAGGCCTGTTTCTTATGAGAGCGCAGTGGCTTGGAAGGTGCTGAATGATGAAGATGAAGCCCACTGCATCTGCTTCATGTTTGTTAACTGGTCCTTTGTTTAGCTAGTCTTTCGATATCAGAACGTATAAAAAGTTAAGGCACTTATTTATCTTTTTAATGTCTCAATCAGTGGTTACCTCTTTTAAACCTAAACTCTCAGATGTTTTCTTTCCTCCCGTATTTGATTATCTAGTTTGTGATGTTATATTGTTTTGGCTTGCTCAACATGTTTAGGCTAAAATATCTATTGTTATTTGTTTCTAGGGCCATGCTGCGTGTGTTGAATATGTTGAAGTGGTAGGAGTCTACCAAATCCAACTTGCGTGGAACACCACTCTCAATTTGAGGACATGTAACACACCTTCACTAGGGTACTTGCAATAATAGAAGGATCAGCACCCTCGCTTTGAGGACGTGCAACTCACCTTCGCAGATGACACTATAAATCTGGGTAGAAAACGAGGGATAAATGAACCTCCAAGGTAAAACTCAACGAAAACTCCCCGACGGAAGATGGCAGATTAAAAAGCTGCTACAAATTTCTTAGTGGCTAGACAAAAGACCAGGGTTCAAATTCTGCCTTCATGTTTGGAAGTTTAGTTGGGGAGGGGTTCTTTCGTTCCGTAACCCTTCGACCTCCACAAGCAACAACAAAAACAAAATAGACAAAAAAAAAAAAGAACCTAGAAAAAGAAGAAGAATACTGAAATGGAGGGAAAGCTATATTAAATTGTGGATTTCAGAAAAGCTTTTGATAAACTTTTTTTTTTAAAAAAAAATCTCGACGTTGAGGAAAGGAGGGTTTCCGAATCTTTGGACGAATTTCCAAATCAGGAATTGGACCTAATGTATAATGACATTCTTCAAGGCATTCCTTTATCCCCTTCTTGGTCTGTTAACAATGTGCTTATGTGCTCGATAGCTTACAACAAGCATATGAAACTTCTCTAAAGCTGAAAAGTTCTAGCCGATTACGCTTAAATTAGGTTATAAAACTTTGAGATATTTCAAAGTTCGTTTTTTTTTTTTTTTTTTCTTTCAAATTTCATGGATCTAGTCGGGATCAGATACTCTTAGAGCAGTGAAGTTTTGTTGGATGATGAATTGAATATCACAAAATCTCCTTATTCATTGTATAAGCCTACAACTCCATGACATGAAAATGTCTAGAGTGGGTGAATTTTTTTGAAAATATTATAAAAGTTGGAATATCTATTATCTATTCGGAGCACAGTGATCTCGATCAACTCATTCGTTTCCAATCGCCCGATTTATCACGTGGGTGATTAATTACATTGATAAGCTCAGGGAGAGCCGTTTTGTTGCTTCCAATAATGCTCTCCTTGCTAAATGGTGCTAGAGATTTGATTTGAAAAGGCACCTACCGCAAGGAAAGATCTGATCTTCGAAGCAAGTGCTCTAAGTGCTCAAGAGAGTTATCTATAAAATATTACATTTATATCTGTTTGCATTCAGGAAGAATCTTGGGTTGGCAATATTCCGTTGAACTCACTTCTCTTTTTTGTCTAATGCATGATTTGCCATAGATTTTCGGTTTTTTGACTTGGGGTGAGATGGTGATGCTCATACGGATCTAAATGGCATCCTCTCGTCCTGATAAACCTGCAAAACAATGTTATTAAACAGGGTCTGAGGTAGTTAATCCATGTAGATGACCTTTTGACGGTCAGTAAATATTTTTGGCCATAGATAATATGGAGAAAATTTTTAAATAGAAAAAGATTCTAGGAAAGGATTCTGAAATGTTATGGCATCAATGAGGAGCTTTTTTTTGTGTTACATGAGGGGTATTAGGACGTGGTGTTTAATAGGCAATAGGGATGGTATGCGCAGTTATGGAAGTTGAAGGATGATAAGGCCGATTTTGATAAATATCTTATTAGAGGGATTCGTGATCCTTAAATCATGAAGAGGGGAGCCTTATTTGGCTCCCACTTTCGTTTAGGGAGAACCACTTCAGGAAGGAGCTTCGAGATTCTTGTGATTCTTAGCGATCTGATGGCCGAGATGTTAGGCACGGGCCGAAGGTCGGCAAAGGGGAGGGTCGGTTTGGTGACTCCTGGCTGTTGAGGTCCGGTTGCTTTGGCTCGGGGGCAAGACTCGACAAAAGAAGCCAAGGGTTGGTCAACCAAGGTTCGATTGGCGAAGCTCGGGTGAAGATACCGAGGTAGTAGGTTGGCAAGGCATCCTTCGACTTGTAAAGGTTAGTCGCAACCCAAACGTGGGCCCGGTTCATCTTCCCATGTTAGTTGATTTATGCGGAGACCTTTTTACCTACATCACTTTTTTCTACTTTTTAGTTTGAAGTTTACATTCAGGCTTATGGAGTAGAGTCCTAGCAGCCGAATTTCATTGGCAAAGGCTAAATTTGGAGAGACGTGGCATAATGATGCCATAGATGCCGAGCCAATGTATTATCATTTTAGCCCATCACACGAGTGGAGCCTTTTCGAATTTCGATCAAGGACGATAGATGGAATGACGCGTGGCGAAGCCAGAGATCATGGTGCTGGATTCGAAGGCCCGCGGCCCCTAGGGTTGTTCGCTAATGATGTCTTGGCCTTTCATGCGGTGGCTTTAAAAGGGAGAGACTGGCACCTTTCCCTACTATATCTTTTCAAACTCTTGGTCATTGTTCTCTCTTCTGCAACTGTCTCTAGTAGGAGAGTACCATGGTCAGCTCTATTGTCATTTGCTCTGAGGATATGGAGCGCCCAACTCGCATCGCCTCGACTATGACTCCGACGGATTTGAAGAGAATCCGTCGTGAATATTGGATCCCCGGCGATTATGATTTGCGAGTGCGGGTCTTGGGCAGAGGCTGCCGGATGAACTGGAGTCCAGGATCTTCTTTTACGAATAGTGCTTCAAAGCGGGCGTCCGTCTTCATTTTCATCCAATCATCTAGGAGGTGATAAAGTTCTATGGTATTTGTCCCTCGACGGTGACTCCGAACAGTTGGTGGCACATCGTGGGGTTCATCTCCATGTGCCAATTGATGGGGGTGATGGCGACGGTACTACTGTTTCGGGCGTGCCACAACATCATCTTCTATGAGAACTCCTTTTGGCCCTACGTCAATCCCCGGAGGACCTTAAAAAGGGTCTTGGGGGTTCCGTCCTCAATAAAGGGATGGAAGCCCCGATTTTTCATTATCCATTGAAGTAGTGGGTATGTCTTCCCTCGATCGTAGAAAAATTTTTCTGATGACCTAAACAAAGCTCCCTAGTTGTTGAGGTAGGAGATCGACGACCTCAAAATTTTATCCAACGGTAAGGCGCTTTCGATCGAAGTTCTTCTGGCCAAAGATGCCTTTTTAACGTTGATCTTAGCAGCATTGACCCCCGGTGTCACCACCCTGACATCGCGCATGGGTGCGCATTCACATGGCTAAGTGCGGGTGATGTTGGGCATGGCGTGGGTCGAGCCAGTCGCATGGTTGGGCACCAAATTGGGCGAGTGTCGCGGGTTGACAAGGCATGAGCAGGATCGGGTGAGGCATGCGCACGGAAGGTTGAGGTTTGTGGACTCCAGATGGGGCGCAGCGCAGGCGAGCAAGCATGCAGGTCGAACGCGGTAGGCACGGATGTGCACAAGACTGGACGCGGTGTGTGAGTGCAGAGGTAACACGGTGCACAGGATACTGCATGATGTGTATGGATGCGTTGGGCAAGCGGTGCGGCGCAAGGCGGACCAAGATGGAGATGCGCAGACATGCGGGGCGTTAGGCAAGCGGCGCATAGCCAAGGTGAGACCAAGGTGCGCGTGGTCAGGCTTGGGCGCTGCGTGCACGATCGGGCTGGCGCTAGCTTGAGCCAAAACAGTGTGCAGCTGGGCGTGTGCAGGATGGTGCGCGCGACTGGAGCAGTTGGCGGGCACATGTGGCCTAACGCTATTGGCTGGTTGCAAACAGCCAAGGTGGTTAGGATAACGCTTTAAATGGCGTGAGTCAGATTGGGCGCACATCAGAGAGAGAAGGCGGAGTCTAGATCATTGGTTTTGGAGAAAGCCAAGTTGTCCGAGGCATGGAGAGCACTCGGGTATGAAGCTGGACGGTGTGCATGGCGATCAGTCCAAAGGAAGTCTTTGTTAGGGTTTAGACCTTGATGAATAGCAATGGGATTCCCCGTTGAACAAGAACTAGAACTAAGGATTTCTAATCCTGTTAGGTTTAGACCTTGATGAATAGCAATGGGATTCCCCGTTCAACAAGAACTAGAACTAAGGATTTCTAATCCTGTTAGGTTTAGACCTTGATGAATAGCAATGGGATTCCCCGTTCAACAAGAACTAGAATTAAGGATTTCTAATCTGTTAGGTTTACTTCTTGAAAAGGAGGAAGATGGGGAGGAGAAAGAAAGGGCTGCCGCCCTATCATGAGAGAAGGGAATTTTTGGGAGAAAAGAATCTGTTCTCTATTCCATCCAAACCCTAGAGACTAGAGTTTAAATACATCCACGAAGTGGGCCAGGCCCAGACTCAACAAAAACTCCCATGGACTAACCCAATGAGATTAAACTAATCCCCAAGCCCGTGTACACCCGTGACTTGATTTAATCTCAACCCTTGGACTCAAACCCAGCCCAATACAAGTTAGCCCACCTGGGCCTTGATAGCACCACACCAGGCCCAACAATCTCCACCTTGGTGCTTTCAAGGCCTCAGCACGTCCACTGTGTCCATCAGCTTTAACAACGAAATACACTTTTGAAAACTGTCCGTGGAAGAACCTTAGTCAGTGCATCTGCTGGATTTTCTTTGGTGTATACCTTCACCAGCTCCACCTCACCATCTTCCACCAGCTCTCTGATCCTGTGGTATCTGAGGTCAATGTGCTTCGTCCTGGCATGATAGACTGCATTCTGCGCAAGCATCAGAGCACTCTGGCTGTCACTATGCACCTGGACAACCTTCTGATCAAGTCCCATCTCCAGCATCAAGCCCTTCAGCCAAAGAGCTTCCTTTGCTGCCTCTGTGATACCTATGTATTCTGCCTCCGTGGTAGATAAGGCTGTGATGGGCTGCAGACATGATCTCCACGATACTGGACCACCAAACAGGCTGAACACAAAGCCTGTTGTGGATCTCCTAGTGTCCACATCTCCACCAAAGTCTGCATCCACATACCCATATAACTGCCCACGAGCCTCCTTGGATAAGTTGGATCTCTCAGCATCTTCTTGCTGTCCATAGCAAATACCAACCCCAACTGTACCTACCAAGTACCTGAAGATTCCCTTCAGTGCTCGCCAGTGCTCCCTACCAGGCTGCGCCATGAACCTGCTCACCTGGCTCACTGCATGGGCTATGTCTGGCCTACAACATACCATGGCATACATAAGGCTCCCAACACCAGAAGCATATGGTACCTTCTCCATCTCCTGAGCCTCCACCTCAGTCTGTGGTGACATGGTCTTCGATAAGGAAAAATGTGCTGCCAAAGGTAGTGCTGTCGGTTTGGCATCCTTCATCCCATATCGCTCCAGAATCTTTTTAATGTAGCCACCCTGACTCAGATGCAGCACACCTTTGGATCTATCTCTGATGATTTCCATCCCTAGGATCTTCCTGGCTGGCCCCAGATCCTTCATCTCAAACTCCCGAGACAAAGCTATCTTCAGTTCCTGTACAGCCTTCTCACTCTTGCATGCTATCAGCATGTCATCTACATACAAGAGTAAGTACATCCTAGACCCATCATCCAGAGATTTAACATACACACAAGAATCATACTCACACCTGGAAAGTCCAATGCTCCTAACATAAGTGTCAAATCTCTTGTACCACTGCCTCGGCGACTGCTTCAGCCCATACAGAGATTTCTTCAGCAAACAGACTTTCCCATCTGATCTTGGTTCTCTAAACCCTGGTGGCTGCTCCATGTAGATGCTCTCCTCCAAATGACCATGGAGGAATGCTGTCTTCACATCCATCTGCTCCAGCTCCAAGTCCTGAGCTGCTACAATACTCAATAATAGTCTGATGGAAGTGTGCCTGACAACTGGAGAAAATATCTCACCATAATCGATGCCTTCTTTCTGAGAGTATCCTTTGGCCACTAGTCTTGCCTTATACCTGATACCCTCTTGTTCTGAAGCTCCTTCCTTGCGCTGATAAACCCATTTACAACCAATGGGTTTCTTTCCTTGTGGCAGCTGGACCACCTGCCACGTATTATTGCTGTGAAGAGACTGCATTTCCTCTGCCATAGCATGGATCCACCTATCTCTATCCTGACTTTCCATAGCCTCCTCATAGGTGAAAGGGTCTCCATTCGCTGTCACCAGGGCATATGACAACGAATCCTCAAAGCCGTATCGAACTGGTGGTCGCACGTTCCTCCTGGGCCTTTGCTGTGCGATCCCAGTATCAGTCCCCTGTCCAGCTGCATCCTGCTGAACTCCCTGGCTTCTACCCCCTCTGTCAGTCCTCTCCACCTGAATCTCAAATCCTCCTGGTCCACTAGCAAATGGCACAACTGTATAGGAGGTTGTCTGACTAGTGTTACCGTGTTCTACCTCCTGTAGTCCCTGCTGTGCATCCATGCCACTTCTGTTCTGGAGGATTGAGCTCTCATCAAAGGTTACATCTCTGCTGATGACAACCTTCTTCTCCAAGGGGTCCCATAGCCGATACCCCTTGACTCCTCGCGGGTAGCCTAGGAACACCATCTTCTTAGACCTGGCATCCAACTTACTCCGCTCCCCAGCTCCAACATGCACATATGCTGTGCATCCAAACACCCTTAGATGGTTTAGGCTTGTCTTCCTTCCAGACCATATCTCCTCTGGAATGTCTCCATCTAACCTGGTGTGCGGTGACCGATTGACCAAGTAGCTAGCTGCATCTACTGCGTCAACCCAGAACATCTTTGGAAGCCCTGCCTGCAGCCTTAAGCATCTTGCCTTTTCCAATAGTGTTCTGTTCATCCTCTCAGCCACCCCATTCTGTTGAGGAGTTCCCATCACCGAGAAGTGCCTTCTGATGCCCCACTCCTCACAAAAAATCTGGAACTCCCTGCTGGTGTATTCCCCGCCATTATCAGACCTCAGACACTTCACACTTTTACCCTGCTCCTTCTCCACCTCAGCCTTCCAGATTTTGAACTTGGTGAAGACCTCTGATTTCTCCTTCATAAAGTAGATCCACAGCTTCCTTGAGAAATCATCTATCAGGGTCATAAAGTATCTGGCCCCATTCCTTGCAGAAACTGGGGCTGGTCCCCAGACATCTGTGTGTACTAACTCCAGGGGTTCAGCACTCCTAGCTGTGCTGACTGAGAACTGTACTCTCCTCTGCTTTCCCATCTGACAAGGCTCACAGATCTCCATATCTCCGCTACTCAAGTCTGGAAGCAGACCTCTCTTGCTCAGTTCTTTCATCCCCTTGTCTCCCATGTGGCCCAGGCGGTAATGCCACATCCTGTACACATCCCGGGGATCTTGCTCCACAGCTGCCACCTCAGATTTCACAGTCATCACAGAGCCCTCCATCTTGTATAGATTATTTTCCAGCCTCCTCCCTCTCATCACCACCATGGCTCCATTGGAGATGTTCAGAACTCCACTCCTGGCACGACTGCTGAAGCTGTATCCAGTCCGCTCCAAGTACCCCAGTGATACCAGATTCTTCTTGAGTTCTGGACATGCTTCACACTGGTAAGAGTGCGCACTATACCATCAAACATCCTCACCCTCACTGTGCCAATACCTGCCACCTTGCAAGGGTGATTATCTCCAAGAGTCACATTCCCCTCCTCAACCTCTGTGTAAGTACTGAACCACGACCGGTTGGGAGTGTAATGATGAGAACAGGCTGAATCCAAGGTCCACATCTCTGTGCTGTGCCTGTGATCATCTGATACAACCAAGAGATCATCCTCCACCTCCTGATCTGCAACTGTACTCACAGACTCAGATCCTCCTTTTTCTCCCTTCTGATTTTTCCACTTAGGACAATTCTTCTTAAAATGTCCTACCTCTCCACACTTATAGCACTTCAGCTCTCTCTTGCCTTTCCTGGACTTTGATCGTCCTCCAGACTTACTTCTGTCCCTGCCCCTACCTCTGCCTGTCCTTTCCCCAACTGATAGACCCTCCTGGGGAACAGCTTCCTTGGTCATCTTCTCCCTCTGCTCATTCGTCCGAAGCACCGAGACAATATCTTCATAAATTAATGTCTCCTTCCCATAGAGCAGTGTTGTGACCAATGAGTCATAAGACGTGGGCATTGAACATAAAAGCAGAAGTGCTTTATCTTCTTCCTCCATCTTGACCCCGACATTCAGAAGTTCATTGCTCATCTGGTCGAATATTTGGATGTGACCCAGCACATCTCCACCTTCTGACATCCGAAGGCTGTAGAGGCGCTTCTTCAACATCAACTTGTTGCACATATTCTTTCCCATATAGAGGGTGTGCAACTTCGTCCAGAGTCCCTTCGGGGTCTTCTCCTCCAGCACTGAATAGAGGACTGAATCCGCCAGACAGCCCCTGATCATTGAACATGTCTTCTTCTCCAATGAAATCCACTGCTTGTCTGTCATCCCATCTGGCCTTTCCTCCAAAGCCAGATCTAAACCCTGCTGCACAAGGAGGTCCTCTACCCGGACTTTCCACATGGAGAAACTTCCTTCCCATCAAACTTCTCAACCTCTATTTTATGCTACTCCCCATGGCCAATTTCAAAAATAGCACAAAAATAAATTTTATAAAATAGAGAAGTACCTTGACGAGATTCTGTTGAAATTATTTCAACTCCTTGAAGGCCTCCAGATTACTCCTTGAACCAGGCTCTGATACCACTTGTTAGGGTTTAGACCTTGATGAATAGCAATGGGATTCCCTGTTGAACAAGAACTAGAACTAAGGATTTCTAATCCTGTTAGGTTTAGACCTTGATGAATAGCAATGGGATTCCCCGTTCAACAAGAACTAGAACTAAGGATTTCTAATCCTGTTAGGTTTAGACCTTGATGAATAGCAATGAGATTCCCCGTTCAACAAGAACTAGAATTAAGGATTTCTAATCTGTTAGGTTTACTTCTTGAAAAGGAGGAAGATGGGGAGGAGAAAGAAAGGGCTGCCGCCCTATGATGAGAGAAGGGAATTTTTGGGAGAAAAGAATCTGTTCTCTATTCCATCCAAACCCTAGAGACTAGAGTTTAAATACATCCACGAAGTGGGCCAGACCCAGACTCAACAAAAACTCCCATGGACTAACCCAATGAGATTAAACTAATCCCCAAGCCCGTGTACACCCGTGACTTGATTTAATCTCAACCCTTGGACTCAAACTCAGCCCAATACAAGTTAGCCCACCTGGGCCTTGATAGCACCACACCAGGCCCAACAGTCTTGTAATCCAGTGTATGGGTGAGGGCTTTGGTGATTGAGGTGTGCTTGCTGTTGTATTCTGTCAAGGGAGGGGCTGCATTCAGCCAAGGAAAGAGGGAAAGCTCTTGTGGAAAGAATCTTGGAGAGGTTCTTGAGGAGCTGGAGGGCTTCTTGTAGAAGACCGGGCTGTAATCCAGATTGATGTTGAGAATGCATGCCATTCCTCTTCCAAATCTTGCCTTGTTGATGCTTGTGGTGGGCTGATCCTTGTGGAAGGTTGCTGGGTGTGTGCGACCCAGCTAGGCAGTGAGGAGGAGTCTCATTTGGACGTTGGCTTGAGCTGGGAACATGGATTCCTGGTGCGTAGCCTGAATGGAATTCTGGCACTGCATAGAAGAGGGCTGGCCAAGGCGTGCGCAGCCTTGGTGCCGCACCCCTTGGAAGAAGATCTCTGAAGCAAAAAGGTCAATTTCCGCTATGAATTCTAAGGGTGTGACAGAGGTATCAGAGCTTGGAGGTTTCGTTGGGAGATTCCACAAGTGCTGGTTCAGGTTCAACCAAAAACTAGCCAAGAAGCAGTTGGCTGGGTGATTTCAGTCCAGCTGGGAGTTGTGCGGACGGCTGGGATATCTTGGAGCACTTTCGGATCGAAGTTGGTTAAGAACCGAACCTTTGATTGGTGTTCTTGGGGGCCAAGATGGTTTGGAAGGTGTTGGTAGCAAGAACTCCAATCTAAGCTGCTGGATTGGGAGTTCTTGACGGGATTCAGTTGGCTGGGAGCAAGCTGGACGGCTGAAGTTTCTTAGAGGTGTTTTCTGATTGAAATCGGTGAGTGATTTCATTTCCTCATTAAGTTCTTGATTGGTTAATTGTTGGTGAGAGCTGGAATCAGGTTTTCATCTCATTTAAGACTGAATTTCCTCTGTTCTTGATCGGTAGTTTGCCTAGTTTTCTGAATTTCTGGGCAAATTAGAATTGCTTGAGTTCTTTGCATTTGATATTGCCTTAAATCTGATATTTCTAGAAAGTATTTGGACTGGATTGTTGTTTGGTCAATGCCGGTGTATGCTATCAAATCTGAGAGCCGAAGTATGTGATTTGAGACTCAAATTGCTGGTGGGTTTCTGGGCGATTTGAGCTGGAAGCAGAACAGAATTCTGGTGGTCTAAATTCTTGCAATTTGGGGCTGAGCTTTGATTGATAGCCATGACCCCAACTGAGAGGGTTAGCAGGCTGGAGGAAGCCTTGGGAATGCTGGATGGAGAGGAAATCTTTAACCTAGTTGCATCACATCGTGAACTCTAGGAAAAGGTGGAGTCATTGCAGGCGGCACAAACAGAATTGATCCAAGATTTGGAAGCATCAATGGGCTGATCATGTGGAGCTGATCAATCGGTTGATGGGGAGGATACAAGGGCTGGAGGATGAGCTGGTGTTGATGAAGAGACTCTTGGTTAATCAACCCAGTAGATCATCCATGGAGCAGGAACCATTGCAGCCAGTAAAGTTCAGAATTTCCAAACCAAAGGTATTCAATGGTAAGAGGGATGCAAAGGAGCTTGAAAATTTTATATGGGATATGGAGAATTACTTCAAGGCCATGAAGATTCCAGAATCCGATCTGGTTGGCCTTGCTTATGTATTTTTAGGAGAGGATGCCAAGCTTTGGTGGAGGTCAAGGAGTGTTGAAGATCTGAATTCTGGAAGAAGACTGATTGATTCATGGAGTTTGCTGAAACAGAAACTCAAAAAAATCAGTTTTTGCCTAACAATGAGAGTTGGTTGGCACATGAGGCTTTGAAGAATCTGAAACATACTGGTTGGATTAGAGATTATGTGAAGGAATACATATCTTTGATGCTAGATGTGGTGAACATGTCAGATGAGGACAGATTGTTCAATTTCCTTTCAAGTTTGCAGCCATGGGCTCAAACTGAGTTGAGACGCCAAGGAGTTAAGGATGTGCCTTCAGTGTTGGCAGCAGCTGAAGCTTTGGTGATTATAGGAAGCCAAATCTAGGAATTGGAGTGAAGGGGAAGTCTAAACCGGGTGGTTCCAAGGCAGCCAATGCTAGAAAGTGAAAGAAAGGCAACAAGGAGTCTAAGAAGAGGCTGGATGGGATGCCTAAGGGCAGAGCTAAACCAAAGGAGGATCAGCCCAAGAAGAAGACTTAGGGATGTTTTATTTGTGGTGAGCCCCATCATGCAAAGCATTGTTCAAAGAAGCAAGGTTTGAGTGCTTTGCTAGCCCAGCAATCAGGTGAAGTAGATGCAGCGGATGCAGCCCCTTCCTGGGTGAATCCATTGTAAGTTGTAAATGCAATTGCAGCAGAGAAAGAGGTCCCTGTTTACAATAGTTTGATGTACACAAATGTCAGAATTGAAGGGTCATTTGTGTATGTCATGATAGACACAGGAGCTGCCAATAATTTTCTATCAATCAAGGAAGTAGAGAGGCTAAAACTCAGCATTTCCAAGAATTCTAGCAAGATAAAAGCAATGAATTCTGGAGCCATGCCAGTTTATGAGTCAACTGAGGTGAATTTGGAAGTTGGCAGCTGAAAGGACATATGCATGCTAATGATGGTGCCGTTGGATGACTTCAATTTGATACTAGGAATGGACTTTTTGAGTGTTGCCAAGGTCAGTGTAATTTCTCATTTGAGAGGAATGCTGATTGGTGATCACCTTGTTTTGTGAAGGCTAAAGCAAGTGTGCCAAAAGGTAATGGGACTTTGTTATTAGCAAAACAAGTAAAGAAAGGTCTGAAATATGGGGAGCAAACATTTGTTGCAGCTGTGAGAGAAGTGCAACCAAATGTTTCTACAGCAGAAGTATTGGATGCTGTGCAGAATTTGCTGGATGATTATAGGGATATCATGCCTAGTGAGTTATCTAGAGCATTGCCACCTAGGAGAGCTATTGACCATCATATTGAGCTGGTCCTAGGGGCAGTTCCACCAGCAAAAGCACCATACAAAATGGTACCATTTGAACTTGCTGAATTGCATTTGAAGCACTTGGAGTTGGTGTTTTCAGCTTTGAGGAAGAGTCAACTTTATCTTAAGAAGGAGAAGTGCCACTTTTGCCAGCAGGAAGTGTTATTCCTTGGGCATAAGATCAAGCAAGGGCAGATCTTCATGGAGGAAGATAAGGTGAAAGCAATGCTTGATTGGCCAGTTCCTATGAAGATTGGGGAGTTAAGATCTGTTGCCCAGATGTAGCAATCCAAGAGGAGGGTAAATTGGGTTTCTTAAAATTATTTAGCAAGTATGCACACTTAACAGAAATCAAAATTTATTTGCAAGTGATGTAAGGTGAGATGAAGAGACAATAGAGACAATCAAGCAATCACAAACACAAGAAGGTTTTTAGTGGTTCGGTGCCAACCTAGCACCTACATCTACTCTCCAAGAATCTCTTAAAAATTTCACTTCAATCGTTTCAAACGATTACAACCTCTAACCTTCTCAGTTAGCCCTCTTGTTTTCAAGCACAAGGTAGCCTTACCCTAGCCTTCTGAGCTAGTCCTTTTGTTTACGAGCACAAGAAAGCCTTACCCCTAGCCTTTTGAGCTAGTCCTCTTATTTTTGGGCACAAGAAAGCCTTACCCCTAGCCCTTCGAGCTAATCCTCTTGTTTTCAAGCACAATGAAGACCCTAGCCTTTCAGGCTAGCCTCTTATTTACGGGTACAAGGGGCCTTACAATCAAACACAAGAATATCAAGGTTTAATTACAAGAAGCTCCTTAAATGAGCAAATAAAATAATGAAATATCACTTTACAAATTTTGAAGATTCTGACTTCTTCTTTGGGATGAGCTTTGAGGAATGAATGAAGCCTTCTTGTGGTTGTTGGAGCTTTGGATGATGCCTTCAATAAATTTGAAACTCCTCTTTGTAAGTTCTTGAATGCATCGGATCTCTTCTTTAAATGCTCTCAACCACTTGAATAAACACTCCAATAACTCTTATAATGATTCTCAAATCAAAGCTCAACAACAACTTCTTCCAAAGATATTCAATAATATTTTCACTCGATTTTTCACATGATTTTCTTCTCTATTTTTGACTCCCTGATCTCCTCTCTAATCTCCTACAAAAACATTGTTAGAGGAAGCATTTATATAGCCATTCAAAAATATAGCCGTTGAAGAACTGTTGGAAAAGATGGAATGAAAACGAGCAACCAAATATAGTCGTTGAAGTATATTTCCTAAATTCCAGTTGATTGGATATGATCCTCAGTTGACTAGATTTGAAAAGGGCACGACCAGGAAGAGTTTCATACCAATCTAGTTGATTGGAGTTGGACTCCAGTTGACTAGATTCAAACAGTGCATGGCCAAGGAGAAAAGGCAATAAAGTTAGTTGACTAGATGCAGAATCTAGTTAGCTAACAATGGGAATGAGTTGCCTGGAATGAGCCTTCATAGCAAACAAGTTAACTAGATGCAAAATCCAGTTAGCTATTTTCAAATAAGGTTTTTTCAAATTGTTTCACAGGAAAAAATAGTTAGCTGAAAACACACTCCAATTAGCTTGCAGGAAAAGTAGCTAGCTGAAATACAATCCCAGTTAGCTTGCAGGAAAAGTAGCAAGCTGAAATACAATCCTAGTTAGCTATTTTTCAACATGGTTCGACCAAGCATTTGTGCAGGGAAAAATAGTTAGTTGGATTTGTAATCCAGTTGACTAACAATAGCATTCGGCCAGTTAACTTACCAGGGAATCCAGTTAGCTAGAAATGCATTCCAGTTAACTAGATTTCAACATGATTCGGCCAGGTAGCTTACCAGGGAATCCGGTTAGCTGGAAATGCAATCCAGTTAACTAGAATTCAGAAGCATTCAGCAGTTAACTTACAAGGGAATCTAGTTAGTTTGTTTTGCAAATGGTTCGGCCAGGCACCTGTACAGGATATCCAGTTAACTAGAAACACTGTTCAGTTAACTAGATTTGAGCATGGTTCGGCCAGGTGACTTATACAGGGAGTCTAGTTAGCTAGAAATGCATTCCATTTAACTAAACAAAACACCCATTCAACTAGAAACAAAGAGTTCTCTGCCATTTTAAGAGGATTTCAAAGGGAATTTAAATCTTTAGGGAAATGGATGCTTTAGGATAAAACTTTGACAAGGGGATTCATCCAAAGAACATTTTAGCCATTTGAAAAATGAATGAACATTTGAAATACAAATCCATTGGCTCATTTGAAAATATTAGTCTCATGCTATAAGAAACAATATAAGAGATCATACAAATGTAGTTCTAGTCATTTGTAAAACAAATACTCATTTGAAGCAAAAGTCTATTTGAAAAATTAAAATATAGGTTCATTGTAAAATGAATGCTCCATTTGAATACAAATTCATTTGCCCTTTTGAAAAACATTTGGACTTGGAAAAATACAACCACATTACCTTCATTTTACCTTTGTAATACCTTTCTTTTGATTTGTAGAGTAATCCAATTCGGAGTAACATCATCTTCTTGATGATTCACTTGAAATTGGTTTAACTCAACCATAAGATCATTAGTACCATACTTAATTATTTTATGATCATCAAAATTAATATGAGGTCAACAATCTTCCGTTTTTTATGATGACAAAACCATTAAGCATACAAAAGAAAATATATGAAATTCTCTTCCCCTTTAATGTGTATACTTTTTTTTTTGTATGCTATTCTCTCCCATGGAATGTATACTAATCTCTTTCCCTTTTTGTCATTAATCAAAAAGAGATGAAAGAATGTGCACAAATTAACCAATCATCAAGGAAAAACATTAAGCATTCATAATGCATTAAAAGGCATAAGTACATAATACGAGCTATTAAGTTAAGAGCTTGACCCATACAAAATACATCATACAAAATATAATTTCAAACATATAACAAGGTTCATAATTTTAATACAAATATACATCAAAGTTCTCATAAAAATACATTAAAGTTCATAACAACGTTCATATTATAAAAAGTTTAATCTTCATCAGAAGAGAAAATGACAAAAGGGTAAGATGAAGATCTACTCTCATACATCAAAGCACTTATAATAATAAGATATTTAATAGTTAAAATATCACAGTGCCTAAGAACATGCATTCAAATTATTGCAACATATAAAAGTTGATACAATAAGACATTCAATACTCAATATTTCACATTACTTAATGCATCAAAGTATTCTATTATTCAAACAAGTTTCTTCTCTCCCTTACTAATTAAAAAACATATTGAGATACAATGTTAACAGATACCATAGAAAATGTTTGAGTTCATATATGCTTACATTCTTCTTCCCCTTAATATTTCAAATTTGATCTATATACAATAAAAGTTTCATGCAAGAAATGATATCACTATCATATAATCCAAACATTTTATAAATGTATCATGCTAATCTCAATGTAAATATAAAAAATACGTAGACATTCTATAACAATCACCACATTTCAATTACACATTTCATAAGATAACATAAGGTTTATTACATAGGTGACATGCAACAAAGATATTATAACAAAATGTGCATCACCTCTATCAAGTCCTTTTCATTTCACACCTAAGCAATTTACTATAAGATATGATAAAAAATGATACCACTGATAAAGTAGGCATTTAATGATCCAAGTCTTATAATAAAATCATATCAAATAAGGAGTATAAAAATCAAACTGATACCAATCATGCTTCTATAAAGTTTTAAATCAACATTTTTATCAGTGCCACCTAATCTAATCTATATGATGAGCTCATAGAGATACTGATACATTTGGATTTCTCCATGCCAAATTTCTTCAAGATTTCTTTGATGTACAAGGATTGGCTTATGAAGATCCCTTCTTTGATTGCTTGATTTGAAGTCTGAAAAAATAATTGAGTTCACCCATCATACTCATTTCGAACTCCCCTTGCATGAGCTTAACAAAATCTTGGCACAAGGAATCATTAGTAGTACCGAATATAATGTCATCTATATAAATTTGCACTATCAACATATTATCATTTTCTCTTTTAATAAATAATGATGTATCCATATTTTCTCAAATGAATTCATTGCTGATCAAGAATTTACTTAATCTTTCATACCAAGCCCGGGGTGCTTGTTTCAAATTGTATACAACTTTGTTCAACTTGAATACATGGTTTGAAAACACATGATTTTCAAAACCGAATGGTTGATCAACAAACACTTATTCAACAATATATCCATTAGGACAGTGTTCTTAATATCCATTTGACATAATTTAAAACAATCATATAAGATGTAAATGCAAGGAGTGATCTAATGGCCTCTAGTCTAGCTATAAAAGCATATGTTTCATCAAAATCAATATCTTTTTCTTGATTATGTTCTTTAGCTATCAATCTTGCTTTATTTTTAATGAAATTACCATACTCATCCAATTAATTTTTAAATACCCATTTAGTCCTAATAATTGGATGATCATGTGGTCTACTAACTAGTGTTCATACATTATTGATTTAATTTATCATGCATGGCATTTAGACTCTATATGAGAAACAAAAGCTAAATAATTATATGCATCTCTAAACTATGATCTACTCCTAATATTATGAGATAGATCACTTAATATTAGCTCTTTAGGATGATTATAGGCATACCTTCATTCTCTTTCTAATTCAGCATTACCTTGGGCTTCATCATATTGAATTTCTTTTTCATGTATCGCTTGTATCATTGAGTCCAAGGTGAGCTCCTTGACTTGATCTTCAATTTCATCTGTATCATTCAAAACCTCTCTTCCTTGATGGAAGATCATTAGGTTCATCGAATATAACATAAATCTAAGGTCTTATCTTTTCTTTCTACTATAATCATTACAAAATTGTTTCAAGGTACTGATTTTTAAATTCTTTAGTTTGATCACTATGAATACATAAAACATAAAACCCTTTTTCATTTGAAATTCTTCTAAGGAGTTTTAGAAAAACTGAAAAATGCTTCATCTTTGTTAGCTAAGAATAAAACTCATGTATATCAAAAAAATCATCAATAATCACAAATTCATATGCAAAAGTTCTAAAAGTCTAGAAGTTGAAATCATATTTTTGGAGTTAAAAGAAATTTTAGTTTGTTTTTTAAAATTTGTATGCATCACAAATCTAATCTTTTTTAAAATTAATTTTGGCAAACCTTTAACTAAATCCTTTTTGAATAATTTAGAAAAAAAAATCCATATTGACATGAGTAAATCTATGATGCCATAACTAGATTCATCAATTTCAGCATTCATGACAACTAGACAATCAGTATATTGGTCATTAACAATACAAACATTACTATGCCTATAACCAATGGATTTTATACAATCATCAGCAAGATTTGTAGCAATGCAAAGAGATAATTCAAATTTTAAAATCTTTATTACTAAAGCAAGTTAATGCTAAGCAAGTTATATTTCAATTCATTTAAAAGCAAGATACTATCAATAAAAGTAGAGGGCATGATACCAATTTTACCAATGCCAACAATTTTATCTTAGCCATGATCTCCAAAGATAACCATTCCTTCATCAATTGCATTAAAAGTGATGAATTGAGATTCATCATCCATCATGTGTCTTGAGCATCCGCTATCCAAGTATTATTTTCTTTTTGCTCCACAGGTTGCAAGACATGCCTATGTTCATAGCAAGTTTTGTTTCTAGGTACCCAAGCTTTCTTGGATCCATTGCGGTTAGCTAAAATGGTTCCTTTTAGAACCCATATCCTTTTAACATTGTGTGAGTGACATATATATGCTTTGTGTCCAGGTTTACCATACTTGAAACATGTAACTTTAGTAGAGTCATTAGCATGCACATAAAGATTTTTTAAAAACTTTTATCTTTTTAAAGGATCATATCCAAGACCGGCTTTGTTGTAAATGGAGAATCATTTCTAATTTATTCGAGCTTAAAATAAATTTATCTATAATAGGTTTTAATCTATCTACTTCATTTTTTAAATTCTTGTTTTCATGTAATAAAACTTCATTTTCTTCTAATAGTTTATCCTTTTCTAAAGTAAGATTTTGAACTTGATTTTTAAATCTTTATTTTTTGAACTGAGATTTGCAAAATCATCAATTAATTCGTAAAATATAACATGCAATTCATCGAATGTAAAATCATCTAAAAAGCTGGGGCTTACCTCTTCATTGTCCATCATGAAACAAAGATTTTCTTCTTCATTCTTCTCATCTTCTTCGGAGCTTGATGCATCACTATCGCTCCATGTAGCTACCATAGCCTTCTTTTTGAATTTTTTGAGACCATTCTTTAGATATGGACAATCTGACTTGTAGTGTTTCGGTTTACTGCATTCATAACAAATTACTTCATATTCTTTTTCATTGCTTGGCTCTTCTTTCATTAATGCCTTCTTTCATCCTTCAAATTTCTTTCTCATAAATTTTTTGAATGTTTTTGTAACGAGAGCCAGATCATTTTTCTCATCACTTTCACTTGGGATGTTCTCATTCTCATCATTTAGGGCTGCACTCTTTAGTGCCAACATCCTCTTCTTTTTGAACTCTTTTTCATCAAGATGTTGTCTTTGTTGAAGCTCATGAGTCATCAATGAACCAATCAATTCTTCGAAAGATGGGATGTTTAGGTTTTTAGCTTCTTGTATTGCAGTGAGTTTAGCTTCCTAAGACTTAGGAAAGGATCTTAAAATTTTTTTTCACAAGATCACCATTAATATAAGATTTTCCAAGGCTTTTCAGCCCATTAATAATGTTAATGAATCTTGTAAACATATTAGCAATACTTTATATGATTCTATTTTAAACAATTCATACTCATGCACAAGCATATTTATTTTAGATTCTTTGACTTGATTGATACCCTCATGGGTAACTTCAAGTCTATTCCAAATTTTCTTAGCAGATATGCATACAGAAATATGATTAAATTCATTGGCATCTAAAAAACAATATAATACATTCAAGGCTTTTGCATTCAGCTGAGCTATCTTCTTATCAAGCACATCCCATTCTATTTTCAATTTGGGAATATCAATACCATCAAATTTAATAGTGGGTGTATGAGGTCCATTGACTATGATACTTCATAAATCATAATCAAGTGCTTGAATAAAAATTTTTATACGTGCTTTTCAATAAGTGTAATTTGTTTCATTGAACAAAGATGTCTATTAGTTGACTGTCTCTCAATCAAAACTGAACCCATTTGGATTGTTAATGATCTTTGGCTCCAAGCTTGTTAAAACAAAAGAAATCAGGAGCACGTTGCTCTGATACCACTTGTTGCCCAGATGTAGCAACCCAAAAGGGAGGATGAATTGAATTTCTTAAAATTTATTTAGCAAGTATGTGCACTTAACAAAAATCAGAATTTAATTGCAAGTGATGTGAGGTGAGATGAAGAGATAATAGAGACAATCAAGCAATCACAAACATAAGAAGGTTTATAGTGGTTTGGTGCCAACCCAGCACCTACATTCACTCTCCAAGAACCCCTAAAAATTTCACTCCAATCATTTTAAACGATTACAACCTCTAGCCTCCCTGGCTAGCTCTCTTTTTTTTAGGCACAAGGTAGCCTTACCCCAGCCTTCCGGGCTAGTCCTTTTGTTTACGGGCACAAAGAAGCCTTACCCCTAGCCTTCCAGACTAGTTCTCTTATTTTTGGACACAAGAAAACCTTACCTCTAGCCTTCCGGGCTAGTCCTCTTTTTTTCGGGCACAAGAAAGCCTTACCCCTAGCCTTCTGGGATAGCCTCTTGTTTCCTGGCATAGGGGGTCTTACAATCAAACACAAAAATATCAAGGTTTAGTTACAAGAAGCTCCTAAAATAAGCAAATAAAACAATGAAATATCACTGTATAAATTTTAGAGATTCTGGCTTCTTTCTTGGGACAAGCTTTGAGGAATGAATGAAGCCTTCTTATGGTTGTTGGAGTTTTGGATGATGCCTTCAATAAATTTGAAACTCCTCTTTGCAAGCTCTTGAATGCATCAGATCTTTTCTTTAAATGCTCTCAACCACTTGAATAAACACTCCAATAACTCTTATAATAATTCTCAAATGAAGCTCAACAACAACTTCTCTTATAGATATTCAACAAGATTTTTACTCTATTTTTTACAAGATTTTCTTCTCTATTTTTCACTCTTTGATCTCCTCTCTAATCTCCTACAAAAACATTGTTAGAGGAAGCATTTATATAGTCATTTCAAAAATATAGCCGTTGAAGAACCGTTGGAAAAAATGGAATGAAAATGAGCAACCAAATATAGTCGTTGAAGTATATTTCCCAAATTCCAATTGGCTGGATTTGATCCCCAGTTGAGTAGATTTGAAAAGGGCACGGCCAGGAAGAGTTTCATACTAATCTAGTTGACTAGAGTTGGACTCCAGTTGACTAGATTCAAAGAGTGCACGGACAGAAAGAAAAGGTGGTAAAGTTAGTTGACTGGATGCAGAATCCAGTTAGCTAACAATGGGAATGAGTTGCCTGGGATGAGCTTTCATAGAAAACAAGTTGACTGGATGCAAAATTCAGTTAGCTATTTTCAAATAAGGTTCTGCCAAATTATTTCATAGAAAAAAATAGTTAGCTGAAAATACAATCCAGTTAGCTATTTTCAAATAAGCTTTTGCCACATGGTTTCACAGGAAAAATAGTTAGCTGAAAACATACTCTAGTTAGCTTGCAGGAAAAGTAGCTAGCTAAAATACAATCCCAATTAGCTTGTAGGAAAAGTAGCTAGCTGAAATACAATCCTAGTTAGCTATTTTTTAACATGGTTCGGCCAAGCATTTGTGCAGGGAAAATAGTTAGCTGGATTTGTAATCCAGTTGACTAGAAACAATAGCATTCGGCTAGTTAACTTACTAGGGAATCCAGTTAGCTAGAAATGCAGTCCAGTTAACTAGATTTCAGCATGGCTCGGCCAGGTAGCTTACCAGGGAATCTGGTTAGCTGAAAATGCAATCCAGTTAACTAGAATTCAGAAGCATTCAGCCAGTTAACTTACTAGGGAATCCAGTTAGCTGAAATATAGTCCCAGTTAGCTTGTTTTGCAAATGGTTCGGCCAGGCACCTTAATAGAAAATCTAGTTAACTAGAAACACTGTTCAGTTAACTAGATTTGAGCATGGTTCAGCCAGGTGACTTATGCAGGGAGTCTAGTTAGCTAGAAATGCATTTCAGTTAACTAAACAAAACACCCAGTCAACTAGAAACAAATAGTTCTATGCCATTTTAAGAGGATTTCAAAGGGAATTTAAATCTTTAGGTAAATGAATACTTTAGGATAAAACTTTGATAAGGAGATTCATCCAAAGAACATTTTAGCCATTTGAAATATGAATGAACATTTGAAATACAAATCCATTGGCTCATTTGAAAATATTAGTCTCATGCTATAAGAAACAATATAAGAGATCATACAAATATAGTTCTAGTCATTTGTAAACCAAATGCTTATTTGAAGCAAAAGTCTATTTGAAAAATTAAAATATAGGTTCATTGTAAAATGAATGCTCCATTTGAATACAAATTCATTTCTCCTTTTGAAAAACATTTGGACTTGAAAAAATACAACCACATTACCTTTATTTTACCTTTGTAATACCTTTCTTTTGATTTGTAGAGTAATCCAATTCAGAGTAACATCATCTTCTTGACGATTCACCTAAAATTTGTTTAACTCAACGATAACATTATTAGTACCATGCTTAATTATTTTGTGATTATCAAAATCAATATAAGGTCAACAAGATCCTTCCTTGGATTTGCAAATTACTACGGGAGGTTCATCAGGGATTACTCAAGGATAGCTACACCCCTTACCAATTTGTTGAAAAAATGTATGGTGTGGGAGTGGTCCGCTGAATGCATGATAACTTTTGAGAAGTTGAAGGCAGCCATTGCTAGTGAACCGGTGCTGAAGCTACCAGATTTCAAACAACCATTTGAGGTGTATACTGATGCTTCAGATTATGCTATTGGTAGAGTACTTATGTAGGATGGATATCCTATTTCTTTTGAGAGTAGGAAGTTAAATGATACTGAGCAGAGGTATAGTGTACATGAGAAGGAAATGATTGCTGTTATTTCACTGTTTGGAGAAATGACGACATTGTTTGCTTGGTACTCAATTTATGGTAGTTATTGATAATGTAGCTAATCCTACTTTACTGCACAGAAGAAGCTTACACCCAAGCAAGCCAGGTGGCAGGAGTACTTAGCTGAATTTGATTTTAAATGGTTGCATAAGTCAGGTAAGCAGAAATGGTTGTTGATTCCTTGGGTTGCTGATTCCTTGAGCAGAAAGAATGTGGAAGGGTTTATTGCTACATTATCTACCTTCCAAGGGGAGTTTATGGTTCAGCTGGGAGGACACATAGCGAATAACCAGGAGTATGCTAATATAGTTGAAGCTGTGCAAGCTAATGAGTTGCGAAAGTATTGATTAGAGGATGTATTACTCTATTATAAAGGAGGCAAGTTGTATGTACCAAAGTGTGGAGGACTTCGACAGTTGTTGCTGAAGGAGAGTCATGATCCACAGTGGATGGGCCATCCAGGGATGGAACACATGTTTGCTTTGTTGAGTAGGTCTTATTATTGGCCTAAGATAGAGGATGACATTAAGCTATATGTAAAAACATGTCATATCTGTCATATGGATAAGACTGAAAGGAGGAAAGAAGGAGGTTTGTTGCAGCCACTACCTATACCAGAGAGACCATAGGTGTCAGTTTCTAGGGATTTTATCATAGGATTTTCAGAGGTAAATGGGATGAGATCAGTGTTTGTGGTTGTAGATAGGTTTTCCAAGTATGCTGTGTTTATGGCAGCACCCTTTCCTTGTACAACAGACATAGCAGCTGAATTATTTTTCAGTGGAATTGTGAAGCATTTTAGAGTGCCAGATAAGATTATCAGTGATAGGGATCCCAGGTTTATAGGGAAGTTTTGGACATCATTATTCAGATTGATGGGATCAGAGTTGAGATTCTCAACAGCTTATCACCCACAGACAAATGGACAAACTGAACGCATCAACGGTTTGTTGAAGGAGTATTTGAGAAATTTTGTCTGCTAGCCAAAGGAATTAATTAGAGTTGTTGGATGCAGTTCAGTTTAGTTACAACCAGCATAAGTCATCTTCGACAGGGTTGAGTCCAGCTGAAGTTTGTATGGGATTTCAGCCATTATCACCATTGAAGGTGGCAATTCAGCAGGAGATAGGTCCATGTCCAATAGCATACAGGATGGCTAAGGTCAAGACTTAATTGATTGAGATTGCAAAGGATAGTTTGGGAAAAGCTGTTCGCAGAATGAAGAAGTATGCAAACAGAAAGCGAAGACCTTTGGAGTTTCAAATTGAAGATAAAGTATTGCTGAAGATCACGCCATAGGTGTGGAAGAAGATGGGGAAAATGAAGCTCCATCATGGACTTATGCCGAGGTATGATGGGCTGTTTACAGTGTTAGAGAGAATTGGCACTGTGGCATACAAGCTTACTTTGCCTGAGAGGTTGAAGATTTATACAATTTTTTATATTAGTTTTCTGAAGCAGTATCATGGTGATGTTGGTAGAGCTATTCAGAGGAGAGCTTCACCTGTAGTTAGCAAGGAATATTCGAAGAGGGTACATTGGATATTGGAGCACAGAAAGATTGATACTTATATGGAATCTTTGGCTCAATTGGTTGGTGAAAGTGTTGCAGAGGCTACATGGGAGCATGCAGCTAATTTGTGGCAGTTTGAAGATAAAGTTCTCTCCTATCTGGAAGGGGAACCGACGAGGGCATCGGCCTCCTCCACCCAGGGAGAAATGTCACCATCCTGACATCGCGCATGGGCGCGCATCCGCATGGCCAAGTGCGGGTGAGGTTGGGCGCGGCATGGGCCGAGCCAGGTGCAGGTTGGGCGCCAAATTGGGCAAGTGCCGAGGGTCGGCAAGGCATGAGTAGGACCGAGCAGTGCATGGGCAACGCGGATGCACAAAAGGTCAAGGTTCATGGACACTAGATGGGGTGCAACGCAGGCGAACGGGCCAGGCGAACGGGCGTGTAGGTCGAACGCAGCAGGAGCGGACATGCGCAAGACTGGATGTGGCGTGTACCGGGTGCGAGTGCAGAGGTGACGTGGTACGCAGGGCACTGCATGGTGCGATCGGGCGTGTTGGCGGGCGAGCGGTGAGGCGCGAGGCATACCGAGATGGAGATGCACGAACGTGCAAGGCGTTAGGCAAGCGGCGTGTGGCCAAAGCGAGACCGAGGTGTGCAGGGCTAGGCCTTGGCGCTGCGCACACGATCGAGCAAGAGCTAGCTTGCGCTGAAGCAGTGTGCAGGTTGGGCGCGTGCAGGATGGCGCGCGGCTGGAGCAGTTGGCAGGCACATGTGGCCTAACCCTATTGGCTGGTTGCAAACAACCAAGGTGGTTAGGATAAGGATTTAAATGGCCTTAGTCAGATTGGGCGCACATCAGGGAGAGAAGGCGGAGTCCAGATCATTGGTTTTGAAGAAAGCCAAGTGGTCTGGGGCATGGAGAGCACTCGGACGTGAAGCTGGACAGCGCGCAAGGCGATCAGTCTAAAGGAAGTCTTGTAATCCAGTGTATGGATGAGGGCTTTGGTGATTGAGGTGTGCTTGCTGTTGTATCCCATCAAGGGAGGGCTGCATTCAGCCAAGGAAAGAGGGAAAGCTCTTGTGGAAGGAATCTTGGAGAGGTTCTTGAGGGGGCTGGAGGGCTTCTTGCAGAAGATCAGGCTGTAATCCAGATTGATGCTGGGAATACATGGTATTCCTCTTCCATATCTTGCCTTGTTGATGCTTGTGGTGGGCTGATCCTTGTGGAAGGTTGCTGGGTGGGCACAACCCAGCTAGGCAGCGAGGAGGAGTCTCATTTGGACATTGGCTTGAACTGGGAACATGGATTCCTAGTGCGCAGCCTGATTGGAATTTGGGCACTGCATAGAAGAGGGCTGGCCAAGGCGTGCGCAGCCTTGGCCCCGCACCCCTTGGAAGAAGATCTCTGAAGCAAAAAGAAGGCCAATTTTTGCTATGAATTCTAAGGGTGTGACATCCGGGGTAAGTTTAATCTTCACTTTATTATGCTTCGGCTTTATCTGCTTATATATGACTGAATGTTTGAGTGTTTTCTGTTTTCAACGGCCAATCGAATCATGGAGCTCGGATGAGGGAGCTGCTAAAGAGTGGCTCGGACTATAAGGCGGGTGAGAAATGGTCTCGCTCGGCCTTGCCAGGCCCTACCAAGAAGAAGAAGGTCAAGCTCGGCCCCACGTCTTCCTTGCAACCCTCTCTTGAGTCTCACCCAGTCCTACCAAGTCCTTCAAAGATGAGGGCGAGACCCGGTTCCCTGAGCCCCCTGAGAGAGGGTGACGAGGAAGGCTCGGGTCCAGGCCTTGCCTTGGTGCTGACGCCAAAGGAGAAGGCACCGATGGACCAAATAAAAGATGCCCCAGCCCAGAGGGAAAAGGAGTTAGGGACGGCACAGCCGGACTTAAGTTGGTTAGGTTCTAGACCTTGACGGTGTAGTCCCAAGAGCCGAAGAGCAGCCACTCGATGGAGTTGGGAGATGAGTCTCAAGAGGAAGAGGATGTCCCGATAAATAAGTTTCTCCATCTGATCGTCTATTATCCAGACACTCCCACCCCCTGTAGCTTGTAGACCCTTGAGGAGTGTGAGGAGTGTTAGAGAATAAAGAAGATAGCAGAGACCGCAGGGTTGGAGGCCGCCATTGCTGTGAACGGCCCTCATATTCCTTTGTTTGTGAAGAGGCCCCTCCACCCAGTGCAGGGAGAGGCTGAGAGGAGTGCTGAGGGTCGGAAGGATCCCTCAGTAGAGTGAGTCGGTGAACTGAGGCCCTCAGACGAACATGCTGAAGATGAGGGGGAAATCGGTCAGATTGGTCTTTCCCCTCATCTTGCTGACTATGCATCCGAGTCGCTTAGGTTGCGACTTGAGGTGTTTTGCTCCGTCCTCTACTCAGAATGGGGTACTTCCGACATTGGGCGCACAGAAGACGAGGGTTGGGCGGCCTCTCTCTTAGTCGAGGGATTTGATATCCTTGAAGATTTGGGGGACCTGCCATTGCTCGGGAGCGATGCCCCTCTGAGGGACATAAACTCCCTCGCCGTCTGGGTAAGTAAGGACTCCCCCCCTCTCCCCAACTTTTTTTTCCTTTGACATATTCTACTGTCATCGAGCTAGCTCATCTTATTCTGCTACAGGCAATTTTTCTCCAGAAGGTTATGCACGGGCGCTTAAGCGCCACAATAGAAGTCCATGATCGAGCCTTGGCCGAGGTTGTGGAGCTTCGGTATAAAGAGGACTTCACTAGCCAATTTTCTAAGGAGCTGGCCAAGACTCAAGTTGAACTTGAGGAGGCCAATAAGTCGGCTGAGGAGGCCTGGTTGAAATTGTCAAAGTTCTGGGAATTGGCCGCAGAAGAAATAAATGTACTAAATAAGTGACTTGCCGACGAAGGTCACAAGTTTGAATTCTGCCAACAGCAGGCTGCCAGTGCCATGGCCAAGCTTGCGTTTACACAAAATAAGGTAGAAGAGGATCGAGCGAAGCTAGAGCATGCCTTGAAGAAGCTCCATCAATACAAGAAGGAGAAAAAGAAACTCTAAGAGAAGGCTACAGAGGTAGAGGCTCAGCAGGTCGAAGCTACTACTGAGGTATGCACCTCATCCATTCCTTCATAGTAGTAATCTATGTCTTACTTCTAATAAAATTGATTTTGTCGGCCTTATTTCCTAGGCAAAAAAAGACAATGCTAGAGCACCCGAGAGGATAAGGATGCTAACCAAAGAGTTAGACTCGCATCGTCTGGAGTGTTCCGATCTTCGGAACCAGATGACCGAGGCTAATAATAGCTGCCCTAGCGATTGAAAAATACAAGAGCTCGACCGAGTTTACTAAGGAGAGCTCTCATTTTTCAAGGAAGTCTACCTACTAGCGGCAAAGGACACGCGACAAAAGGTTGCCCAACAGTACCCAACCTGGACCTCTCATTCCTAGAGGACGAAGGATACTGTCCTTTAATCAATCGATCCCTCAGCAGCGACTCATTCGCTCGCCGAAGCTGAGTTTGATGAAGATGACGCCTTAAAAATTGACTTTGAAGAAACTGTAGATGTAGACTCGGTCGGGATTCCATACGTTGCCGAAGAGCCAAGCTAGCCTACTCCAGCCTCGTCTCCTTCGGCAGCTTCTCTCGAGAAAGGCGCAGTACCAGCCGAGCCTTAGGTTTATTTATTTATTTTATAATATTAAAGATTCTTTATTGTATTTTTGGTGCCATGGTACACTTGTAATTTTTTTGTAATAAGAAATTTGATGAATAAATTTCATTTTTCTTTTCAATTGTCTGTTCTTCTATAGTGAACAAACTTAATGAATGGATTTCACCAAAGATTTTGCTCTCTGTACTTTTTCCATAGTCCACTAAGTAGTTCATACTTTGCTATTTCCTCATGATGTCTTACAATCATCGGGCTTAGCCACTTGGGCTCCGCAAGAGCAAAGTAGGGATGCTCCGACCGAAGGGTTAAAGATACTTGCAGATGTCTCAACCCGGCTGAAAGTGTGGAGGTCCAAAGATAGAACAAAATAGGGACTTAGCCAAGGTCTTGCCAAGGTCCAAAGATAGAACAAAATAGGGACTTAGCCCTTTTAGGATTTATAGGGAGAACAAAATAGCTTCTGACTCGGTCCTACTAAGGTTTGTAGAGATAATAATGGAACACACTCAATATTATCAAGGTCCCAAAGAATAATATAATGAGCCCCAGCCTGATCGAGCATCTAGAGAAATAACTTGTAAATTCTCGAGCTTGCCGAGATTTGAAAAATAATATGGAAGGACCTCAGGCCAGCTAAGGGTTCGAAGAATAACAATGAAATGTACTTGGCCCTACCAAAATTTGGAGAACTTAGGTGCTCGACCCTGTCTAGGTTCAAAGAAGTAGAGTGCTCGGCCCTACTGAGGTACAACAAATTTGCTCGACCCTGCCAAGGTACGAAAAAATGCTCGGCCCTGTCGAGATACGAAAAAATGAAGTGCTCGGCTCGTTGAGGTACGAAGAATTTGCTCGGCCCTGCCGAGATACAGAGAAATGCTCGGCCTTGCCGAGGTATGGAGAAATGAAGTGCTCGATCCTACCGAGGTATGGAGAACTAGAGTGCTCGACCCTATCGAGGTACAAAGAATTTGCTCGAGCTTGCCGAGGTATGGAGAAATGCTCGATCCTGCCGAGATACGGAGAAATGAAGTGATCGACCCTACCGAAGTATAAAGAAATGAAGTGCTCGATCCTACCAAGATACAAAGAATTTGCTAGGTCCTACTAAGGTATGAAAAAATGAAGTGCTCGGCCCTACTGTGGTACGAAGAATTCGCTCGGCCCTGCCAAGGTACGAAGAATTCGCTCATCCTTGCCAATGTTTGGAGAATGTGATAACAAAAGACCTCAGCCTAGCTGAGGGTTAGGAGATAGGATCCATAGGATCAACAATCGGAAGAAAACTTATTTCCCATTAGCATCTTAGAAAAAGATGGTCATCCAGAGAAAAGACATTTAAATAAGGAGAAATCCATTACAATGAACAAAGTAGTTTAGTTGAGGAATACTTTACTGATAGTATACTTGAAGATTGTTCGAGTTTCACATTCTGAGGATGGCATTTCTGTCAAGGTCCTGGAGCTAGTAGGTACTAGGTCTGATGACCTCTGCAACTTGGTAGGGGCCTTCACAGTTTGGAGCTAGTTTTTCTTGCTCCATCGGCTTAGAGATCGAAGCTTTGTGGAGCACAAGAACATCAGGAAAAGCTTCCCTTTTATCCAAAAAATAGTAGTAGTCCATGCACTGTTGGTATGCGGCCATCCTAACTCGGGCTTTTTCCCTAACTTCTTCAATTAGGTCGAGGTTAGCCCATAGTTGTTCGTCGTTTGCCTCCTTAAAGTAGCTTTCAACATTGAGGGAAGGTAAGCCTACCTCGATCAGAATGATGGCTTCAGTGTCGAAGGTCATTCTAAATGAAGTTTCACCGGTTGGAATTCTTTGCGTTGTTCGGTAGGCCCAGAGGACATGGTGAAGCTTATCCACTCATCTACCGTGTGCTCTATTCAATCGGGCCTTTAGCCCTTGAAGCAGCATTCGGTTTGCTACCTCCGCCTCGCCATTGGTTTGCGGGTGCTCCATTGAAATGAGTCGATGGCTGATGCCATGGTCTTTGTAGAACTTCCAAAGCTTTGGGTTATCGAACTGCCGAATATTGTTAGTAATGATAGTATGTGGGAGGCTGAATCGGCAAATAATTGACCACCAAACGAAGTCCTTGGCTCAAGCTTTAGTGGTATGTGCGGGCATTTTCTATCCTTGAAACTTGAATGATTTCAAGCTCAAAAAAATTGGATGATAGATCGCACACCTTCTGCAAATACTGGACCATGTTTGGCTCCCGGGCCTTAAATTCTTCTCATATGTGTCCAGCCACCAGTTAAGAGTCGATGTAGATATTCAGCCTCTTGACCTTTATGTTCCGAGCGATTTGAAACCTGGCGAGTAGTGCTTCATGTTTGGCACCGTTGTTGGAAACCAAAAAAGTGAGGCCGATAGCGTATTCGAACATGGCTCCTTTCGGGTTTGTAAGAACTAAACCTGCATTAGAGCCAGCTGCACTGGAGGACCCATCTACATGTAGTAGCCATTGGGCCTCAGTATTTTCTTGCTCAGGGTCTTCCACTATCGACCTATCCTTCAGAATTGTACATCCAAGGAGGAAATCTATCAAAACTTGTGCCTTGATGGCTGGGCAAGGTTGGTAATGGATGTCATACTTACTCAGCTCTACAACATACTTTGTCATCCGTCCTGATACTTTTGAACGGTGGAGGATCGCCTTGATCGGTTGGTTGGTCAGAATCACTATGGTGTGCGCTTGAAAATATGAACGTAGCTTCCATATGGATGTTACTAACACGTATACCAACTTTTCGATCTTGGAGTATCTAGTCTAGCATCCTAAAGTAGTTTGCTAATGTAGTAGACCGGCTTCTGAATTTTTTTTTCTTTCTAGACCAGCATAGAGCTGACACATTCTTCAAGACGGCCAAATACAAGTATAGGGGTTCCCCGAGCTTCGAGCTGCTAAGTAGTGGAGGTGAGCCAAGATATTTCTTTAGATCTTCAAAGGATTTCTGACAATCAAAGGTCCATTGGAAGTTCTTCGCCGAATGAAGTACCTTAAAGAAAGATAGACACTTCTCAACGGATTGAGCGATGAAGCGGTTAAGGGCCGCTATTAATCCTATGAGGTGTTGAACTTCCTTGACAGACTTAGGTGTCACCATCTTTTAAAGAGCTTGGATCTTCTGATGGTTTGCCTCAATACCTCTCTAGGAGACCATGAAGCCCAAGAATTTTTCAAAGCTTACTCCGAAAGCACACTTGGTCGGGTTCAGCTTTATTTAATATCTCCTAAGGGTGGCAAAGCTTTCTGTCAGGTTAGAGATATGCTGGGCTGTTTCTCTGCTTTTTACCAGCATATCATCGATATAGACCTCCATATTTCGACCTATCTGGTCTTTCAACACTTTGTTGACTAATCTTTGATAGGTTACTCTGGCGTTCTTTAGTTTGAACGGCATGACCCGGTAGCAATAGGTCCCCCTATCAGTGATAAAGCCTATATTTCTTCATCTTTGGGAGCCATCCGTATCTGGTTGTAGCCCGAGTAGGCATCTATGAACTTCAGCATATGATGGTCAGATGTAGCGTCCACCAGCTGGTCGATCTTCGACAAGGGAAAATTATCCCTTGGGCAGGCCTTATTGAGATCCGTGAAGTTGATGCATATTCGCCGCTTACCATTTGCTTGTTTCACCATGATGACATTCGCCAACCAGTTAGGGTAGTTCACCTTCTAGATGAAGTTTGCTTTAAGGAGTTTGTCAACCTTTTCTTCGATCGCTTTTTGTCAAGGGCAAAACTCTTTTTTTCTTCTTGATCGGTCTGAATGCCTCATCCACATTGAAGTGGTGGACGAGAACATCAAGACTAATCCTTGGCATGTCAGATACAGACCAAGCAAAAACATCGATATTCTTGCACAGAAAGTTGACTAGGTCTTGCCGAGGCTTCTCTTTCAACTGTGATCCGATCTAGATGGTTCGGTTGGGCCGACCTTCCTCAAGTGGGACTTCCTCGAGTTCCTCAATGGGTTCCCCTCCCTGCTCAGTAAGGTTTTCATGAGCATTGAGCCCATCGACTTTCGGCCTTCGAAATTGAAGGTCGACAACAAAATAATACCGCATGGCAGCTTGACTTCCTCAGACAGTTCCAACACCCCACTCCGTGGGAAACTTCATAGCGAGGTCTGGGATGGAGATCACTGCTCCAAAAGATATTTGCCCAAGTCTTCTAAGGATGGTGTTATACGGTGACCATAGTTTGGTCACAAGAAAGTCCATATGGACAGTTGTTGTGCAAGGCCATTCGCCTACTCGAACCATTAGAATAATTACTCCTTCTAGCACGACAATATCGCCAATGAACCCCATCAAGGTGTAGTCCACCGTCCGGATGTCTTTCATTCTTAATCCCATTTTTGCAAAGGCATCAAAGTAAAGAACATTAACAGAGTTTCCACTATCAATAAGGACTTGATGTACATCATAGTTTTTTATGTTTAGAGATACAATGAGTGCGTCGTCATGGGGGTATTGTATCCCTTGGATATCTTTCTCCGAGAATGCGAGTTCCTTGCATCTGATTTCCTTGGGTGGGTTCTCCTTCTCATCCGGCCAAATCTTGGATGGACCAATCATGGCGATCATGTGTACATTGCCTGTCACCGATGGATTTGGCGTGGGCTGTTGTCAAGGCTCGGGTGGATGCTCTACTCTGGCTTCTACCTTTGGGGGTCCTCTATAGCGTTCAAGCCTCCCTCAACGGATCAATTGCTCGATCTCTTGTATGAGTTGCTAACATTCCTCGATATCATGTCTATAGTTGCGATGATACCGACAATACTTAGTCGTATCTCTCCGGGCCAGATTTGCTCGGAGAAGCTTTGATCGAGAGATTTGATGTTCTATCTCCATTAGGATTTGTGCCCGTGATGGGGTAAGTGGGGTAAATTGGTTTTATCTCCATGCCAGGCTTCTAGAACGCTGCCTAAGTGGCATAGCCCTTTGATGGTGTGGGCTCATAGGGTGAGTCGGTCGACATTTGTCTGGGTTACTCTTTCCTTCTTTTTATGTTGCTTATCTCGTGCCGACCTCCTAGACTCTTCTACTCTGGCATATTTATTTTTTAGGGCCATCATGTCAGAGTGGCTTCGCGGATAATTCACTTTCATCACCAGATAGAAGTCTCCCTCCTTCGATACTCCGCCTACTAGGGCGAACATGGCCATCTCGTGATTGAAGTGGTCGATTTTCAACATGGTTGTATTAAAATGGCTCAAGAAATTCTTCAAGGACTCCCCCTCTCATTGCTTTATCTCAAAGAGGAAATTTGACCTTTGCCGATAGTGGAGACTGCTAACAAATTAGCTAGTGAAGGAGCGGCAAAGTTCATCAAAGGAGTCGATGAAATTTGGCTTTAAGGTGCCGAACACTCTGGCAAGTCCCCAAAGAGTTGAGGGGAAAGTCCAGCACAAGATTGCATCAGTTGCTCCATAGAATAGCATTATCGATCAAAAACTGCTCAGATGATTGAACGAGTCAGTGGTCTCATTGTATGGCTCAATGGCGGGGAGCTTTATATGCGACAGGACAGCTTCCTTCATAATTTTCTCAGTAAAGGGTGGACCTCGTTTTACCCGAGATTCTAGCTGAGATGCATGCTTAATAGCATCCAATTCTAGGCGCATCTCCTACATCTTTCATTCGAAAGCTTTGGCCTATATTGATGGAGAGACCTGGATGGGGGATCAATGTCTTGGCGTCGATCAGTGATGAAAGGAAACTGGAGACAAGGAGCAGGCTCGGCAAGGCCAGGGAAAGCCCTTGTCTCCAACTTTCGATGGGATTGGCTCTATTTTTTCCACTTCGTGGCTGGGTTGCCATAGGGGACTCGTAGCTTCAAACTGGTTAGGTGAAGGAGCTATTGGTAGAGCCGATGTATCTGCTCCACCGAGATATTGCTGATTAGGTGCAGTCGGGAGAGGGACTCCTTAGAGTCCCTGCACCAACTATGTCAATGCCTAGACTTGCTGGACCAATGTGCTAAATTGGTCCTGCATGACGGGAGCCACGGGTGGCGGCAAAGCATCAGGCTGAGGCGGTTGTGAGGATGCCATGTTCTGCGAGGGATCAGGCCTTTGAGAGGTGACCTGATTGAGGGCATCTACGATCGCCCTTTTGCGGTTCTTCATTTAAAATGGTATCATTCTCTCTTTTGAACCTTTTCTTCTAGGATTTTAAGTTTTTAGGGACTTGAGGGCCTTTTCTCTAGCTCCAATCTGTTGCTACGAATTTTTGTTCTCCGACTTGGGGTAAGGTGGAGATGCTTGTATGGATTCGGGTGGCATCCTCCCATCCTGGTAAACCTGTAAAACAACGTCCTCAAGCAGGGTCTGAGGTGGTTGGTTCCTGCAAAGGACCCTCTGACGCCCAAGTTAGTGAAGATCCTTGGCTATAGATAATGTGGAGAAGGCTTTTGAGAGAAAGAGATTCTAGAGAAGGGTTCTAGAATGTTATGGTGTCAATGAGGAGTTTTTTTTTTGTGTTACCTGAGGGGTCCTGTGACTTGGTGTTTAATAGGCAACAGGGATGGTATGCTGTCACCTGATTTTCAGAGAGCAGTTATAGAAGTTGAAGGATGATAAGGTCAATTTTGATGTATACCTTATCAGGGGGATTCGTTATCCCGCAAATCATGAAGAGGGGAGCCTTATCTGGCTTCCGCTTCCATTTATGGAGAACCACTTCAGAAAGAAGCTCCGAGATTCTTATGATTCTTGGCGATCTGATGGTCGAGATGTTTGATGCGAGCCGAAGGTCGGCGAAGGGGAGGGTTGGTCGGGTGACTCTCGACTGTTGAGATTCGATTGCTTTGGCTTAGGGAAGAGACTTGGGAAAAGAAGCCAAGGTTTGGTTGGCGAAGCTCGGGTGGAGATACCGAGGCAGTAAGTCGACGAGGCATCCTTCAACTTGTAAAGGTTGGCTGCAACCCAAACATAGGCCCGATTTATCTGCCCATGTCAATTGATTTATGCAGAAACCTTTTTACCCGCATCACATGTATTTGAGATAATCTCTTTGTTTTGAGTCTTCTCAGTGCAAGTAAGATTTAAGGGACTTATATTGAGATTTCTTTACTTCTTTGTACTCTTTATTGTTGGCGAGTTTTCTCTGATTTTCTCTTCTCCATCCATGAATATAGGCCATAAGCCAACACAAATATATATATATATTTTCTTTTCCAATTCATGATCCAGACGTTTAGTTTAACGGTACGTCTAAAAATTATCCGATCTTTTTAAGGTTAACATACGGTTCTTAGGTTGTTCCATTTAGTAGATCCTTGAGTACGGACGAACAGGTTGAATGGATATCTGGCTCAGCTAGGTGTGGGTCTGAATCTCTTCGGAAACTCGGTGCTGATCAAAATTTCTTTGGGAAATCGTTTTAAATAGATCTAGTCTTCCATGCTTGTTTCCTCATTTTGGAAATTTGCTGTTTCTTGAAAGAAAAAATCCAAATATTCATGGGGCATGTCAGAAGAAAATAGGTTCCCCATGAGAGAGGTTCAGGCTGAAATATTTATAGGGGCCACCCTTACGGCAAAAAACTGATGGAAAGAAATTGTCGTTTAATATCGACATGCCTATTTGCTCAGAGCCTCTTGGATCTGACCTAGAGGCATAATAAAATTGAAAGGATATCCACCTCTTATTTCATTGCGGTATGTAGGAAAAAGAGGATTAATAGAAGCTTAGGCATGGCTTGGCTTGTGATCACGTGGCATTGACTATATGCTGGAATATTTATAGAGGATGTAGCAATGGAAATTTTCAGGATGGGAGTATCTAGACCTTTTTCCCCTGCAGCATTATCCGTAAAAACCGGGTGCATTCTACCTTTCCCTCTGCCTTTTTTTTCTTAACCCTTTTCTCCCCACTTCATCAATATATTGATCCTGGGTTGGGAAACTCTGGCATTATCATTGCTTGCCATATGAAAAATTAAGAAATAGGGTGGGTTGGCCGGGGGATTTTTGTGGGGAAGGGGGAGGAGTGGGAATCCTACCCTCGTCTCCACTTTTTTCCCTATACTTCGTCAATAGATTGATCAGGTTGGGAAACTCCGGCATTGTCATGGCTTACCCAATGAAAAATTGGTTGCATTCTGCTCTTCCCTCCACTTTTCTTCCCCGCACTTTGTCAGTCCTGGTTGAGAAACTCCAGCATTCATTGCTTACTATGTGAAAACTTGGATGCATCCTTACCTCCATTTTTTTTCCCTTGCAATTCATCGATAGACTGATCTAAGTTGGCAAACTCTATACCGTCCCCAAACCGATACTTGATATACTCTTAAAACGAAACCTTGAAGTACGTAAGACTTGTTTATCCTCAACATCTATGTACTCAAATATAATGTCAAATAAAATAGCGATCGACTGTCATCAAACGTATACAAGTATCACAAAACTGAAGAACATATAACCCACCATCATCAATGGTATGAATATGTCTATACAATATCAACATGTAATCAAATTAATTACACGCTATCTCTCTTTACTAACCCCATATTTGACTAACAACAAAGTTGAATTTCTTACATATATTGATATGTATATGCAATAAAAATAAAATATTTATGTAATAATATGAAGATAACGTATCTATCAAAAGTAAATTATTCTGCAAATGCCATGCCATAAAATCATTTATCAATAATAGAGAAATCTGTTGTCAGCTTTTATTTTCCAAAGTTATTGAACTATACGATAACAGTAATATCAGTGAATTAGCCGTACCGATATACTCATGTTCTCCATATACTGGTAAATAAGTTGTACCTGTATCAAAGGCATGCTAAAGCTGCATACTGGCATCATCTTAGCCAATATTTCATGCATATAAACTTAACCTGGTTATTACCTTTACACCCAGATTGATTCTCATACTAGTGTCACACGTCATAAACCTATTTTGATTGCCAACTACAATCAAGACTAGTTCCACATTGGGCTTAAACCAGCCTTAGACCCTGTGTTTAAGCTAGACTTGGTCAAAGTTGACTCAAATTAGTGTGACATGTCAATAGCTTTTTTATGTCGGAAGTGTCATAAAACAAGTCGGGCAATCACTCCATAGGCTCTACATCAACTTAAACTAGCCATAGTCCTTGCCTCGATGCCACATCTTCTCTTAGTGATTAGCGCGTGCCCACACACACACACGCGCGCGTATATATATATATATATATATCATCTCCTTTCAAATCATCACTTCAATATTTTGGCATACAAATCAGTTTTTAAATCCATATATCAACATCATAAACTATACTAGCATAATATATAATATCATAACTATACATGATCTCTACATCATATATTATAGCTGAACATATTTTATATACATGTAATCAAAATAATGCACATAAAGCGATGATGAATGTTGTTAAAATATATACAAACATATTGCATATATCATATCTATACATGTACATGCAAGGACTCCTACGTCACTCGCTATTCCTTAATTCAACCATACTCCACCAACCTCAATCAAATAATAGTATGATCACCTATAATCATCACCATGCATATATAAATTAATTCTCAATATTACTAAATCAAATGACAGGAATTAAATCCAGGCAATCCTAGGTTGCTTAGAATAATTTAGGAGGCTTAGGTGGGTTTAATTATGATTTGATTAGGCCAACACCCTTCAAATCAGAGCTTAATTAGGTCGCCAGTCATCATACTTAGGGTTTAATTGGACCAATTAGGGTTCAATTAAGTATTAACCCAAACTAATTAGACTCAATTTGTGTGAACTCCCCCCCGGATCCTCACCATGTGAGGATCTGCCTTCTTTGACGGAGGAAGGGAGGCGCCGCCCTTCCTCCGCCATTGTTGACCTGGCATGGTGGAAGAAGGCATCGACGCGCCCCCTTCACACGAGCACAAGGGAGGGGCTAACCCTCCCCTTGCCATGATATAAGGAGGGGGGAGCTCCCCTCCTCCAAGATCACCCGTGGCGGCCGCAAGGTAAGAGAGGGAGAGAATGAGAGAGAAACAGAGAGAGAGAATGGGAGAGAAAGATGGAATCAAGCCGGTTCATGACTTGGTTTGGGCCCGACGGAGTGGCCGTTGCCTCGCCGGGTCTGGGCGGTGGCCAATGGCCCTCACCGATGGCGGGCGACCGTCCGGTGAGGGTCCGACCGACCATGGTGGCCGGCCATGCCACCGGCACGGGTAATAGCCGCGGAAAGAACAGGAGAGAAAGAGAGAGATTGAGGGAGAAAGAGAGGAGAGGGAGCACGGCCGCGATGGCGGCCGGCTTAGGCCCCCCCCCCCCCCCCGTGAGGAGTGGCCAGCGGCGGCCCTGGCCGCTGGCACCAATCTCCCCTGTTTCGAGAGAAACAGGGGAGGCGGGGGGGGGGGGGGGGGGCAGAAAAGGGTCGCGGGCCGGGCCGTTTGGGGTTTGGGCCCTATTGGGTCATCTCGCGAGCCATTTTTAGGCAGCGATTTGGACTCCGTATTGGGTCAAAAATGAAAAATAAAAATATACCCCAGATCAGTGTTGATTCTAGTTTCTGGGAATATTTTTATTTTTCCATTTCGGCTTATGTATTGGGAGATATTCAAGCTCCAAGTTGGCCCCGAGATTAAACTGGGTAGAGTTAAAAGCTATTTTGATATGCTATTTTTGGGGACTAAAAATTGAGAAATCGATGCTGTAGGTACCCAGGTGCTTAAATAGCTGAATTACATTTTTGGATTAGCGCCAGGAGGAAAGTAAGTCATTTATCATAATTTTTATAAATTATTAAAATAAAAATCATGTATTTAAATGCTATATTGTTATATATTGCATTATTTGAAAAATAAGAAAATGGATTGGTATTATTATTGCAAATGAGCATTTACTATGATTAGTTTATTATTTATTATATTTTACAAATAATTGGGTATCTATGTGGATAACTGATCAATTGGCATGACTTTGAAATGGTTAAAAGTTTTATAAATATACATGTGTATTTGATATGTTTAATTCATTGTAATTATGAAAAGTATATGGATTGTATTTTTGCAATGATACATGCTATTTGACAAATGTGACATGAAAATGATACTTTGTGTATATGATAATATGTCCCACCATGGTCCGCTATGATATGATATGATGTGACATATTGCATGACTCACTTGGCACCGGGACCCATCTTCATAGGGGGGTATATGGAGAACACACACCTAGGAGGTGTGCTGTGACAAGATATGGCAATATTATGCCACATGGCATCGGGACCCATCTTCATAGGGGGTATATGGAGAACATACTCTTGGGGTGTGTTGTAGCCGAATATGGCAGGATGTGAGTTTATGACACTGATTTTAGGACTCTGACTCCTAGGGGATATTTATGAAGGATACATCCGAGGGGGGTGTTCTGTGTATATAGTGCGTGGCCATGGGACATTAGTATAAAAATGCATATTTACATGCTATTTACAGTGGTACAGTTGTTTTATCCTGAAATTGTATATTCTTGATACGCTATATATGGCAATTGCTTCCAAAATTATTTTGAGCATATGATGCATGTTTTGATAACATGGTAAAATGTATTTTAATTATGAAGCTTGGCAAGATGTTTATTATGGAAAATTTGAGTTGATAAAAGCATGAAGTAATTACATTATATTATAGTTTGCTTACTTATTGAGTGTGAGCTCATTTAAATCTCACAATATTTTTTAGAGCCACAGAACTGAAGATGGGAATATGGGGTAGTTGGAGCGGCTACCAGAGTAACCTAGATCTAATACTTTGTTGTGGCCCCATTGAATTATGTATTTTGGGCATGTAGCCTAAAACATATGATTATGGTTTGTATTAAGAACAATTTGAATTTGGATGATATATAGTTATTACCCCTCCTTGTATTAAATATTATATTTCGGAACGCCTTGCATGCTAGGCATGCGGCGGGTTGCCACCCCTAGATCCAATAAAGGGTCTAGGGTGTGACAGCTTTTGGTATCAGAGCCTAGGTTTGATCTTAGGGACAAACACAAGATGACACTAAGCAGAACATCAGGATTACATTGGGAGGGTGATAACTTTATTAAAAATTTCAAGTAATATATTTTGAAAGCCTGAATTTTAGTGGTTTATAAGGATATTGACCCTTGCAGGAGTTAAGAATGCCACATCACACTAGGAGTCTGCGGCCTAATGAGAACTCCTAGGTTGGTGACTCTGGCTAGCAGGGAGGCAGCAAGCTTCTGGAGGCTCTGGTTCTGTTAATTTGGCTGACAATAATCAACCACAATTTCAAGCCCAGTTGCTTCAGGCTCTTGCGGGAATGTTGCAGGCTATGCAAGCCATGCAGCAATAGATTCAGCAAATCCAGGCTGCTCAGCCTGCTTCTCCCGCTCCGTAGCCTGCTCAGTCGGCTCCATCTCAGCCCTGGCGGGGAGGGGGCCGAAGCTTTGCTGAGTTCAAGAGCTTGGCCCCTGCTCCTTTTTGTCGATCTACTAACCTTGCCGATGCTGAAAAATGGATGAGGGAGATGGAGAAAGCCTTTGCAGCTCATGGTAGCCAAGAGGAGGAGCAAATCAGATTTGCTACCTACCTCCTTCAGGGGGAGGCATATGATTGGTGGCTACTTGTGGAGCAGGGAATGGATGGACGAGCTATTTCTTGGGGAGAGTTTAAGGAAGTCTTCTATAACAAATACTTCCCCAATAGTGTGCAGAGGCAAATGCAGTCGGAGTTTATCAAACTGGAGCAAGGAAATCTCTCTGTGGCGCAGTATGAAGCCGAGTTTACCCGATTGGCTCGGTTTGCTCCAGACATAGCGGCCACTGAGAGAGCCAAGATCATCAAGTTCACCGAGAGACTGAAGCCCAGACTGGAGCAAGCAGTCAATGCTTTCGAACTCTCCACATTCAACGCTATGGTGAACAAGGCCCTGGTGATTGAGAGGGATATAGGTGTGGTCCATAAGCAGTGGGAGCAGCAACAGAGGAAGAAGAAGGGGCCTCCTTCTGGCCAGCCTTCAGGTCAGGCCAAGAAGAAAGGTCCTTATCAGGCCCTCTCAGACTGAAGAGTACGGAAACCCGTTGCCCTCATATGGAAACTTCCACCCGGGCAAGTGGTGCCACGGGACGATTGGTGCCTGCTTCATATGTGGACAGGTGGGTCACAAGATGACCACTTGTCCCCTTCGAAGGGATCAACAGTCTCCTTCGGATCAGGGTAGAGGCCAGCAGCAGCTGCCTAGGACCCAGGGAAGGGTCTTTACTCTCACACAGTAGGATGCTGCCGCTTCTAACTCCATTATGATAGGTACGCCTGTTGCTTAAGTACTCATTTAAGATTGTTTCGTTCATATGCAATGGGATGCATTGATCATGAATATTGTTAAACCTCATGACATCTAAGACAAATTAAACCTTGTGACCAGGTATAATTAAAGTAGGCAACGCTTATGCTCAACTCTTAGTAGATCCGGGTGCCACGCATTTATTTGTATCTAGCACATATCTCGCCAAGGATGAATCTTTGACCCCCGTTCCTCTAGAGTAAGAGTTGCACATTGCTCTCCCAAATGGTGATGTTATGAGGGTAGACTCAGTATGCAGATCTTGCCTGATTAACATGGGGGATAGGAGATTGAAGGCCGATCTAATCGTCCTCCCACTAAAATCCTTTGATGTTATCCTTGGGATGGACTGGTTGGCCTCCTATCATGCTTTAGTAGACTGTTTCAGGAAGATGGTAATCTTCAAAATTCCTAATCAACTTGAATTCAGTTTTACTGGAAGTCAAGAGCATTTGGCCTCGGTGTTCGTGTCAGCACTACAGGCCGCAAAGTATTTGAAGAAGGGTGGCCAAGGATTTCTTGCTGTGGTCAAAGACCTTCAGCAAGATGAGGCCAAGTTGGAGAATATTCCATGGATCAAGAATTTCCTGATGTATTCCCTGATGATTTGATCGAATTATCCCCAGATCGGGAGGTTGAGTTCACTATTGATTTAGCCCCTGGCACTGGACCTATATCCAAGGCCCCGTACTGTATGGCCCCAGCTGAGCTAAAAGAGTTGAAGAGCCAATTGCAAGAGCTCCTGGACCGAGGATTTATCAGACCTAGTGTATCTCCTTGGGGTGCTCCAGTACTATTTGTCAAAAAGAAAGATGAAAATCTTCGGCTCTGCATTGATTACCGAGAAATCAATAAGGTAACAGTGCGGAACAAGTATCCTCTGCCGAGGATTGATGATCTATTTGATCAACTCCAAGGAGCTCGGGTATTCTCGAAGATTGATCTTCGGTTAGGATACCATCAACTCAAGGTCAAGGCTGGAGATGTGCTTAAGACAGCATTCAGAACTAGGTATGGCCACTACGAGTTCTTGGTGATGCCGTTTGGGTTGACTAATGCCCGACAGCATTCATGGACTTGATGAACAGAATCTTTAAGCCATACTTGGACCAGTTTGTGGTGGTGTTCATTGATGACATCCTGGTATATTCTAAAAGCCAGGAGGAACATGTGGACCATCTGAGGATTGTTCTGCAAACTCTTCAGGAAAAAAAGCTTTATGCCAAGTTGCAGAAGTGTGACTTCTGGTCGAGCCAAATATCATTCTTGGGTCATATAATATCTAAAGATGGCATATCTGTGGACCCGAAGAAGATTGAGGCAGTTGTAAACTGGTGTCGGCCTTCCAATGTATCTGAAGTAAGAAGTTTCGTGGGGCTGGCTGGATATTATCGCAGATTTGTAGAAGGCTTCTCTCGCATTGCTCTACCCCTGACTCGCTTGACCCAAAAGCAAGCGAAGTTTGACTGGACTGAGGAGTGTGAGAGAAGTTTTCAGGAGCTGAAGCAACGCCTAGTATCAGCCCCCATCCTTACCCTTCTGTTAGGATCTGGAGGATTCACCCTATTTACATATGCTTCTCGAAGGGATTGGGATGTGTTCTAATGCAAAATGAGAAGGTGATAGCTTATGCCTCCAGGTAGTTAAAGCCATACGAGCAAGATTATCCTACCCATGACCTGGAGTTGGCCGCCGTAATTTTTGCCTTGAAGATTTGGCGGCATTATCTATATGGAGAGACATGTGATGTATACATAGACCACAAAAGTCTGAAATACATCTTCACTCAGAAGGAGTTAAACTTAAGGCAGAGGAGGTGGATGGAGCTACTAAAAGATTATGACCTAAACCTGCACTATCACCCAGGGAAGGCCAATGTGATAGCTGATGCCTTGAGCAGGAAGTCCTCCTCGGAGTTAGCTTTTATGATCACTTCTTAGCCTCACATCTAGAGGGACCTTGAGAAGTTGGAGGTTGGATTGCGAGTACAGCGGTCCGATGGGCAGGTAGCAGCACTTGTACTCCAACCCACCTTGATTGATCGGATCAAGTCTTCCCAGAAAGAAGACTTGGACCTGCAGAGGATTAAAGAAGCTGTGAAGTCAGGGGTTCAAAATGAATTTGCTATAATGGATGATGGATCCTTGAGATTTGATGGCAGGCTCTGTGTGCCAAATGTGGTAGAACTAAGAGCAAAAATTCTAAGGGAGGTCCACTATTCTCCCTATATAGTGCACCCAGAAGGCACCAAGATGTACATGGACCTAAAAGAAAACTTTTGATGGAAGGGAATGAAAAGAGAGATTGCTTAGTACGTGGCCAAATGTTTAGTATGTCAGCAAGTAAAGGCTGAGCATCAAAGGCCTGCGGGACCCCTTCAGTCTTTAATGATTCCACAGTGGAAATGGGAGAAAATCACTATGGATTTCGTGACTGGACTGCCTAAGACCCCCAGGAGCAATGATGCGGTGTGGGTCATTGTAGACAGATTGACAAAGTCAGCCCATTTCTTGCCATTTAAGGTTGAGATCTCTAATGAGAGATTGGCCAACATGTATATTGAGCAAATTGTGAGGCTTCATGCTATTCCCGTATCTATTGTATCAGATTGGGATACTAGGTTTGTGTCCCAATTCTGGAAGAGTCTTCATAGAGCTCTGGGGACCAAATTGAACTTCAGCACAGCCTTTCATCCTCAGACAGATGGGCAATCTGAGAGGACCATACAGACCCTGGAGGACATGCTGCGAGCCTGTGTGATGGACTTGGGTGGTGCTTGGGACAACCACTTATCTTTAGTGGAATTTGCTTACAATAATAGTTACCAAGCCAGTATCCAGATAGCTCCATTTGAGGCCTTGTATGGTAGAAAATGTAGATCTCCCTTATGTTGGGATGATATGGGGGAGAGGAAATTGTTGGGCTCGGAGCTGATTCAGCAGACCGTAGAGAAGGTGCAGTTGATTAAAGAACGACTTCGCACAGCTCAGAGCCGACAGAAGAGCTATGCTGATGTGAGAAGAAGGGAGCTAGAATTTCAGGTTGGGGACCATGTCTTTCTAAAGATATCACCAACCAAAAATGTGATGAGATTTGGGATTAAAGGTAAGCTGAGTCCATGATACATTAGGCCATTTGAGATTCTGAGTAAAGTAGGGGAGGTGGCTTATAGCCTGGCATTACCTCCGGCACTCTCTGGGGTATATAATGTATTTCATGTATCTATGTTGAAAAAGTACATTCCTGACCCCAGCCATGTGATACAGCTTGAGCCCATACAGTTAAGGAATGATCTGACATATAAGGAGCATCCTGTGCGTATTGTGGACTGCAAGGATCAAGCTTTAAAATGACGTAGCATTCCCTATGTCAAGGTTTAGTGGAGTAACCATTCTGAGAGGGAAGCTACTTGGGAGCTTAAGGAGGAAACAAAAAAGAAATATCCTCAATTGTTTGTAACATAGCATATGTAAATGGAAAGAAGATTAATCATATGATCAAAGCTTTGGATTCTAAATGTACACCAATTTCGAAACCAAAATTTTTATAAGGAGGAAAGAATGTGAACTCCCCCCAGATCCTCACCATGTGAGGATCCGCCTTCTTGACGAAGGAAGGGAGGCACCACCCTTCCTCCGTCATTGTTGACCCGGCGTGGCGAAAGGAGGCGCCGACGCGCCCCCTTCATACGAGCACAGGGGAGGGCTAACCCTCCCCTTGCCATGATATAAGGAGGGAAGGAGCTCCCCTCCTTCTCCAAGATCACCCATGGCGGCCGCAAGATAAGAGAGGGAGAATGAGAGAGAAACAGAGAGAGAGAGAATGGGAGAGAGACAGATGGAACCAAGCCGGTTCACGGCTTGGTTCGGGCCCGATGGAGTGGCCATTGCCTTGCCGGACCTGGGCGGTGGCCAGTGGCCCTCACCGGTGGCGAGCGACCGTCCGTTGAGGGTTCGGCCGGCCGTGGTGGCCGGCCGTGCCACCGGCACGGGTAACAGCCGCGGAAAGAACGGGAGAGAAAGAGAGAGATTGAGGGAGAAAGAGAGGAGAGGGAGCGTGGCCGCGGTGGCGGCCGACTTCGGGCCGACCGTCGGCGGCCGGGCCCCCCCCGGGAGTGGCTGGGGGTGGCCCTAGCCACCGGCACCAATCTCCCCTGTTTTGGGAGAAACAGGGGAGGCGGGGGGGCGGGGGAGAAAAGGGTCGCGGGCCGGGCCGTTTGGGGTTTGGGCCCTATTGGGCCGTCTTGCGAGCCATTTTTGGGCCGCAATTTGGACCCCGTATTGGGTCAAAAATAAAAAAAAAATAAAAATGCCCCGGATCAGTGTTGATTCTAGTTTCTGGGGTTATTTTTATTTTCCCATTTGAGCTTATGTATTGGAAGATATTCAAGCCCCAAGTTGGCCCCGGGATTAAACTGGGTAGAGTTAAAAGCTATTTTGATATGCTATTTTTGGGGACTAAAAATTGAAAATTGATGCTGTAGGTTCCCAGGTGCTTAAATAGCCAAATTATATTTTTGGATTAGCGCCAGGAGGTAAGTAAGTCATTTATCATAATTTTCATAAATTATTAAAATATGAAAATCATGTATTTAAATGCTATATTGTTATATATTGCATTATTTGAAAAATAAGAAAATGGATTGGAATTATTATTTGCAAATGAGCATTTACTATGATTAGTTTATTATTTATTATATTTTACAAATAATTGGGTATCTATGTGGACAACTGATCAATTGGCATGACTTTGAAATGGTTAAAAGTTTTATAATATACATGTGTATTTGATATGTTTAATTCACTGTAATTAAGAAAAGTATATGGATTGCATTTTTGCAATGATACATGCTATTTGGCAAATGTAACATGAAAATGATACTTTGTGTATATGATAATATGTCCCACCATGGTCCGCTATGATATGATATGATGTGATATGTTGCATGACTCACTTGGCACCGGGACCCATCTCCATAGGGGGGTATATGGAGAACACACACCCAGGAGGTGTGCTATGATAGGATATGACAATATTATGCCACATGGCATCGGGACCCATCTCCATAGGGGGTATATGAAGAACACACTCTTGAGGTGTGTTGTAGCCGGATATGGTAGGATGTGAGTTCATGACACTGGTTCCAGGACCCTGACTCCTAAGGGATATTTATGGAGGATACATTCGAGGGGGGTGTTCTGTGTACATAGTGCATGGTCATAGGACATTAGTATAAAAATGCATATTTACATGCTATTTACAGTGGTACAGTGGTTTTATCCTGAAATTATATTTCTTGATACGCTATATATGGTAATTGCTTCCAAAATTATTTTGAGCATATGTTGCATATTTTGATAACATGGTAAAATGTATTTGAATTATGAAAACTTGGCAAGATATTTATTATGGAAAATTTAAGTTGATAAAAGCATGAAGTAATTACATTATATTATAGCTGGCTTACTTATTGAGTGTGAGCTCATTTAAATCTCACAATGTTTTCAGAGCCACAGAACTGAAGATGAAAATATGGGGTAGATGGAGCAGCTATCAGAGTAATCTAGATCTAATACTTTATTGTGGCCCCATTGAATTATGGATTTTGGGCATGTAGCCTAAAACATATGATTATGGTTTGTATTAAGAATAATTTGAATTTGGATGATATAGTTATTATCCCTCCTTGTATTAAATGTTTTATTTCAGGATGCCTTGCATGCTAGGCATGTGACGGGTTGCCACCCCTAGATCCAATATAGGGTCTGGGGCATGACAATTTGGCTTTTGGTTCAGCCAATTGAGACTAATTTTGGTTCTGGTTCAGTAGATTAGATCTGGTCCAGGTTCTGGTTTGTTAAATCGAGCTGGTTCAGGGTCTGGTCCAATAGAGACTGTACTTAGGTGGGTGTTGGATTCAGATTGATCCAAATCAACTGATTGGATTCAGGTAAGATCAACTCAGTTCGCATCTGATTTAGATCAAATCAATTTGGATTTATATTTGTTTCTGGAAGGCTGGTTCAGCAGAACTTTAATTCAATGTTTCAGCTCATCAAGGAGGGTGGAATAAGAAGGATCTGCCTGTCTGCAACCTAGAGCGGGAGCCGGAGAAAAGGAAAGGCTGCAACGGCCTCCGACGAGATTTCTGCGGCTTCTATCGACTCCGATTAAGAACACCAGTCCCAATTTGGCTCGATTAGACCGAAGGAGGGAGACGATAGTAAAAATTAGGGACTGAAGGCGGAACTTACCCGGTGGCCGATCCACTACTACCGATGCCGAAGAAGATGACAGCGTGGCAGAGCAACTCCTCCCAAGCTGAAGATCACAGTGACGATGGTGATTCGCCGAACAGGGAAGATTTACGATGGCTGAAAACTTTCGGCCGATCCGAGCTTCAGTCTCAAAGCAGCAGGGTTTCATCCGATTGTCGATCCAGCAGCGGCCATGGTTCAAGGCGGCAGGGTTCCGCCCTCACAGCAAGACGAAGAAGGAAGAAAAAGAAGAGAGGAGAGTAGAGAGAACAAATGGGCTTCAGATGGAAACCACGCCCCTGTTTATAGACGGAAAAGTCTTTGTACATCATCCCCGGTGCAGTAAGGTCTACGTGGGCTGCACCGCCCTTCATTTTGATCCACGTAGAGCCTACGTGGATGACGTACCGGGCGGTATGACCCTGCTACGATGTAACGTTCTGAATGTGACGGTCATTTAAAGCGCTTCGCTTTTTTTAAGCAAAGCATTCAGACGAAAATGCCCTTTCCCTCTATGCTATCGCCATTTTACGTTGGATTTCATCTGAGCAAGGAAAACTCTTTCTTCCCCCTCGCTCCGGCTTTCGGCACGATCCTACGCCCTGCCCTCGCTCTGGCTTTCGGCACGATCCTACGCCCTCGCTCTGAGAGCCCGGTCGACAAAAACTTATTTCAGGTTTATGAGCTTGACGGTAGGGTTTTAAACTAGGGTGTCGTGGGTTTCAACTAATGCTTTGTCTTAACGTTTTGAACTATGGTGTCGTGGTTTTAGAACTAGGGTGTCGTCGGTTTTCAACTAATGCTTTGTCTTAACGTTTTGAACTATGGTGTCATGGGTTTAGAACTAGGGTGTCGTCGGTTTTTTCTGCAAGGGTGTCGTGGGTTTTGAACTAATGCTGTTTGTCTTAACGTTTTGAACTAGGGTGTCATGGGTTTCAACATGACTTAGCAAATGGCAGCAAACACCCCAGGAGGAATTCGCCCCCCTCGTGAACAGAAACCATTAATGAAGAGAGTGTGGGGAAGCCAAATACTGCGATACCTTAGTACCAATGCTGCGATACTCTTGCTTAAAAATGACCCACGACACCCCTGTGGAATTTGGCGGAAATCCTTCACGACACCCCAGTTAAAACCTCATGACACCCTAGCGTTAAGACGACGACACTCGTGCTTAAAAACTGACCATGGAGAGAATGCCAGTGACACCCTTGCTCGAATTCGGACGAAAATCCTTCGCGACACCCCAGTTGAAATCTCACGACACCCTAGCTTTAAGGCGACGACACCCGTGCTTAAAACTGACCACGGAGAGAATCCAGCGATACCCTAGTTCGAATTCGGCCTAAAATCCTTCGCGACACCCCAGTTGAAATCTCACGACACCCTTGCTTAAACTGACCACGGAGAGAATCCCCGCGATGCCCTATTTCGAATTCGGCCAAAAAACCTTCGCGATACCCCAGTTGAAATCTCACGACACCCTGGCTTTAAGGCGACGACACCCGTGCTTAAAACTGACCACGGAGAGAATCCCAGCGACACCCTAGTTTGAATTCGGCCGAAAATCCTTCGCGACACCCCAGTTGAAATCTCACGACACCCTAGCTTTAAGGATACGACACCCTTGCTTAAAACTGACCACGGAGAGAATCCCCGCGATGCCCTATTTCGAATTCGGCCGAAAATCCTTCGTGACACCCCAGTTGAAATCTCACGACACCCTAGCTCTAAGGCGATGACACCCGTGCTTAAAACTGACCACGGAGAGAATCCCAGTGACACGCTAGTTCGAATTCGGCCGAAATCCTTCGCGACACCCCAGTTGAAATCTCACGACACCCTAGCTTTAAGGATACGATACCCTTGCTTAAAACTGACCATGGAGAGAATCCCCGCGACGCCCTATTTCGAATTCGGCCAAAAAACCTTCGCGACACCCCAGTTGAAATCTCACGATACCCTAGCTCTAAGGCGACGACACCCGTGCTTAAAACTGACCACGGAGAGAATCCCAGCGACACCCTAGTTTGAATTCGGCCGAAAATCCTTCGCGACACCCCAGTTGAAATCTCACGACACCCTAGCTTTAAGGATACGACATTCTTGCTTAAAACTGACCATGGAGAGAATCCCCGCGACGCCCTATTTCGAATTCGGCTGAAAAACCTTCGCGACACCCCAGTTGAAATCTCACGACACCCTAGCTCTAAGGCGACGACACCCGTGCTTAAAACTGACCACGGAGAGAATCCCAGCGACACGCTAGTTCGAATTCGGCCGAAAATCCTTCGCGACACCCCAGTTGAAATCTCACGATACCCTAGCTTTAAGGATACGACACCCTTGCTTAAAACTGACCACGGAGAGAATCCCCGCGACGCCCTATTTTGAATTCAGCCGAAAATCCTTCGCGATACCCTAGTTGAAATCTCATGACACCCTAGCTTTAAGGCGACGACACCCATGCTTGAACAAGGCGAGAATTTTAACGTCACCCTAGTACTAATTCGACGACACCCTAGTAACTCAGCTATGCCATCTTTTCGAGAAAAGTTGCAAACATGAGCAGTTCCTATGGGTTTGCTGGTCAGTGTGATGTGATCGTGGCGATCCTGGTGTCCTTTCGTATTTCTCTGAGGTCGGCATAAACCCTAGAGGTCCTTCGTCTGTTGCTCGAGAAGCCATCCTTTTGCTCGAGAAGCCATCCTTCGTTTCTTGCTCGAGAAGCCACAGGTCTCCTAAATTTCTTCCATAGTTCTTTCTTCCATATACTTCATTCATGGAGATGAGTGCTTTCGTTTGTGGACGAAGACCGCGAACAAGGAAGAACCAGACGGAGAAAATGGCTGAACAATGCAAGGACATCGTTCTTCATTCGAATGAGGATGCGGATCTTTCAGGTATGTTTATCACTATGTTAAAATACTATGACATACTCTCTTAAACTTTCATGACAAGTATGTCTTATGTCTTACCCCATGTTTCAGTTGACATGAAAATTGTTCCAGTCCCCCCAGTGAAGGCTTCCCAGCTGTTTAAGAATAGTTGCAGGCTGGCCATATACGTTCAAAAGGTTTGGAGGATGGGGTTCACTCAATGGCATACAAAACTTATTCGAAGGACCCATTTGGTGCCTTCGTCGATATGCAGACGTTCACAGTCGACGGGCGACTGCTAGCAGACATCATAAGATGTCACAATGGGGGCGACAAGTTCATTTTCTGCGGAAAGCCAGTTTTATTCAGTGCCGACGAAGTCGCACTCATTCTGGGTCTTCCAGCTCATGGGAAGAAGATCGACACGTCCAGCCAAATGTTCAATGGAAGGTTGTTTAGACGGTTTGGCCAGGGTTTAGATCTTCGCCAAGAAGGTTTGGAGAAGTTAATATTTCAACTCCGATCATCTAAGGCACAGGAGGATGTCGAGGATACCGTCCGACTTTGGATCGCATACATGTTGGCCATGTTTTTGGCTCCAAAGTCTAATCAGAGATGTCCACGGTATCTCATCCAGCACTTGGATGACTTAAGTCAACTGGATAGCATCTACTGGCTTCGGCATTGAAGGAGTTGATTATTCTGGCTCTCCCAGAAATAGCTGCTTGCTTGCGTTCCGAGGAGCCGGTCCACTCAAAGAATGCAAAAAAAGTTAGGAGGCAGCCTACCCTGTTCGGATGCTCGGCAGCACTGGTGGTAAGGATTAGTGAGACGCAGAAATAGTGTTCTTAGTATATTTTTTTGTTAATATTACATTATTTAATATCCAAAAATATCATGTTCAGGCATGGTTCCTCGAGCATACATCAATGCGAGTACCAGCATATCCTGATAAACTATCCCGGCTGTTGAAGTGGTATGACCACCAAATGAAGATCCAGTCGGTTCGGGTTGCCGACTTGCAGCCTCACGACTTGGTAAGCTAGTACATTGCTCCATTGCTCTGACCATATTTTTTAACTTATTGTGTCAATATGTTCACTTAATATTAATTTGTTATCATCTTACGTTGCAGATGGAGGGAGCTACTATACCACTGTCAGAAGAGCGCTGGCTTCTTACTCAGTAGAATGTAGCATCCCTCAACCAACAGATAGCTGCGCCCCTCAACCAACGGATAGCTGCGCAGGATGTGCTGAGTTGAGGACTGAATTGGAGTGCGTTAAGGATTAACTCGGCGATGTCAGGCACAGGCTGTCCATTGCTGAGAGCCTCCTCAGTTCACTGCTCAGAAAGGAAAGTAATGCAAGAAATGAGGAGGACAAGAGAGACGGGAAAACAGAGAAGGTGCATTCTCTGGAGTTGGTCCTCCGCGAGCCTGGTAATGGAAATAGTGAGGAGAAGAAGATGGAGGAGGACCATTCATCCGAGTGTCCAATAGAGACGGGGAATGCAAAAGCAGAGGAGAAGAGATTGGAGGGGGATTCATTGGATGATAAAACAGAGCATAGGAATGAAAATAAAGAGGAGTCCAAATCCGATAATAAACTTGGCACTCCTGCGCCAAAGGGTGATGATATGGACATAGAAATCGTTGGAGTGCCTTCGCTTGTTAGGAGGGTTAAAAAAGAGCCGAGGAAGCGTAAGTCATCCAAGGTCGTCGGAGATAGTTATGAGACAATCCGTCCTAAAAAGTCGGCAAAGACAGTTGGCACGTCAAAGCCCAACACAACGGTCGAAGATGACCAAATTATTATTCAAAATTTTTTGAGCGAACGACTAACCGATGAGATCGTCTACACCAATATGTTTTCTGGCGTTGTAACTAGGAAAAATCTTCAAGATCTCATTAACAATGAACTGATAATAGATGATGTAAGTATATCAAGAAACCTGTTCTAGTTGTTGATTTTAGAATTATATTAATTGGTTTACATTGCATTGGCAGATAATTGATGCCGGCCAGGAGTTTTTGATGCGCAACTGGACAGAGCATCCGGACCGATACCATAAGTGCATATTTGCATCAGTTTTCGTATCCGCTCTGTGTCTGACTTCTTCATCGCCTGCTCATGAACTCGCTGGCACATCAGGGGCCTCGATTTTGACAATGTCTCCGATGAAGATAAGGACCAATTCCAGTTTTTTTCACCATAATAAACTCCGATAACTCGCACTGGAATTTGGTTGTTATCGACATGGAAAGAAAGGTCTTCATGCACTTGAATTCAATGAAACACAACCCTAAGTACAAGGCCAATGCAAAGAAATGGCATACAATTCTTGGCCACATATTCCATATCTACTGCGATAAGAAGGAAGCTATGACTTGGCCGATGGAAGAGATTTCGGATTGCCCAAGCCAACCGACCGGATCGCTGGATTGCGACTATACTGTCTGAGATACATGGAATGTCTTGCGCGATGGACAATCCTGATATGAAGATGGATTTCACGGATGAGGAAGTCAGAGATTACAGGCGACACTTAGCTGTAACACTATTGAGAGAGGCCTGAACAAAAAGATCAGCGATATTATCGAAAAATATTCTTAATTTTTTAATTCTTCTTAGAATGAAAATTGAATGTAATTTATTCATATTAACACTGATTCAGATTTAATGCAAATGCACAAATTTTATATTGAGAACAGGGGTGTCCTCGATTTATTCATATTTTTGCCTTTTCTACTTCACAATTTCTTAAGTTTTCATATA